>JAWNZC010000001.1:3532500-3815000 GCA_035771165.1 Paragorgia papillata | reverse complement strand
TACACGCAAGCAAATTACAATTGAAATTTAAAAAATCATTTGTTTGTTTATGTAAAGTCCTATATTTTCAACTTAACTTAACTTAACTTAACAGCAGCATGTGATTTACTTACCAACCATTGACAATCCCTTTGACAATGTCTGTTAAGAGAAAGCAAAAATTACGATGATACACCGTGTTTCTAATTTCATATTAACCGAGAGCGCGGTCGTTACGCGAAAATGATGACTATAGTCTTGACAGTATACGGGACGTGGCGATTATTGAATTTCAGATATTATTTGCTAGCAGCCACTCACCTTGGCAGCGTTAAAAACAGCAGATGTGTACGAGTGAAGTTTATCAGCAGAAACACCACCTCTTGATTGGTAGATTGGCAACAGCTAAATAGAGAGATTGAGGTATTTCAAACACTAACAAAGAACATCATAGAAAATAGAAAAAAAGTTTAAACAGATAGACACTTATACAGTGAATGAACAAATGTACAAACAAGCAAACAGACAGACAGACAGACAGACAGACAGACAGACAGACAGACAAGTGCGTGGACTGACCAACCCAACCACGGACGGAATGGCTGAGTAATTGCCCGACTAACCGACTGCCCGACTAACCGACAGGTCGACCACCCAACGGCCGACTGACCTATAGACGGACCGACGGATAAAACTGACTGACTGACTGACTGACTGACTGGTTGACTGACTGACTGACTGACTGACTGACTGACTGACTGACTGACTGACTGACTGACTGACTGACTGACTGACTGACTGACTGACTGACCACCCGACCGACCGACCGATCGACCGGCAGGCAGGCAGGCAGGCAGCCAGCCAGCCAGACCGACCGACGGATGGACAGACAGACGGACCAACTGACGTGAAACCGATGACTGACTGGTACAATAGACAAACAGTGAAATAAAAGTAGCGTGCTGCGTAGGCAGTGTTGAAATGACAATTGAAATATACAGTAAGGTTAGATATACTGCCGAAACAGAGAACGTAGGAATCTAACGTTTTGAGCGAAGGCCCTTAAAGGTAAATACTTACCTTACGATCAGCAAATGCTAGCCATCTTGAACTCAAAGCAACGGGATTAATATTGGGACCTGGGGCAGGAAAGCAATCTGCAAGAGATAAATACAGTATTATTATACAGTCACAACCTTTAGTTCAGTAATCAGCTTATATGTAACCAAGGTTGGCAGTATCCAACAATCATATGGCAGAAACAAATAATGAAACAAACTCACTTGTGATTCCAAATTTCTTACTCAACGACAGAGCATCTAAAACAGCGATTTTCTCTTGCAGACAAACAATCATTACTCTAGATAAAATAAACATGTCGTGCAATTTGTCAACAAGCGTGGTTTGGAAGTTACTGCGGATTATATTTAAGAAATAGAAAATGGCCGCCCGTGTTTATATAGCCTGTTCTAGGGATTTTTGGTGAAGGAAAATTCGAGTGTAGAATATATACATTTTAAGACCAAACCGGGACCAGTTGCGAAAAATGCAACTACACAGGCCTTCCGGCAGGAATTGAACCCACGACATTGCGATTCTAGTGCAATGCTCTGACCACTGAACCACGGAGGCCGTTCCCGAGAGCTTGATCGCGAGTTCTGTATACATAAAGGTGGTAATGCCAGGAGAGAATTGGGTTTATTAGAAGTAATATTGGGCATTTCACTCGATTACATAGCATGTTCTAGGGATTTTTGGTGAAGGAAAATTCGAGTGTAGAATATATACATTTTAAGACGTGTTTATATAGCCTGATGCAAGCACGAGAGTGAGTTGGGAGAATTAGAAAGTTTATGTGAACACGAGCCGGGGGTACTTACTTTGTGTTTTGCGCACGAATTTGTTATTCTTTGACCCTGACCCTGAAAACACCCTAATCCTAACCTCAATCCCAACCCTGATCCCAACCCCATTCCTAACCCTAATCCTAACCCTAACCCTAATGCATATTCGTGCGCGAAACACAAAGTAATAACCGCCGTAGGCGAGGGTTTACATAGGTACTTTCGAATTATCCAAAACTCAATCAAGTTTTGACCCACTTAGTGACCCACTCACCACGTTGTGACGTCATCTGTGCATCTATAACTGAACAGACAACGGCAAAATGGAATCTATTTGTTAAATATATATATATATATATAACGACATTAGAAGCTGTCACATGATCCTCATATTGCCATGACAACATAATTGTCATGTTGTCATTGTCATGTTGCTATGACAACATGATCGTCATGTCGCCATGACAACACAATTGTCATGTTGCTATGGCAACGTAATCATCATGTTGCCATGACAAAATGATCATCATGTACCAGTGGCAACATAATCATCATGTTGCGATGCCAGTTTGCAAACTCTTTAAGTATATACCTTTTGTTCGAAAGAATATCATGAACTTCTGATTTAAACTCGATTGCTTTGACTTCTTCTCCAGTGTTCAGAGACCAGACATTTACAGTTGAAAATGGACAGGAAGAGCTGGATAAGACAAAAATGGGATTAAAATAGAGTAAGAATAAAAATGAGAAAGAGAATGGGAACTTTTCATGCAAACGACACACAAGAAAAGTTTCATTCTAAGCTGAAAAGAGTTATTATATTAATAAAATAAAAACTATAGTCTTATAGAACTAGTCTTGTAGTAAAAACAAATTAGTACACTATTAGTCTATTACAAATCCTGCATTCTGATTACTTTATTTTATTAGCTTCGCCATAGACTTGACTAAATACATGTATGGTATCCCAAACTAAACTAAAACGAGGACCATTCAAACACAAACACAAATTTAAACCTATGGTAGGGCCACCGCAACAGCGTGAAGGCCAATTTCTGCGGGCCCAAAAATATAAAAGTTAAAGTCAAAAAATTCTAATAAAACTCACACAATATACAACATAACATACAATATAGAATTCAAAAACTCATTAATAATTCATGAGGAAAACACAAATGAAAATCATGACTGTATCGTGTCTTTATATGTGATAAAGATACCTCCTGATTTACATAAACTTTAGCTTTGATTTTCTCGGCTAAGGTTATTTTTCAAACTTACTACGCCAATGAACTTACCAAGTGGTTCGTTTTTGAAGCCGTTCAATAAACTCGCAGTTCGTGTTTTATCATATATATAGAAACACTCGGCTTCGCCTCGTGTCTTTATATCTGATAAAACCTAAGCGCCCTGGATAAAACACTCCTGCTCGTTTATTAAACAGTACATAAATACTAAAACAGCAAGTAATGCTGCGGGTAAGACTTCGAGAATTGTTTGTTACAATTTGGACATATAGTTTTTAAAGAACGTGGATCGTCAGGGTTATAAGTATTCACAAGAGCAGTAAAGTAGTAGCTGAGCACCAGGAATCTAAATGAGGCCAGTTCTAGTGTATTAAAATTAATATTAGTAAGTTCTTTAGCTGAGCTACTTACTGTCTATTGGTGAGTCCAGTTTTAAATACACAATAGCAGAAAACTCGCATTTTGCTCAGGTTATACATAGTTTGTCGGACTAGTTGGTTTATACTAAAACAATCTGACAACTCGTCTACATTGTATATGAACGATAGTCAACTTGACTGCGCCTCGTCTAGTATCAGCTCTTATACAATTCGAGCTCGTTGTCTAACTCTTGAAGTGCCTAATTCTTAAAATGCCTCTCCAGCGTAATTCCTTGTAAAAGTTTGTTTGCGTTTACATGACAAGAGAGCCAGCCCTCCTAGGCGAGATCTCGCTATTGACAACCCGGGATCTCGCCTAGGAGGGCTGGAAATTTCCCATGTAAACGCACTCAAGAGGGCTGGCTCTCTTAGGAGAGCTACCAAATCGAAGCTCAGTATAAACGGCAAAGTTTGCCTTTACTAATATTTTTTGGTCAACTTTTTATTTTACAAGTTGCGTTTGTTCATGTGTTTGTTATAAATTCAAATCGTGTTTGCGAAAACATGATTTCGGGCTTCGTGGGAATGTTCTACAAGTCAGCGCGAGGTAAATTCCAGCCCTCTTACTAGGGCTAGCCCTACTAAAAAAGCTCATGTAAACCAACCTCGTACCCAGGGTCTTATCTCCGCTCGCCACCGCCCGCAGCGGTGGGCGGAGCAGCGGAGATAAGACCCTGGGTACAAGGTTGCATGTAAACGCGAGGTGAAATCCAGCCCTCCTCCATATAAGCACCCCCTTAGACGACATGAAGTCTGTCGTGGGTTGGGTAGTACCCGTTGACGAGTTTGTTCAATGGTGGGGAAACACCCAAAAAAAATTTAAAACGTTCTATGTCAACGTTTCCTGGAAACGTATTAAGTTTCCCTTTGATACGTACCATCTGAGTATACGTTTCGTACCAGTCTTCACACGAGCTGTTGTCAGAATTATCGTTGTCTTGACGATTGCGTAGTCATCTGTTTCGGCTTACCTCTAGTAGTCGTATGACTATTTAAATTGCCTATGAAACGAAATTTCACTTCAGTTTTTTAAGATTGTATTTGGAAGAACACCTGAAAAATAATGAAAAATGGCTTTTACATGCCTTTCAAACCACACATTGCAGATGTAATCCGACCATACCCCAAGGTAAATTTTCAACGTTTGATTCAGTTCAGTTAAACCAATCCAAAGATACGACTGATTTTCCGTTTTCTCCCACATACAACGTGACATTGCTCAAATTGCATAACTAATAACTCAAGAATGGGATAAGATTTGAAAGGCGTGTAAAAGCCATTTTTCATTATCTTAGGTGTTCTTCCAAGCACAATCTTAAAAAACTGAAGTGAAATTTCGTTTCATAAGCACTTTAAATAGTCATACGACTACTAGAGGTTTATACTCGGAAGCCGAAACAGATGACTACGCAATCATCAAGACAACGATAATCACAACACCGCTGCCAAACGTTTTGCGCATGCGCGACGTCCGAGCTCGTCCTCAGAAAAAGAGCGGGAAAATACTGAAATATTTGGACTGGTCCGAGAGTCCGACACAAAAGTTAAAATTATAAGTATACTACCGAAAAGATAAGGTAGATAATTTGTGCATGGCTTCTTTGTCAATATTGTAACATATTCTGAATTTACCCCTTCGTAATTTTCTTTACCCTTTTTTTAAAACACAAATGAATAGTCGAGTCTTACTTAGTCTTCACTGTCTGGTTGTTGTCGCCACAGCTTCTCTTGATATTTATTCTAGAGAATTCACGCATGCGCAAACGTTTGGCAGCGGTGTTGATAATCACTGAAACAAAGCATTTTGTCGTTTATCAGAAATGTGTTTTAACCTTGCTTTCAATCAGCTATTGTCTTCTCATGTAATTCTGGGTGTGTCATGGGATAACTGATAAGATAAGCTTCACTCACGATGTTAAATCCCATGTGGAAATACTGTACCCTGCCACAGGTACCCTACTTATATTTTTGCTTGTTGGGCTGATCTAAAATGAGCGACAAACCATACGAATACGAACTGAACGTTTCAAAATATTTCAGCAAGGCAACACAACAGTCAGTAGTCGATATCATTACCCTGAGAACAACCAAAAACAGTATAACACAAAGAGAATTCCAGCAAATGTTTATAGCGCCTAACCGATATAGGTCTGTGTGAATTGTGAAATCGGAATAAAGTTGTGAATATTTTAATTGCACAGTATATGCGCGGTCGGAATTCAGCGGTCAATGTACTATTTACAGAATGAGTGGCCGTTCTGTATCGGGGTATACAGACACGAGGCGAAGCCGAGTGCCTGTACCCCGATACAGAACGGACACGAATTCTGTAAATTACTTCTAAAACGCCTATAAAACTACGTCATGTTAAGAGCTGATAAACTTTCGAGGTAAGGTTTAATAGGCTACGATTATTAAATTAGTGATGTGAGCATGCGCTTTGATTTAGTATTAGTCCCACATTTTATATTCTAAGTGACGTGCCATACATAGCCGTTCTGACCATGGATGCTAGTCGAAGGCGAAGTGTCTGTACACTTGCTACAGAACTGATATCAGTGTCTGTAAATTTGATACAGAACTGATGTTTTGTTAAACAGTTCTGTACGCATTCATTGTAACAAGTATATTTCCGCAATCTTGCACTCCATTGTTACGGTCCCTAACGACCACGTATATTGTATTGTAATGATATTGAATGATTGGACGCAGGCGTTCTGTATTCTTAGTTTTTTTAGTTCTGCCGATGAAGATCGCAGTTAGTGATCGAATTGTACCGGCATCGTGTAAACGGGATCTTAATAAAGTTTTACTTAGACCAATTTCAATCTTTTTATATATTCTACATACAGAATAACATATTTTATGTTCATTAATCGTCTAGTGGTCTTGTCAGAAATCAATATTGTTGACTTTGTCCGACCTTTTTAAAGTGCCTGTGAAACGAAAATTAAGTTTGCTTTATTTGAAAGAACTCTTAAAATGACAATATAACATCTTTGACAGATTTTCGTTTCCTTGCTTCGTTTTTGAGATATTTCAGTTTGTTTAATATGCAAATTTTACTTATAAGATAACTTTACGTCACAGTTTGCATAATGACTTATCGCAAAGTGTTCTATATCTTTGTTATTATCGAACAAGAGCACTTGGCGAATTAGGAACCATGTGCGAGTGTTTCTCCTACAACAGAGTCTGTTAGTTTTGAGTGTTTTTGTTTGACAATAACAAAGATATATAATGTTTTGCGATAAGTAATTATGCAAAGAGTGACGTAAAGTTATCTTGTAAGTTAAATTTACATATCAAACAAACTGAAATATCTCAACAAGGAAGCAAGGAAACGAAAAACTGCAAAAAATGTTATTCTGTCATTTTAAGTGTTCTTTCAAACAAGACAAACTTAATTTTCGTTTCATAGGCACTTTAAACAGCCAATCATAAGGCGTCACCCGTGAGTGCTAGCTGCCAAGCGGAAAGGTCTATTGAGAGTATCCTGGGCAGTACCCGTTGACGAGGTTGTTCAAGGGTTACCTGCAGGTGCAAACGACTGTGTATTGTTTGGATCGGAGTTTTAAAAAGATGTGGCGAAATCTTTCGAACGCTGAATTACTTCAAGTAGCCTCCACTATGATAAGTGTGTTTCTCGTTTATCAGTTTCTCCAACATGTATTCAACAGAGTTGTAAAAAAGCCATCGGAACAAACGAGAACACGACGTCGACTTGATACGTTTGAAGAGATCCCTGAGTTATTGTCACGAGAACGAGACGGTACTGGGAACGTTTGCTTGGCGGTTTTATTAAGATCAAAAACGAAACTTCTAAACGAACATGTTCGCAAAGCTCTCGTGATGTTGGCGAAACGACAACCCATGCTTAGAGCAATGATTAAAACTAGTCCCTCTTGGTCGACGTTTGGCAAAGACAACGTCAAAGAGAGCTATTTTGAGATTATCAATGGCCACGAACTCATTGAATTGATTGATTTTACAAGTTCGAACGCAATGGCTCAGGAGTGGCAAAACGTATGGTATGGAATTGCGTCAACCCAAAGAAAAACAGGTCTGTTATGGCGAGCTGTCTTACTCAAAGAAGAATTCCTTTCAGAGACCGACAGTTACGCAAACACTCTGATTTTTAGATTCAATCATTCGTGTATCGATGGCGTTTCGACAATGAAATTTTGCAAGCAATTTCTTCGTCACCTTAACAAGATTGACCAAGAACAGGGCTCGTCCCATAAGGAAAAGTCCAGCCTCAGCTTGATGCCGGGTGTCTCTTATCTCCTTAAAAAAGGGCGGCCATGGTCTCTTTGGAAGACTGCGAGCGAATGTTTAGGCGTTCGTCACTTATCAAAGTTAATATTCAAAAGGAATATTCGCCGTTTCCTAGCTACCAAGCAACACAACCCTTTCTTCGTCCAATTTCCACCAAATAATCTAGAAGCCTTGCCCAAATCAAATCTAACGTTTAAAGTTTTCAGCGTGACCGAAACTTCAAGCATTGTCAAGTCCTGCAGATCAAACGGGTGCACTGTTACTGGAGCACTGATGGTCGTTGCTCACATGGCTTTTTGCGAACTCGTGAAACAAGGAAGTTCCAGCATTGCCAAGCACGTCGAATTAGAGCACGTATTTTCTATCGATGCGCAACGCGACTGCGTGCCAAAACCACACGAAGAATACGTTGGTCAGTTCGCCTTAGCCCAGTCGCTCACCATGCAATACACGGATGAAATAGCCGACTTTTGGAAGTTAGCTCAGAAAACTACAAAACGCATTCATCGCCTGGTAAAAGAACAATGTGTACGCGAGAACTTGGCCGTTTCTAGTTCTTTCAATCCCGAAGAATTAGTAAATCAGATTATAAGTCCACCAGATCGTCGAGATTTGATTAGGTTGTCGTACTGCAATTTCATTTCCAGTGCTGGTTCGTTTCATTTTGATGAAGAAGACAGTCACGGCACATATAAACTACATCAGTGTCTATATAATTCTCTTTGTCATGGGTTTTCAAGTGCGTTCTCTCATTTTAATACAACAGTAAATGGCAAAATGTCGTGGGTCATTTTGTATGACCCTTCGAAGGTGAATGGTGAGCAGGCAGAAGAGTTCTCAAATCTCTGCTTCAGTTATTTTGTTAAACTAGCTCACTGAGAGAAAGGACATCTGATTAACTCATGTGTGTTATATTTTGAATAAGCTATACTATTTATAAATTGAGTAGTATAATTCACGAATTTTATAAAGTTTTAATCAATATCCATCTTACGTTTAAAAATACAATGGATTTACAACATAGATCGTATGATCAAATATAAGATAATTTACAAAACTACAGTGTTAAAGTCATTCTAAAAATCTAGTAAGAGTACATAATTTGAAGGATACTACCCTATGTATTTACAATAAAGAGATTGCTCTCGGAATAAAAGACATTTGGTGTCGTTTAGTGCCTGAGACTACTGGAGGGCGGCGCTTTCTAGCTCTAAGATTGTAAGAGTTGGTCATAGAGTCTGGAATTAACTTGTTACAGGGGTTGTTTGTGTCTTTCTTGATTCTTTCGTACACCTTAACAGTGCTAGAATCCCGCCTAGACTTAAGAGATGGTAAAAAGTCACGCGGTAGGCCTAGAATCCTTAAACTTCTGTTCTGAGTGTTCTCAAGCACGTCCTCTAAACGTCTATAAACAAACTGTCTCTGAATCTTATTTTTGGTACCTTATTAAAACCCCCCCAGAGGCTTATTTTGTCAAGCTTCTTTGAGGGGGAGGGGGGGGACGACTTATTTCAAATAAGTACAAAAAGTCTGACTCTCTTATTTATAAAGTAAAGATCTACCTAATGTGAACGACTTTTCTGATTGGCTATAAGTAACCAATCACATTTGTTCCCATGCTCGTTACTGCGCAGGCTTCGGGTTTTTGTTAACCAATCAGAAATCTTCTTTAGTATATATATATAGGTACATGTATGTGATAACCAGTGCTGTAAAAGTTACATAATTTTTGTAACTAGTTACAGTTACATCATCACAAACGTAACTAGTTACCGATAAAAGTTACAATGAAAAGAAAGTAACTAGTTACAGTTACAAAGTTACTTAAAAATTTTTGTAACTAGTTACAAAGTTACATTCCATTGTCTGTGTTACTAGAATCAACAAAGAAATTACTAGTTTTTAGATACCAGTACCATAATTATGTTTTTACAGCTAAATGCCTAAATATAGTTGTCACTACGCAGAAATAGTCAAATGTGTATATAATGTACCTTTATGTAATATATCATACACGAGGAGGAGTGTTTCATCAGGATATCCAAACACTGAGACGTTTGTTGAAAACCGAGGTGAAGCCGAGGTTTTTGAACAAACTTCGAGGTGTTTGGATTTCCTGATGAAACACTCCTCCGAGTGTATGATATAGCATTTCAAACAAATCAGTATTTTAAGAGAAAATCAAGATGAAAGTTTCCTTAATTTATGTAATTTCTTCCTCCGATATCCAAACCACAGACACTGTACTGATTTCCTTTGTGTTTTCTTCATGAATTATTAATGAGTTTGAGATTATTACATCAAAACCATTTTTATCAAGACGGAATGACATCCTCAACTGAATATCAGTAACTATACTAGTCACATTTTTGAACCAAATATTGTAACTAGTTACAGTTCTTTAAAAAAGTAACTAGTTATAGTTACCTCTTCAAAAAGTAACTAGTTATAGTTACAGTTATTTCTTCAGAAAAAGTAACTAGTTTCAGTTAGAGTTACTTAAAAATGTAACTAGTTACTGTAACTAGTTACTTGTAACGAAGTTACTCACAGCACTGGTGATAACCCATCCAAACAAACCTGGCCCAGTTTCACATAATAAAACGCAACCACCAAGTTATCCAAGTTATCGAGCTACTAGTTATTTGCCGATGCCGAAGGCAGAGGCAAATAATTGGTAGCGAGACACCGACAAATCATGATATTTTGCGATAGACGAGTTCTTCGCAAAACTTACTTTTTGTTGGCACGAGTGTTGCTTTATCTCACTAAATCTTCTTTTTAACTATTTCTTTTCTAAAGTACATTGTCGTTATGAATGCTTCCAAACTACTCTCGATTATTTCCTCGGATAGCTGAAGAACTAGCCGCCATGTTTACGAAAATTATTTGCAGTCAGCACTCAGCAGCGCCATTGCTAGTGCGCATGCTCATAACATTATTTGCAGCAAAAAATTATTTGCACTCAGTTATTTGCAGGTGAATTAACCAATCAGAATGCAGGATAGAAACGAAATGAATGATATACACTTGTTGACTGGCGCCGAGGGAAACATCGAGTTTTACGGACCCAAAGGCTTCAATGTCACCCGAGGGCTTTACTCTTTAGCCCGAGGGACCGTAAAACTCGATGTTTCTCGAGGCAAAAGTCAACAAGCGTTTTGTTATATACCAAAGACTTTTAAAATACAAAATACCAAACTGACTCGAAACTTGTAAAAGGCAAAAAGTCTTACCAAAACACTTTGTCTTTGTCTTCGTATTTCAATTCAACTGAACAAATACACCAGACTCAACAAGTACAAAGAACAGCTTTAAATTTATCCAGATTTTCTTCAGACCTTCTTTGAAGATATGTATAGATATTCTTTCCTTTGGAAAATGGACTATTTCGTACCAAACAAGCTCGAAACAAGCTCTTGTTTTCAAAATGTTCCGAAAAGTCAAAAGTTCTTGATCTGATGCAATAATCATTGTGTATTCTCGTGAACAACGCATGATTAAAGTTGACGTCAGAGGGAAACATTGCACTGTTTCCTTCTTCGTTGTTGACGTCAGAGGGAAACAGTGCAATGTTTCCCTCGGCAGAAAGAAAAATTGAGTTTGTTGAACAACACGTGACCATGATTTGACCAATAAGATTTCATATTTGGCAAACGAAAGTCTTTGGTATATAACAATACTACTTGTTGACAGGCGCCGAGGGCAAACATTAGGGTCCTTACGATGCTAGGACGACGGCGGCGGTTAAAGAGCAACATAAATTTTTGTATTAAAAAAGGTTACGGCTAACTCACTATGATATTTGATATTTCAAGATAGTTTAATGACTTTCAAAACGCCCCAGTACTGCTAAAATGATTGTAGTGTCTGTATTGAAGTCAATATTAAGCAACAGTTCTCATCTTTTGGTGAGTTGACGTCGTCCTGAAGACGTGAGAATGCTCTAAGTGGCGTTGTATAAAGAACAAGGACGCTGTTGAGATTATTCTAGGGACGAAATTTTTTTTCATTTTCTTTGTTTCACAACTATAGAATTCTTTTGTTTAAAATACGTCGTTGTTAAAGTTGCCATCGGACTTCGTAAGGTCTCTACTGACTTTTACGGACCCGAGGACTTTTAAGTATAGCCCGAGTATGACACTACTGAGAGCGCTAAGACCGTAAAAGGGCATGTTCACATGAGGCGAGTTGTCTCTCGGGGGGTAGGGTTATTCCTATCGCCCGAGATATCTCGATGTTAGTTCATTTCGGATCCATGTTTAAAAATAGGCATGCTACGCATGCATGTCTCCACCGCGCAGTTGCATTGTTACCTCGATCGCGACGGTAAACAATGGACCCAATGCCCCCAAACCTCGCTGGCTATTGCATTGTCAAGAGTAATCGGTAATATTAAATATTGTTATAGTTCAAGGCTTCCAGTGTGGGTAAATCAGAAGTATTATCAACATCAATAGTAAAAGGAATACGATTATACTAATCCCCGAGCCCGGGCGTAGGGCCGAAGGCCCGAGCCCGGTGAGGGTGCTAATCTCGACATGTAGGTGAGGTGCAAGACAAGCACTCACTCACTCACTCACTCACTCACTCACTCACTCACTCACTCACTCACTCACTCACTCACTCACTCACTCACTCACTCACTCACTCACTCACTCACTCACTCACTCACTCACTCACTCACTCACTCACTCACTCAAGATCACGCCGTCATAGTGGCTCCCGCTGATCAGCGGTGGCCACAAAAAGTAAAGCGTTCACATGAGACCGAGATAATTCAGCGGATAGGGATATTGATAACTCGGTCTGAATGATAAGATAACCCTAGGGTCAAAATTATCCCGCATCCATGTGAACACTTCCGCCCGAGTTATCTCGAGAAGTACGTACAGTACACGGTACTGATTTCCATGTTTTCATTATAAATTATTAATGAGCTTGTATATTGTACATTGTAGTATTAGAAATTTCATTAGAGTACTTTGCTGTCGTTTGCACCTAAGACAGTGGAAACACCGCCCGCAGTGATGGATTTACAGGGGGTGTGGGGGGTGCGCACCCCCCTGGCCTTGGCCAAGGGGGTGCGGGGGGTGCCAATTACTCAATTAGTGCCTTGCTGCAGTGGGATGCGACGCGACTTTTCATTGAAAATGTCAATCACATTTCTAATGTCTAGTTTCCTTGGATTTATTGGATTTTCCCCCATTATTTTCTGTAATTTTAAATGTATTTGTATAATAAAACGTCCACTTTATCCCTAAATTTATTTGACACCTTCCAGGTTTGATAAAATGCGCTATTGAAATCACAATTTAAAACTTTTAAATCTTTCTTCAAAGTACCATCAGAATGCAGGAAATGCCATTTCAGAGGTCCAAATTTAAAACATTTTCCGGGGTGGGCATGCCCCCGGACCCCCCTAGGAATGGTTTGACTAAGGTGAAAATAATTCTAGATCTGCAGCACCCCCCCTACCAGATCAAGCTGGATCCATCACTGACCGCCCGTCAAAACATGTTCAAAACGGTTAACCGTTTTTAAATGGACACCGTGGGATTAGCAAGACGTGACTGGCTAAGAGCACAAACATACTATAAAGGAAAACTTTTATGTTGACATAGAACGTGTTTTGATGGGCGGTGTTTCCACTTAGGTGCAAGCGACTGTACCTTGTGGCATCACAAGCAGCAACCAATGGTCTTTTGTTGTGAAAGACATCACAGTCACTATTCCCTGAAATAAAAGATTAGCCGACTTAACAAGGACATCCACCGAGAGTTTCGTCTGAGAAGGTTACTAGCTAGGTGCATTCAAGTAATGAAAAACGTGAATTTTAAATACCGTGGACAGGTGTCTTCAGAATTCTGACAACTTTCACTGGACCTTGACGCATGGAAACCAACTCTTCAGCTTCACCATTCGACTGTGAAAAATAGTTATAATCAATTTTAAAATTAATACCTATTGGCACTAATGGTGACACCAATGGTGGCACTAATGGTGGTACTAATGGTGGCACCAATGCTGGTACTAATGGTGGCACTAATGGTGGTACTAATGGTGGCACGAATGGTGGCACTAATGCTAACACTAATGGTGGCACTAATGCTAACACTAATGGTGGCACCAATGCTAACACTAATGGTGGCACTAATGGTGGTACTAATGGTGGTACTAATGGTGGCACTAATGTTGGTGCTAATGCTAATACTAATGGTGGCACTAATGTTGGTGCTAATGCTAATACTAATGGTGGTACTAATGCTAATACTAATGGTGGTACTACTAATGGTGGCACTAATGCTGGCAATAATGGTGGTACTGATGGTGGCACTAATGGTAGTACTAATGGTGGCACTAATGATGGCCCTAATGGTGGTGCTAATGATGGCACTAATGGTGGTACTAATGGTGGCACTAATGGTGGCACTAATGGTGGTGCTAATGGTGGCACCAATGATGGCACTAATGGTGGTACTAATGGTGGCAACAATGGTGGTACTAATGGTGGCATTAATAGTGGCACTAATGTTCTCACCAATGGTGACACTAATGTTGGCACCAATGGTGTTTCTAATAGTGGCACTGATGGTGGTACAAATGGTGGCACTAATGCTAGCACTAATGCTAGCACTAATGCTGGTAGCCTGGTACCAATGGTGGCACTAATTCTGACACTAATGTTGGCACTAATGGTGGTTCTAATGGTAGTAGCAATGGTGGTACCAATGGTAGTACCAATAGTGGTACTAATTCTGGCACTAATGGTGGTACCAATGGTGGCACTAATTCTGGCACTAATGTTGACACTAATGATGATACTAATTAAATGGTGGCACTATATAACTCTGGCACTAATGTATTTGGCACTAATATTGCTGGCACTAATGTTGGAACTAATGCTCACCAATAGTGATACGAATGGTGGGAATAATGGTGGCATCAATGGTGATACTAATGGTGGCAATAATAGTGGCACTAATGGTGGTAATGATGGTGACACTAATGGTGGCAACAATGTTGTAATGATGGTGACACAAATGCTCACACCAATGCTGGCAATAATAGTGGCACTAATGTTGGCACCAATAATGATACTAATGGTAGCAATGATGGTGGCACCAATAGTGGCACTAATGCTGACACTATAATGATGATACTAATGCTGGTAATGATGGTGGCACTAATGCTGGCACCAATAATGATATTAATGGTAGCAATGATGATGGCACCAATTGTGGCACTAATTCTGGCACTAATGATGGAACTATTGCTGGTACCAGTAATAGTACTAATGGTGGTAGTAATGGTAGCATTAATGGTGACACTAATGCTTGCATTAATGGTGAAAATAATGCTGCCACCAAAGGTAGCACTAATGCTAACATGGATACTTGCAGTAATGCTGGCACTTAAATAGTGACACAAATGACATCACCAATGCTGGTACTGAAGCTAGCACTAATGGTAGCACTATTGTAATATTTACATGCAGTAATTAAAAACAATGAATGTACCTTGACATGCCAAATTTGATAGCCATTAATGTAACCAAGAATCAGGAACAATGAAGAGACAGATTCCTGTTGGCTTATACCTGAATCTAAAACGTTCACATATAACTAGATATTAAGAAAACACACCTTCAAACTAACATTTTTACCACTGACAGAATCATTCATGAGACATTCAATCCCTAGTTTATAAATTGTATTTTATTTGACATTAACCCTTTCCCTACTGTCATGGCCTTTCAGTATTTTACTCTGGCTAACGCCAGATGATTTTACTCATCAAGCGAAGAACACTACACACGTAAAAACACACAGTCTGATCAGTTCTGATATCAGATCTGTTCAGAGAAATGTAGCGACCCTTGATACAGCCTGACAGCTACAGAATGTACCAGCGCTGATGTATCAACATTTAGTTAGACATACCTGTTCAGTCTGTTATATACAGCACTGACCATGTCAGGCTGATACAGTTTGACAGAATCTGTTCTGAACGGTCTGTTGTCGCTGCAGGTATGATACAGATATGATATCATAGCTGATACTGCAACAGGCTGTATCAGGGGTCGCTACATTTTTCTGAACAGATCTGACATCATTCTGCATCAGGTCTGACACAGAGTGTGCGTTTTTTTTTGTGTGTACTGTAGTAGGGAAAGGGTTAAACAAATTTCTATGCATGTGTTCTACAGGCTTTTCTTAAAGGAAAATTTCAAATGTTGGAGTATACAGTAGACTGATTTAATTTTTACATTATGCAGTACCTGAATCAAATTTTTCTAACTTCACCCAAACAATTCGGTCATATTCATCAGCTTTGTTGTTGCCAGCCACCGCCTAAAGAAAGTTGATTTCAATCAATCTTTTTGGCAATAAAGATTTTAATCCAGCCAGACAAAAATTTTAATTTCATCTATTTTTAATTTCTATTTTTTAAGTACAGTATTATAAGTCATTTAAAGGATAAAAGACTCAGGGCTAATCATCCTTACTCGACTGAATTACATGGCAGTGTCGAGGCATATCAAAGGCACTTCAGGCAGCCACCATACAACACAGTCAGACCACAGATCACAGCTAAGATGCAGGTGTTGATTTTACAGAGGAAAGAAAACTGGAGAACCAGGCTAAAAACCCTCGAAGCACAGGAGAGATCAACTACAACTTTACTCACATGAGTTCCAAGCTCGACAACAGGGTCAATTATACCAAGTGGCTACCCATCCAAGTACATGCAGTACTATAACCCCATCTCTAACTAAACTGGGATAACTTTTGGTTAGAGGCAGTTAGCTACTGTAACAGCACACACCACTCAATTGCTCCTCTACTATTTACCATACTTGCATGTAATAGTGATACAGCAGATGGAAATATTTTAAGCTTTCAATGTTAATTGTTTTATGGTACTTTTACTTAACAATTATTTTTCAGTTTACATTTGACGTTTCATACTCAGAGCATACTGTAGACATTACTCTGTGCATTCACACACTTTGTTAATTCACATTTCTTTGTCAATAGTTCATAGTTTACTCACACATAAGAATTGAGTAAAATTTGAAATCCCTGTTTCCAGGTAACGACAGTTTAGTCTTCTCAAGGTCAGTGAAGAAAGGAATCACACTATACATTTATAACCAGCAAACTTGTTTGTTTTTAATCAAGAAAGTAATATTTTGCATCACGCCACTAATTTAGATTTGGAGTTGGCTCAAAATGTTGTGCTCCTCCTCCTCTGCAGAGGATTATTGAGCTTTTTTGTTTTTTGAGCTCTTCAATATATTGTAGGGATTTAATGGGTTTATAGCCTATAGAGCATAGAGTAATGTGGTAGAAGGTAATGGGTATAGTCTATAAACTCTGCAATATTAAACCCCTATATATTGAAGAGCTCAAAAAAGCTCAAGAAGCCTCTGCGGAGGAGTCATTTTATCATCTTTGTAATTTTATCCTGTTGAACACCAGATGATTTCACTCATGCGAGAACCCCAGGAGGGAAAGGGTTAAGTAACTGCATTTCAAGCATTGTTTTGTGTCATTTGTTTGTGTCTCACAAACAAACAAATGCTGTACACATGCAGTAAGCACTGTGATTCACCTTTATAGTCAAACTGGATGTTCTCTTGCATACAATAGATACACAACATTGCAATTTTGATTGGTGGATTCAATCAGTGACTTGCAAACGCTTTATCATGATTCCTCGACGGGTTATTTAAAATATTGGTTTTAAACATTGAATGACACATAAACGTGATGTAATACTTAAAGGTAATGGCTCTAACTTTATGTAGAATTTTGCATTATCCAAAATTGGTCATTTAAAATGATTTTTTAGGGCAACTCGTCGAGGAATCGTGATAAAGCGTTTGCAGATTGAATCCATGAATCAAAATTGCAATGTTGCAAATCAATATTGCAAAGTCGCACGCAAGAGAACATCCGGTTTGACTATACAGTACTCTATTGTGTTGTCACTTAGTACTGGAATAAGTTTTAGTGCATGTATTTTGTTGTTTCTTTACAGTGCAAATTTTGTAAATATATACATAAATGAATAAATAAGATATATAAATATTAAATAAATAAATAAATAAAAAATAATGCTAAATAAATATATGAAGGTACATGAATTATAAACTTTGTGGTATTAAAGTCTTAATTAATATGTATTTTATTAATTATAATAAACAAAAACATTTGCTAATATGAATAACAAATACACTAAATAAATATTTTTTTTTATCGACTTTAATACGTACCACACCATGTTTATATAAATTTAGCAAATTAATACCGTAATATTTTTCAATATTTTCAATTCTTGAACAATTTTAAACTAAAACAACACGAAAGAAGCTCCAAACTTTGTTCAAGAAAACATAATATATCCTAATAAATATCTGACTCTATTCTCTGTGCTATTCACGACCATTACATGTATATTTTAAAAATAAAAACAATTAGCAAACCTGTGGTACGACTTCATGAAGAAAATCAACCACACTTTCAACATACGACTTGTCACTAAAAAAGCAAGAAAAAAAATATGTTGAAATTCATTAAGAACCGAGCTAAACTTTCCTCGAAACTTCAGCTAATATTGTCTTTTCTGTCAAGCATAAACAAAACAGTTTGACAGGCATAATACTGACCTGACTGGCTGTGCACGAACGGTTAGGGCAGAAACTCCGCGCGAATTCCGGCGAGTTTGCTCACTGGACATCTTTGGAGACTGCAGAGCCTTTTCCAAGTCACAGAAGGGTCCTTCGCGACAAAAAGATGCCCTTCAAACCAAGATTTTTCACCGATAATTCGAACCATCTTTGTCAACCATCTTGAAAAATATTTTCTCGTACTGTTTTGGTCGCCCTTCTTGCGTCATCATTGTTATGAAAATTTGTAGCCTCGCCATTCGGAGATTTATACCCGGGAGGTTTCTCGAAGGGAAAACTTTCCGGCCGTCGTTAGTACCCTGGAAAACAAATATATTAGTAATACTTCGTATAAAAATCATAGTATTTTACAGTTCATAGCTTTTACTGTATCAGCTTGTAAATAATTTAGTTTTTCAAGATATTCTTTCGAATTTCTGGTACACCCATATACAGTATAATTCATTCTTTGAAAGTTTTCATGGCGATGATCTATAAATATTTATACAATGCCCTGGTTGCTATGCGTGTTTTCATTGGTTGTTGGCCATGATCTATTAGAGGACAGACACATGGTCACGTCAGCCGACTTGCTTTTTTCCTTCTTCATGCCCCAAAATCCGGCAAGAGTTTCAACAAAAACCTTTTAAATTTTTATTGTATAAAACAAATAGATTCCATTTTTTTTGTTGTCTGTTCAGTTATAGATGCACAGAAGACGTCACAACGTGGTAAGAACATCACTTTTTTGTTCTTACCACGTTGTGACGTCATCTGTGCATCTATAACTGAACAGACAACGGCAAAATGGAATCTATTTGTTAAAGATAAGTTTTGTGTAAACACCACGTAAAATATTTATTTGCTAATAATATTTTTTAATATTTATTTTTTGGCAAATAAATATTTTACGTGGTGTTTCCACAAAACTTGACTCTGAACCCCGAATAATCACACATTATTACTATATGGAGAAAAGTATTTTACTAGCAACTAAAACACTCGTAGAATCCATATTTCACTACATCCGGGAACCGAGTGGCGTATTTCTCGTATGTAAATTTTTGCCTTTTGCCGTAAGTTTCGAATCAAGTAAATTTGAGCCAGTAACTTCTCTTAATTCAGTTTTTCACGTAAAATGACGTATTCGAAGAAGTTGTTGTATTTTTCATTTGTATTTTCTAAAATTTTAGGTCAAGCTGTTGTAGTTTTTGCATTAAACCCAGTTTATCAACATCACTTCCACGCATAATTTCATTGTCAATATAATAAATAGAACATTACACGGTTGCTCAAAGATATGGATTTTATGTTCTCGCGGCAAGACCAATATCTCAAGATATTTATTCTTGCCACTCGAACATAAAATCCATATCTTCTCGCCACCGCCCTCCGTCTGGTTCCGCCCCCTTTGTCTGGTTCCGCCCCCTGAAATTACTACACAGTACGCGCCTTCCCCCCCCCCCCCCGCCAATTTCTCATCTGGTTAGGAAGAATCTAGCATCTAAAATTTGTTTACATGTTTAAAGTGCCTATGTCATCCTCAGGGACTTTACATATTTTTACTAATTGGAATATTCTGGGAAGATTTGTAATATATCTTCTCAGGCGAAAATTTCATCTTCATGGATTTTTTTGCCGTTAAAGTTGACGGAAGTGACGCCAAAAGAGGAATCTGTAAAGTAGTTTTCATATAGACAAATTCCTCTTTCGACGGTAAAAAAATCCATGAAGATGAAATTTTCGCCTGAGAAGATATATTACAAATCTTCTCAGAATGTTCCAATTATTATAAATATGTAAAGTCCCTGAGGATAACATAGGCACTTTAAAGAGAAGTGACCAAGACCAACGTTTTTACTAGCAATTAATTCGGGGTTTTCACCTCACTTCCCATCGACCCAATCCTCCACTTCCGTGACATTTCTCATTTCCGGTCACAACACGGCCGGCTGGTCTTTTAAGCACAACACACATCTCATAGGTGTTTAGTTTCTTAATATATAAGACAGGAGGCGTTGTATGGACAATTTACAAGCTGGATTCCGTATACTACACTATGGATGACACAACGGGTTTGGAACACTCTAATTATGAAATTCCTGTTTTCGTCAGTCCTTGAACAAAGTGCTTCAGTATGCTGATCAAAGAATATCGAATCCCTTTGCCTATGAGCGTCGAGGAATATCGAATTGCTCAACTCTACATGATTCAGGTACTATGGAAATTCGCGTAGTCATACAATTTTTAAAGGTGTACGTCTGATATGTAGCAGAGCAGGGTCCCAAGGGAGTATCAGATTGTTCTATTCACCGTTCTCAAATATTAACCCGATTTCACTGAATGTTGCATCCTGTGGTTTGCCTTCAGAACAGTTAATTTGGTAATTTATTTGTAGAATTGTAACCCACGGTGTCAAAAATTGTCGAGATCTATTAAAAAATTACATGGCTGAGGGTACGGTAGCATGTTTTGAATTCAGATAACTATGGTCGTCTCAATTGTTGGCGTGTTTCCGCGTCGAACGTTGTTTTTTTTGGCATACGACCCATAGCTTTGAGGACAAACAGTGCTGAGCGCTTTATATTACTGGCGCGAAGTCATTCTGTCATTGTGAAACCGTGTAAACGAAACTTTTCACACCCAGCTGAAAAATGTTATAAAATAAACCTATTTGTTCATAATTTCGATTTTCGAAGCTGTCAAAATTTAAGCCTGGGAAACGTCTTCCATTTCTATCAAACTTCTATTATTTCTGGGGTTGACCCAACACTTTAAAACACTGATCGATCTGCGGTCTGAGAAGGCTATTAAGTTTCGGCAAATACAGTTAATGGCTACGGGATTTAATTCAAGCAAACAAGTTTTCGCATTGGATCTGTCATATTGCTGATTGACTTGGCGAGAAGTATCTCCGCCAGATCTTCCATAATAAATAAATAAACTACAATATGCTCTAACGATGCGGGTTTAACTTTAACTCAGTTTCGCATTCTGTTAATGAATTTCAATTAACCCTCTTTCACGTTTGCTGGGGTATTTTTTGTTATTGAACTAGTATAAACTACAAAACAAGGTCGGTTCTATTGAAGATTTAAAAACACAAGCTAATGTTTGATTTTGATGCTCACCAGTCAAGGATAGTTGATTTTAAAAACACCGATAGCTTAGAACCACGGACGCATTCAATAATAGTTTCATTAGGTTTTGTTTGTTGTACATTATAAATTGTGTAGTTGGATAATTTGTTCTAGAAATTGAGGCAGTATAGTGCAACTAGTTTTTCGAGTAAATTATTAACTATGGTAAATAAAGAACAGATGGACATGGCTTGTACTGTGAAATATTATGTCTTGCATTATTTTATATGTAGTAACCTGATACCAACAATTGAGCGCAGAGTTCCCTCACAGTCCTTCCCCCCCTGTTTGCATCAGAACTTGTGTTTAGACTTTACAGTAATTCAAGTGCTGTGAGTTACAAGTAACTAGTTACATTTTTAAGTAACTGTAACTGAAACTAGTTACTTTTTGAAGAAGAAGAGTGATTTACTACTATTTTCCCCAAATTACTGCTATTTTCCCCAAATTACTGCATGTAGCTATGAAATATTTTCAATGCTGACAAATACTGTTGCATCTACTGTAAATCTCTTCACAAGACTCTTCTCTCTTATTTTTCTACATTGTGACAGAAAAAAAGCCGTCTCGACAGTACAGGTGAGGGAAGTGGAGTTGAAATTATTGAGAATCGGCCTTATAAAGATGGTCCTGGAGGAGCTGGACAGTATACGAAGAAGATTTATCACATTGGGAACCACATTCCTGGATGGCTGAAAGCTATTGTGCCTAAATCAGCCCTTCAGGTCATCGAAGAAGCATGGAATGCTTATCCTTATACAAAGATGAGGACAACGTGCCCTTTTGTTGAGAAGTTTTATGTGGATGTAGAGACTAAATACTTACCAGATGGTGGATCAACAGTATGTTTGAATTTTGTTTTTGTTGGATTTAATAATAAAATTAAGCTTAGCATATAGAAGAGTCTTTTAACCCAGCTTTCACTCCCATTGGTGCCATTTGGCACTTTTTATTTTTTACTCTGTCAGATGATTTTACTCATCAAGGGAAGACCTCCTGACATGGTGGTAGTTAAAGGGTTAACCAGGCCAACATATGTGCTGGGGGAGGGTGGAGGGGGGCTGGGGTACCCCCACTTATGTTTTAAGGAGTCAAGGGCTCAGTCACACAGATATGCCTGGCTTAATTTCTGTGGTCTGACATTTAACCCTTTGCACTTGTATTATTGTTGTGGGACAACTTTATCTTTTTACCCTGTCTAATACCAGACATTTTACTCTGAAAGCCAATGACGCAGCAAAGGTTATAGATGTTAGCACTTAGGCAGAGCAATAGCTTTTACTGTACAGTAACTGCATGAGTATATATTCAACTTTTACAGTGTATACAACGTTCACTGTATATGCTTTGTTTTGCTTTACTCTGTTTTGTCAGTTGCTTTCTTTCTTTTTTCTTTGTTTTTCTTTACTTTCGTTTCTTCTTTTTTGCTTCGGTTTGTTTTGTTTTGTTTTGTTTTGTTTTGTTTCTGTTTGCTTTTTTTTTTTGTTTTCATTTAGTTTGCTTAATGTTTTGCTTTCCTTTTCATTGTTTTGCTTTGTTTTCTTTGAGTTTCTTTGCTTTTTTTTTGTTCACTTTTCTGTTCTTTTTTTTTGCTTTGTTTTGCTTTCTTATAGTTTGGTGTGCTTTGTTTTGCTTTGCATAACAACATGGCGAAGCAGAAAAAAGTGTCACTGATGTTTTAACTATGTTAATTGTCACATTTTCTTTGCATCTATAACTTTAACTGAACAGACAATAAAAAATGGGAAACGTTGGTGTTCAGAGAGAAACACAATTGTCTCTGACAAATAACCTTCACTAGAAATATTGAACTAGTAGTTAAACATTTTCGAAACAGTTTACTGTTGTGGCAATAGAAGTGTTCCTAAAATATTGTTGCAATATATTCCTCAAGTTGATCAATTCATTTCATGAAAATTATTGCTAACTTCCTGTTTTGAATTTGATTGGTTTCTGGTTTTTGAACAACCAATAAGGAACAGGATTATTTGTCAAACACCAATCAAATTCAAAACAGAATTCAAAACAGGAAGTTGTCAACAATCAAATGAATTGGTCAACTTGATGAATATATTGCCACAATATTTTTAGGAACGCTTCTATTGCCATGTCTGGGTTCACAGGCATGTTACTATTGCCATGACAGTAACATTTTAAAGAATAGAATCTTTTTTTGTTTTATACAATAACAATTTGAAAGGTTTATTGAAACTCTGGTGGGATTTTTGGACATGAAAAATAACAAAAACAAGTCAGTGCTCTGATGGGGACTTGAGGTGACCCATGTGTTTGCCGTCTATAATTACTAATATGTTATTTCTTTACATGTGTATTTGGTTGTTGTGAATAAACAAATTATATAGACCTTTTAATAAGTGCAGAGTACATCTTTATCAGCTTTTTGAATTTTATTGAAAATATTATTGAAAAGAATTCAAAAGAAAAATTGAAAAGATATTGACGTCATAGGATGAAAATGACGTATTCTACACTTATTAAAAGCGTCTATACAGTGTGTATCAAAAAAATTCGAACCCTTAGAAAATGAGTTAGCATTCTTTTCAAACAACCTATTGTAGTAGTTTGAAAGCCCTAAAAGCGCTGCGTTATAAATTAATCAGCACATAAGTTAAACGAAGCGAAAAAGCTTGTAAATACTTTCACCATGCATACACTTCAAGTTATCTTAATTTCCCAGGTGTATAAGACCGTGTGTTTTACGCATCTGTGGGTTCAGCGAAGTGCTTAGGGCTTTCAAACTACTACAATAGGTTGTTTGAAAAGAATGCTAATTCATTTTCTAAGGGTTCGAATTTTTTTGATACACACTGTATAGACCCTTTTAATAAGTGCAGAGTACGTCATTTTCCGTACTTGACGTCATTTTCAGCCTTTTGAATTCTATTGGAAATATACAAAAGCTAAGACAATAAACGAAATTGAAAAGAATTCGAAAGAAAAATTGAAAAGAAATTGACGTCATAAGATGAAAATTACGTATTCTACACTTATTAAGGGTAATGGCAATAAAAATTAAATTTGTCCCATTTGAAAGAACTCGTCAAATGGCATAAGAAGCCTTTTGTAGTTTCTCTGTATCTTTCTTGTGTTTTGAAATATTTCGACCAAAGACAGCGTGCTGTCCGCCATCTTATTGTAATATTGGGTCTAATTAACTAGGAAATTGGTGACGTCACAAGTAGGATAAACCTGACGAAACTACTCCGTGGGTGACCAAATTTCCACGGAAGGCTTTTTAAATGTTGTGGGTCAATTTAAAATGGAAATAGCGCAACAAAATCGAGTTTCTAGCTCATAATGTCATAAGGTTGGCAAGATAAAAATTTCACTTTACCCTGCTTATGATGTCACATGCATATCGAAAATAATTCCAAGATGGCGGACAGCACGCTGTCTTTGGTCGAAATATTTCCAAAACCAAAACAGATACGGAAAAATTGTAAAAGGTCTTCTTATACCATTTGACGAGTTCTTTCAAATGAGACAAACTTAATTTTTATTGCCAATACCCTTTAAAAATGAATGCTCGATTGGAAAATTGCTACTTCTTGTTTTGTCTATTGGTCTACAAGTATACGTATAAAAATAAACATACTCTGACGAATAATGCCATTGTGAAGACTCAAGATACTTGTATATGAGCTAATACAAAAAGCAACTATTTTGAAACTGTAATATTTCGACTTTATTTCAAAGTCATGTTCACGCAGGTTGTATAAAACTTTTGCACTTCTCCGGAAGTCCTGTTGTAAGTGTCCTCTTTTTGTATTGCTCAAATGCGCTTAGATGTTGCTCAGATGTGCTGTCGAAACTGCTCTCAATTCAAAATGCAGGAAATGCCACTTCAACCGCACGAACTCAAAAATGTCCTCATTCCGGCGCTCCCCCTAAAAAAAACCCAACTCTAGCATCCCTTCGGTTGACGCCAGCTTGTTAACCCATTGCTGCCTAGGATTTCTGAGGATTCTCCCCCTAACCAGTAAAATCATCTGGTGTTCAATAGAAAGAGTAAAACAACAAAGGGACCGTTTTTGGCCGGAAGATACTTCTTTGTGTGCAGAATATTTTAGCCCTTTTGTGCGCGCGGGTAATTAACTATAGATAACCTTGGACTGGGCTCAATGGAGAGGAACTGTTCGAGTTCAGGAGGAACGACCGACCCCTAACTGATGGGACTAAGGTTTGAACCAGGTGAATCACCCATATATAACTTAGCTACAACTAAGTGAATCAAAATTCATTGCATTCGGAAACAAATTCAGTCATTCATGCATGATCTTCGTTGATATGTGTTTTGCGCAGTCGGCTCTGAATTGTGGACGCAATCCCTGTTCCTTTACGTCATACTTTTCAGGTACTGACGTCATACTTTTCAAGTACTGACGTCATGCTCTTAAGGTTGTTTAGGGTGGAATCTACCTTCTTGTGTCCGGGGGAGTTCAGTTAATCGGGATATCCAAACGCAATCTCGTCATCAAATTAATTGATTTTACATATTAGCTAACCATTTTTTGGTTGAAAAAACCCCAACAAGAACACGTTTTGTATATCTTTTACCAAATACAAATCCGTGTAAAATAATAATATATAAATATAATAAAATTAACAGTATATGTTTCGAAGCTTTATCAGCATTTTTGTTACTTTTTAGGAAAATGTTTTCAATCTTCCACCCGAAGAGCTGAGCAACCAAACGACCGGTATAAAGTGATTTCTACGCTTAACTTTAACTTATTAATGTATTAACTTAAAGGTGACGTACAGTCCGTTCTGCGCATGACCGCAATGTGGTCCCCAAAACACGACATTCGTAGATAATTACATGAAGTACTCAGCAAAATGTAAACCGTTAGGAACAACATGGCAGAAAACCAAGCGATTCGGCGAGGATATCTCCTCGGATTTCTTCTATTTCTCCTGAAAATGTTTTGTTTTGGGTACAATCTTGAATAAGGTATTCGTATTATTTTTGTAAATAAAGATGTAAACATTAGTTTCGTACATGCACAGAACGGACTGTACATCACCTTTAAACATTTAATAACTTAATGCCTTAATAACTAATTAATGTAATATTTAAAACATGAGAAGCAGTGCTTTATCAGATTTAAAATGCGAGGCGATAACCGTGTGTTTTAGATCTGATAAAGCACGCACTGCAGAAAAATAACGATAACTAAATAGCAAAGCTTTCTCTGAACATCTGACCGCCATATTTGGTTACGTTTGACCGCTGACGCATGTACAGACAGATTTCCCTGCTGTTACGCCAAGTAACTTACCAAACTGATTGTTTTTGAAATTATTCAAAACATTCGCCATTTTAAACTGTACGAGCGCTTCCGACAAAACCTACGAGCATTGTTTGCAGGACAAATTATAAATAAGATAAAGAAAATACAAGAAATAAGGAAAACCGACTTATCTATCATTCTATCCACAAACGTGTGGTATTTGAAAAACAACGTTGTCTTAGCCGAGAAAATCAAAGCTAAACGGTTTATGTAAATCAGGAGGATTTTTTATCAGATAAAAACCACGGACATGGTACTGATTGATGTCTTTTGTTCCTCATGAATTATTAATGAGTTTTTGAAAGCTTATTAATTTATTAACTTAAAGTGCCTATGCAACGAAATTTCACCCCAGTTTTTTATGATTGCATTTGAAAGAACACTTAAATTGACAAAGTAACATCTTCCGTAGAATTTCGTTTCCTTGCTTCATTCTTGAGATATTCAGGTTTGTTTGAAATGCAAATGTCATACTTATGACAACATCACACTGCATAATGACTTTTTGAAAGAGCATCAATTTTAGGATGGTCCAAATATTTTACACACAGCTACACACGTTTAGTGACCAGTCATGGCTACATACATGTAAGTGCAAATTTTTATTAAGTACTTTCGATAAGTACTCTCAAAGAAAATCATACTTTTCTGAAAAGTCATTATGCAGTGTGATGTCATAAGTATGACATTTGCATATCAAACAAACCTGAATATCTCAAGAATTAAGCAAGGAAACGAAATTCTACGAAAGATGTTACTCTGTCAATTTAAAGGGCAATAGCACTAAAAATTAAGTTTGTCTAATTTGAAAGAACTCATAAAATTGTAACAGAATATCCTTTACAACTTTTTCGTATCTCTCTTCGTTTTCAAGATATTTCAATTTGTTTGATATGTAAATGAGATGGTCTCTGACGTCAGGTGTGGAGTAAAATATTTTCACATGTGGCAAAACCAGTTATATCTCTAGGTTTGTTCAGCGAAATCATTTGAAACTGTGCACATAGAAACTCCTTGCGACGCTGAACATTTCATGTTAGATATGCAAGTGATTTTGCTCTGTATGAAAATATTTTACCCCACTCCTGACGTCAGAGACCATCTCATTTACATATCAAACAAATTGAAATATCTTGAAAACGCAGAAAGATGCGAAAAAGTATCTTCCATTACAATCTTATGAGTTTTTTCAAATTAGACAAACTTAATTTTTAATGCCAATGTCCTTTAAGTGTTTTTTTTTTAAATGCAATCATAAAAAATTGGGGTGAAATTTCGTTGCATAGGCACTTTAATAACTTTATAATTTAATAACTTAGTACCTTAATAACTTATTGACTTATTAATGTATTAACTTATTATAAGTTAATGCATGGCATTGAGGGTTATTAGTGATGAATATCCCCGAAAGCCGAGGGCAACAATCTTGACATGGTTGCTCAGACCAAAGTCAATAGGAGAGACTCTTCTGTTAACAGTGTTGCATCACCTTTTCTTTAGCAGTGTTGCCAATCTGCTAGCATCACCCCGATGATTATTATGCGGGACGTGTAGTCTAATTGTCCCTCATTAATACTGGATGAGGGACGTCTAGAACATTGATGAGGGAAACACGACATTAATCGTCCCTCTTGAAACAAAGGATTTCGAGGTGACCATCTAATTATTTTAACTTAGTTCACGATCACCTCGGTTTTCTTTGATGTACCGCGGTTGTTTATTTATAATAATTACTCCCAACCACGCATAAATCAAGTTCACGCCCCAGGCCAATATATATTAGCCCGGGGCAATTAACTTGGTTGGGAAAATAAGAGTTAATCAATGGTCACGAATGTGCGTGATAAAGGATTTATCATCGCGATTGAAGTGTTTTTTAAGCCGGTTTTCCACTAGGCGACTTTTTTCGCGCGAAGCGACTTTCTTTTGTTCGAATTCAATAGATTTCTGATTAGTTCCAGCTCAGAGCTCATGAGACAAAAGAAAAAGTCGCTTCGCGCGAGAAAAGTCGCCTAGTGGAAAACCGGCTTTAGACAACCTCTGTGATAACGAACTCAGTATCTCAGTTTTCTTAGACAACATCTGTGATCTTGAACTAAGTAGGTTAGTTACCTCGGGTTCGGTAACTAACTTCATCAGTTATAGCACGCTATAACAAGAGTTGACTGTAATTGCTGTAATTTAGAAATGTAGTGAAAATTACTATACACTTGTATACACACACACACATTAACATTACCTGTTAACATTTTAAGATTTAATAGATCCAATAAAAGACCCCATTCCGTCGAGCCAGTATTCCAAAGAGGAGGATCCATTATTGTATGTGTCAAAGAAAACTAACCGTGGTCCGCTAACCCTTGATTGGCTTCAAAAGCCACAAACGTCAATCATGTGCGCCTATAAAAGAATCACAGTAGAGTTCAAATACTGGGGAATGCAGGTAAACTAAAGGGCCGTTATACGTGAGGCGAATTGGCTCGGCTAACCCTGCTGACTCGTCTAATTAGGATCGTACTGTGGTTTAAAAACTCACATGAACTAAATTTGCAAAGAACAATTGTTTTTTCGTATGTTTTTTTTTTGCTGTACAAACTGTCGTAAGTTAAACTCAGAGAAAAACTCTGAGTTGCAGACGGGACTCGAACCCACAACCTTCCGAATGCCAGCCGGACGCTCTCATCATTGAGCCACTGGAACTCAAATGGTAGACCGAGGTTGTTTTCGATATTTATACGCCTGGGAACTAGTCAAACTGTACGTGTATCACAAGTAATATTGGGCATTTCACTCGATTACATAGCATGTTCTAGGTATTTTTGGTGAAGGAAAATTCGAGTGTAGAATATATACATTTTAAGACCAAACCGGGACCAGTTGCGAAAAATGCAACTACACAGGCCTTCCGGCAGGAATTGAACCCACGACCTTGCGATTCTATAGTGCAATGCTATGACTACTGAGCCACGGAGGCCGTTGCCAAGAGCTTGATCGCGAGTTCTGTATACATTAAGGTGGTAATGCCAGGAGAGAATTGGGTTTATTAGAAGTAATATTGGGCATTTCACTCGATTATATAGCATGTTTTAGGGATTTTTGAGCTACAAACTTACTTTTCGTTTCATATGCACTTTAACAAATAATAATAGACTGGCGGAGGTATGCGTGCAGTCTCTGAATGTCTTAGTTGTATCTGTTGAACCGTATCTTGGGTATTTAGGGGAGCACGGGTGGCGTGTGCTGTTAGCGCGCTGCCTCTCACCAAAAGTTAAGCCCGGTTAGTACTTGGATGGTTGACCGCTGGGGAATGTCCCCGTGCCGGGCTTGGACTCATGTGAGTAGAGTTTTAGTTGATCTCTCCTGTGCTTCGAGGGTTTTTCGCTGGGTTCTCCGATCCGGTTTTCCTCCCTCCATAAAATCAACACCTAACATCTTAGCTGTGATCCGTGGTCTGAACTGTGTCGTTGCATGGCGGCTGCTTGGAGCGCCTTTGATATGCCTCGACACGGCCACGTTGATCTGCGTCCTTCGCAATTCAGCCACTGGCTGCAAGTAAGGATGATTAGCCCCCAGTCCTTTATCCTTTTCAAGATGTGTAGTTTCTGACTATGTTTTGTAATATATTTCTTGTACTTATCGTTTGGTTTTGGCTATTACAGAGTAAAATCGAGCAGTTTATTCACGACGGCCTACGACGACCTATGCTCATGGGTCACCGTCAAGCGTGGGTGTGGCAAGACGAATGGTGTGGTCTGACGATCAGCGATATCCGGGAACTGGAAAAGGAGACCCAAAGAATGTTAGCAAAGAAAATGGGGAAAGTGTCCAATTTGAATTTAAGTCGCCGGATATCCGATGGAGATAAGGGGGCAAACGAGCTCTCGAAAACTGACACCATTCCGGGTTCTACTATCGAGCTGTTATCGCAAGAGGCTTTAGAAACCGGAAGCGCTACCAGCAGTGATTCTGACGAAGAATTTTTTGATGCTCAAGGTTAGAATTGTGGCTAGAAACAGTTTGTTGTTTTTGTGGTGGTGCCGATTGTATCGTGGTGGTGATTGCATGATGGTAGTGTTGGTTTTGAGTGTTGACAGAGTGGGTAGTAGTGATGGTTGTGTTGGTGTTGGTGACATTTGTATTTGTGGTGATGCTGATTATATTGTGGTAGTGATTGCATGGTGGTAGTGGTGGTTTTGAGTGTTGACAGAGTGGTAGTGGTGATGGTTGTTGTTGGTGATGTTTGTATTTGTGGTGTGCTGATTCTATTGTGGTAGTGATTGCATGGTGGTTGTGGTGGTTTTGAGTGTTGACAGAGTGGTAGTAGTGATGGTTGTGTTGTTGCAGTGGTGCGGGTTGTATGATGATGGTTGTTGGTGGCAGGGTGGTGGTAGTGATAGTGGTGATGTTGGTATTTGTGGTGGTGGTGATTGTGACATTCGTGGCTGGTTGTGTTGATGGTGGGCCAGGGTGATGGAAGTGATGGTTGTGTCGGTGTTATTGGTAGTGGTGGTGACTGTGGTTGTGTCAGCGTTGTTGGTAGATGTTGTGTTGGGAATTATTGTGGTACTGATTGTTATACCGTGATGTTGTTATAGAGTGGTAGTAGTGATGGTTGTGTTGTTGTTGGTATTTGCGGTGATGCGGATTGTATGGGGATGGTTGTTGGTGACAGGGTGGTGGTGGTAGTGATAGTTCCATCGTTGTTGTTGGCAGTAGTAGTGGAGATGATGGTATTTGTGACGGTGTTGATTGTGGCATTGGTGGCTGGTGGTGTTGATGGCGGGCCAGGGTGACAGTTGTGTCGGTGGTACTGGTTGTGGTAGTGATTGTGTCAGCGTTGTTGGTAGATGTTGTGTTGGTATTTGTTGCGGTACTGATTGTTATATGGTGATGTTGTTGGCGTTGGTGGCAAGGTTGTAGAAGTGAGTTGTGTCGTTGTATGAATGGCGCTGATTGTACCATTTGTTGTTGTTGTTGTCGTCGTCGTCGTCGTTGTTTCTTGTTTATGATTTTGTCTTTATGTTTAGCTGCATTTGACAGTGACCAATCAGAAGACGAATATAATGAAATGTTTTTAAGTGGGACTACAACCTTTGATCAAAATTCTCATTCTGGTGAAAGTGTTGAATCTCTTGATTCATATCTGGTAAGTTACCATGTTTCTTGTTATTTTGCATTAATTTAATTATTTTGCATTGTCGACTAAATAAATGTAGATGTAGAATACGAGGAAGACCGCCGTTGAGGCCGTCGAAACGTCAGTCACTACCACAACAACAACAACAACAACAACAACAACAACAACAACAACAACAACAACAACAACAACAGTAACAACAGCAACAACAACAACAACTACGACGACCACCGCCGACACTACTACGACCACTATCACCACCGCTGACAGCACCAATCTCACCACCGCCGACACCACCGCTGACACCACCACCGCTGACACCACCACCGCCGCCGACACCACCACCGCTGACACCACTACTATCACCACCACCACCACCACTACAACAACACCACCAACAACAACACCACCACCACCACCACCACCAACAACAACAACATCAACAACAACAACAGCACCACCAACATACAGGCTTTCTCAAGATTACACGAACCAAGGTGGACAGCTCTCACACGGTTACCAATACTCCTAGATTCAAACCATTTATTTTCCGACTTTCATGCGACCTAAGTAGTCGGGGTCGGGTATCACTCTACTTTTTACGAAATTATTTTTCTGATATCTTCCGTCTCTTTTACTGTCTCAGGACGAAAACGGACAACCCTTGCCGAAGAAAGCCTTGGGTAAGACAGTAAGTGTGGGTAGTTCTATCTCAATGACCTCGTCAGCTGATCAACTCCAAGTACTCGTTCTTGTCGTTCACGGTGGCAACCCATTGGAGATGTCTCATGACATCAAGTCAAAGGAAAACGACTTTGATCGCCTGGTACGCGAATTCGACAACGTTATGCAAAATCATTATAAAGATGGCTTGGGACGTATCGCATTCCGATTGGTCGAATGTCCACACGTGTTTAAAGATGCTTTACCCGCTCTTAAAGATATCACGCCTCAATTAATGGACGAGTATGGTACAGGTAGGTTGTAAGTGTTGGTGTTAATGCTGGTGTTAGTGTCGGTGCTGGTATCGGTGTCAGGTGTCTGGTGTTGGTGCTAGTGTCGGTGTTAGTGTTGGTTCTGGTGTTAATGTTGGTGTCAGTACTAGTGTTGGTGTTGGTGTTAGTGCTAGTGTTGATGCTAGTGTTGGCGTTGGTGTTAGTTTTGATGTTAATGTTGGTGTCAGTACTAGTGTTGGTGCTAGTGCTAGTGTTGGCGTTGGTGCTAGTGTTGGTGTTAGTTCTGGTGTTAATGTTGGTGTCAGTACTAGTGTTGGTGTTGGTGTTAGTGCTAGTGTTGGTGCTAGTGCTAGTGTTGGTGCTAGTGTTTGTGTTAGTTTTGATGTTAATGTTGGTGACAGTGCTAGTGTTGATGCTAGTGTTGGTGTTGGTGTTAGTTTTGATGTTAATGTTGGTGCTAGTGCTAGTGTTGGCGTTGGTGCTAGTGTTGGTGTCAGTACTAGTGTTGGTGTTGGTGCTAGTGTTGGCGTTGGTGCTAGTGTTGGTGTTAGTTCTGGTGTTAATGTTGGTATCAGTACTAGTGTTGGTGTTGGTGTTAGTGCTAGTGTTGGTGCTAGTGTTGGTGTTAGTTTTGATGTTAATGTTGGTGTCAGTACTAGTGTTGGTGTTAGTGCTAGTGTTGGTGTCAGTACTAGTGTTGGTGCTAGTGCTAGTGTTGGCGCTAGTGTTGGTGTTAGTTTTGATGTTAATGTTGGTGTTAGTGCTAGTGTTGGCTAACGTGTTAGTGTTGGCGTTGGTGCTAGTGCTAGTTTTGGTGTCAGTGCTAGTGTTGGCGTTCGTGTTCGCGCTAGTGTTTGTGTTGGTGCTAGTGTTGGTGTTAGTTTTGGTGTCAGTGCTAGTGCTAGTGTTGGTGCTAGTGTTGGTGTTAATGTTGGTGTTAATGTTGGTGCCAGTGCTAGTGTTGGTATTAGCGTTAGTTTTGGTGTTAGTGCTAGTGTTGGTGTTGGTGTCAGTACCAGTACCAGTGTTGGTGTTATAAATAGTGTTCTAAAATTCATTAATAATTCATGAGGAAAACACAAAGAAAAATCATGAGCGTATCGGATCTATATATGTGATATAGACTCGCTCTAAGTTTCTCGCTGGTTTTTAACGGCTGAGATAAGCTTAATTTTCAAAATTACTACGCCAATGAACGTATGAAGTGATTCTTTTTAGAAGCCATTTAAAAACCTTGCAGTACGGGCTTTATCGGCTCTAAAACACTCGGCTATCGCCTCGTGTTTTATATCCGATAAAGCCCTCCTGCGCGGTTTATAAATATTACTTCTAACATCTAACGACAGTTAATGTACAGCAAGAACTAACAAAGTAGTTGTTATATGTTGTGATGACAGACTTGATAAACTGAATTTGCGAGCTTTGCCAATAAATGCAGTGTTATATGTTAATTTTTGTTGTCTTATATATTGTAGAGTACCAAGGTTCGTCTCTCCCCTCATTCAACTTTCCTGTATCCTCGCTACCGATCCTGACCGCATGTTCTAGTAGTTTTGACGAAATGGTGGATGGAACTATTACTAAGGCAAATAATGTGTATCGAGATTTTTTGAATTCCGAAGCTGGAGCTGGCTTTAATGGAGAGGTAAAGTAGTTGGATAGTGATAGCAATAGTGATAAATGTAGTGATAATGATAGTGTTAATGGTAGTAGTAATAGTGGTAAAGGTGGTGATAATGATAGTGTTAATGGTAGTGCTCGAAATAGTGGTAGTGATTGTGGTAGCAAAAGCGATAGTGATAGTGGTAGATGGCTCCTTGTGGGAATTGGTCTGAATGGTAGTGTTATAGGTAGTGGTAGTAAGTGGTGGTAATAGTGGTAGTGATAGTAGTGGTAATAGTGGTAGTAATAGTGGTGGTAGTAGTGGTAGTGATAGTGGAGCAATAGTGGTGGTAATAGTGGTGGTAATAGTGGTAGTGATAGTAGTGGTAATAGTGGTAGTGATAGTAGTGGTAATAGTGGTAGTAATAGTGGTGGTAATAATAATAGTGGTAGTAATAGTGGTGGTAATAGTGGTAGTGATAGTAGTGGTAATAGTGGTAGTAATAGTGGTGGTAATAATAATAGTGGTAGTAATAGTGGTGGTAATAATAATAGTGGTAGTAATAGTGGTGGTAATAGTGGTAGTGATAGTAGTGGTAATAGTGGTAGTAATAGTGGTGGTAATAATAATAGTGGTAGTAATAGTGGTAGTGATAGTAGTGGTAGTAATAGTGGTGGTAATAGTGGTAGTGATATAGTAGTGGTAATAGTGGTAGTAATAGTGGTGGTGGTAAGTCTGGTAATAGTGGTAGTGATGATAGTGGTAGTAATAGTGGTGGTAATAGTGGTAGTGATAGTAGTGGTAGTAATAGTGGTGGTAATAGTGGTAGTGATGGTAATAGTGGTGATGATAGTGATAGTGATAGTGATAGTAATAGTGTTAGAAATAGTGATAGTGGTAGTAACAGTAACAGTGATAGTAATAGCAAGTGGTAGTAATAGTGGTAGTGATAGTGATGATAGTGGTAATGGTAGTGATAATGGTGGTAATAGTGATAGTAATAGTGGTAGAAACAGTGATAGTGGTAGTAATAGTGGTAGTGATAGTGATGATAGTGGTAATGGTAGTAATAGTGGTGGTGATAGTAATAGTGGTAGTAATAGTGATAGAGATGATAATGGTAGTAGCGCTGGTGATGACGATGGTAATGGTGTTGATAGTGACGACGATGATGATCATTATCTTCATATTGATGACGGTGTAAAACGTTTCAGTAGTAAGACTACCCCTAGAGCTATGCAATGAACTAGAACGAAACTCGAATCTGCTTTCTAAAACATTTTTATGGCTAACCTTATTTTACATTAGGTATGCATCATTGGCGATTGCAATGGGGGACTGTTAGCTTACGAGGCTTTGTGTCGTCAGTGGTTCCAACACAGCTTCGACACAGACTCTAACTACTCTGCCAGCAATCCTGTTAGTCCAATCTCAAACAGAATGAAATCACCGCTTGGGGATATCCGCCACACGAGTGATCCAACACCAGCTCAAACACCTGGCAAGCGTTTGAGTTCCAGCGATGTAGACATTCGCTCTACGATTTCCGAGGTCGATTACGGCACTGGTTTCAACGACTTAGCTGAGTCGCTTGAAGGAAGTACAGACAGTGTATCGACCGAGGAGGGACTGGATCGAGCGCAAGCGGAGTCTCAATTTCTTCCGTTTAAGTCTGTAAATAAACTGGAGTTCGAAACGTCCAAGTTTTTCGCTTTTGGTTCCCCGATTGGTTTGGTGTCCTTGTACAAGAAGTTTTCTGCTTTCGAAATCAAGAAAGGTAATGTTTTATGTTTTATTTGAAATGTTTTATGCCACGTGCATTTAATGATTTAATTAAAGAAAGCGCTCGCAAATTCGGTGTACGCTGACGTCAGCTAAAAAGGGCGGGAAAATCCAGCATATCCTCTCATCCAGCCTGGTTCCCAGGCCTCTCTTTTTAACGTCGAGCGGCAGACCGAAATTGCGAGAGGCCTGGAATAAAATGTTTTGCTTGGCCCCAAATCTGGCCCCAAATTATACAGGCACCAAACGGCCGTTTGGCGGAAAACCAAGGCAGATAACACTCACGTCGGTCTGCACAATTCTTTATAACATCATATAGCAAGGTTGGTCTACTGCCGAAACGTTAAAATAGCATATTTCGATTTGTATAAATGTGTTTCAACACAATCACTTCCTACGCCGAACACTACTTTATAAAGCCTCGTATGTAACAACCTTTTAACGTAATGTAAAACAAAGAAACCTACTCGTTTGCTGTCTGCTCTCAAGAAAGAAGTTTGTTTAAGTGCCCTCGTTCATAAAGATTAAAGAATCCGAGCTCCAGCAGGATTCATGATAGGTAAAGATGAACATTTTTCGCTAGTCCTCTCGCTCGATCCCTATTCTGTGACGTCACCAAAATAAGTTCGAGAGAAAAGAGGACTAAAAACTAGTCTGCCTCTCATCTGGAATTCTGGATTATCCTGAATAGCGCTCCGTCGTGATGACGTCACTATTTAAGTTTGTCCGCTTTTACCCGTAATTCTCGCAGTCCGAACAATAGATAATGGCTCATTTGAAAGTCAATTTTGGTTTGTTTGTCCGCATTTTGTGCTGTAAATAGCAGCTTGACGGTACGCTATTGTGAAATTGTCTAGAATTCAGGATAATCCTGACCCCGACCGCAACACCCATACTGGATCATTTCTTATATGCTTTTTAGTTTAACATCCCGCATGCGGGACAGAGAAGTCCACTAGGCTTCAGCCTTCAGGATAATCCTGAATTCTAGACACTTTGATAATTCAGGATAATCCTGAATTCTAAGTGAGAGGACATGTTGGAAAATCAAATACTCAAACTTCATCTTCGTACAAATACCATGAAGAGTTAACTGATAGTTGAGAAAATGAAATTCAACAACTAATTTTAGTTCATGTAGCTACGCGGTTTTGCCCAATTTTATTTTATTATTTAATCTTCGTTACCCACACTGAATTGCGTATTTTTGTATTATATTTTTTGTGCACGGTTTACTGGTAGTTGAGAAAACGCATCGAGTAATATTTTAAGTGTGCTGATTTTTATACAAATCCTACGTTTGGGATTATCAAATCGTGGCACTCGAAACGTAAACTAACGTTTAGTATCATGGCATACATTCTCACACACACGCACGTATACAGTTTCGTAATTTCGTTACATAATCCATATACAGACTTTTTAGTAAGTACTATTTACAGAATGAGTGGCCGTTCTGTATCGGGGTATATAACAAGCCGGAAAAATAATTTTCCTTGAGTTGACCTTTAAATAAACAATTTTGCGGTATTTTTGCCAATTTTGCAGCATGTTCGTTAAAAAATACTTGGCTTCGCCTTGTATGGGGAGCACGGGTGGCGTGTGCTGTTAGCGCGCTGCCTCTCAGAAAAACGTTAAGCCCGGTTAGACGGGGTTAGTACTTGGATGGGTGACCGCTTGGGAATGACCCCGTTGTTGGGCTTGGACTCATGTGAAGTAGAGTTGTAGTTGATCTCTCCTGTGCTTCGAGGGTTTTTCGCCGGGTTCTCCGGTTTTCCTCCCTTCATAAAATCAACACCTAACATCTTAGCTGTGATCCGTGGTCTGAACTGTGTCGTTGGCGGCTGCTTGGAGCGCCTTTGATATGCCTCGACACGGCCACGTTGATCTGCGTCCTTCGCAATTCAGCCACTGGCTGCAAGTAAGGATGATTAGCCCCCAGTCCTTTATCCGTTATTTTCTATTTTCATCCCCTGTCGGTGTTTTGAAATTGGAGAAAGAATTCTTGCTCTGTTTAGACTATTACATCTTATATACAGTTTCTGATTGAGTACACATCTTACCTTTACATTGCGACTTTAATTTTGTTAGGTCCACCAGTGAAGCCAGTCTGTGGTCAATTTTATAACCTGTTTCACCCGTCCGATCCCCTGTCATCCCGGATCGAGCCATTAATCGTGCCCAAGTTCTCTCAGATTCCTGCAGTGAGTGTTCCTCGTTATCAAAGGTCCCCTCTCGGAGATGGCGTCAATAACAGTGTAACGGCGTGCATCAATAGTCGAGGAGATCTGTTCAGCGAGAAAACACAATACGGTATGAAGAAAAAAGTCGAACGAACGGGGAGCAACATGAGCACAAGTAGTGGCTTTTCTGGGGAGATGTACGACTCCTCCGTTTCTGAGGAGACCCGTCAAGGTTAGTTTTGCCACGTTGCTTGTCACGTGTTGTGCAACGAAGCACGACCACGTGGGAACAATAGTCTCGACCCACATTTTTTTTATGACAACGTACACACGCAAAAACGCACACCCTATGTCAGAATGATGTCAGATCTCTTCAGAAAAATGTAGCGACCCCTGATACAGCCTGTTGCAGTATCAGCTATGATACACCTATGGTATCATTAAAGAAATACCAAATGGTTTTCCGTGTTTGGATACTCTGATCCAAACACGCGGGAAATTGCGAGACTGGAGAAAAGCGTAACAAAACACGAGCCGTAGGCGAGTGTTTTTAGCTTTTCGAAAGTCGAGCAATTTCCCAAGTGTTTGGATAAGAGTCTCCAAACACGGGAAAAACCATTTGGTATTTCTTTTATAAAATAATCTCAAGTGAATATGATATACTGTCCGACATTTAAAAAAAATCGTTTTGGCGGGAATTTTCCGTGTTTGGATACTCTGATCCAAACACGACAATTGACCAATCAGGGCCCGCGTAGTATACATGTTATTTTATAAATCTGTATCATACCTGCAGCTACAGCAGACTGTTCAGAACAAATTCTGTCAAACTGTATCAGCCTGACACGGTCAGTGCTGTATATAACAGACTGAACAGGTATGTTGTCTACGGAGCTGTTGCAGTCTGTTAGAAATTCTAACTAAATGTTTATACATCAGCGCTGGTACATTCTGTAGCTGTCAGGCTGTATCAAGGGTCGCTACATTTCTCTGAACAGATCTGATATCAGAGCTGATCAGACTGTGCGTTTTTAGGTGTGGTAGTTTAAGTTTAGTTTAGTTTAGTTTAGTGAAATGTTTGCTGCCAATAACAAAAAAACACAATACAGGTACATAAAATAATTTAAAATAAATGGCAACGGACAGGATAAGTCCCAACTGATAACTTAACCCTTTAACTTAGTATGTTTTGTTTCGGAATTGTCTCCTCTCAGCGCATCCCACACCCAATCCACTAAAAAAAACTCCAAACTTTGCGCCACTTCTCCTCACATTCCGTCACGTTACTTTATCTCGTTCTACTCCACTTCCCGTCAGATGACTTCACTTCCCGTCAGATGACTTCACTTCGCTTCATTCCACTCCGTTTCACTTCACGTCACTCCACTTCGTTTCACTCCACTCCACTTCACTCTACTTGGCTTTGCTCCACTTTACCTCACTTCCCGTTATTTCACTTCACTTTAGTCCACTTCACTCCACTCCACGTCTCATCTCATCTCTTCTCTTCTCTTCCCTGCTCTTCTCCTCTCTTCTCTTCCCTTCTCTTCTTTCTTCACTCCACTTCACGTTACATCACATCGCTTCACTCCACTCCACTTGAATTTGTAATTGTAAATGTATTACGATCATCTAAACCGTCTAAACGTGATAGCAATAGGTGCTGCAACCATGCAACTTATGCGATAGATCTGACATCGCTTTTAGGAGATCCGCAAAGGAGTCTTACAAAATACTCGAGTTGGCTTTTCCAAAAGTCGCATTAATTATAAATTATTTTTGGCGCGCGTGTTTGAATTATTTCAATGCCGTTGTTTAAGTGAATTATGGGATTGCCATGCCGCGTACTCAAGGGTTGATCCAACCTCGTACCCAGGCGGAGCAGCGGAGATAAGACCCTGGGTACGAGGTTGGGGTTGATCTGATCTAAATTACGGATCAACAGAACGTCCTCAGGTCATCTGGATTCGCCTCATAATTATTAAACAACACTTTCAGACTTACTCAATACTTTAATGTAATCTCTTCCTATTTGTTCTTTCTCTAGGGGTACAAGAATGGTGGGGTAACGACAGACTCGACTACGCTTTATACAACCCAAAAGGTTTACAGCAGATACCGCTGCCCGTGTTGTGCCCGCTGCTTCACATCAGTTACTGGGAGTCGAAAGATGTCGTTGCTTTCTTGATTCGTCAGGTAGATTAAAAAATTAAAAATTTTGTTAAAATTGATTCCTCGGTAATTCTTCCTGTGGTGGAATATTCTGACTCTTATAGTCTCCTCCGCAGGCAACTCTGTGTGGCTTCCCCAGAACTGTGACTTCTACTGTACGGGCAATGATGTTTTGGTCGAGATCTTGACTTTATATCAACGGTACGGGCAATATTTCGGTCGAGATATTCAATTTGGCCAAGCACGAAAGGAAACGGAAGGGATTGATTTCGCTTTCCTGCTCCCAATCCCTTCCGTTTCCTTTCATGCTCGGCCAAATTGAATATCTCGTGACCAAAATATTGCCCGTACTGTTGAAATAAAGTCAAGATCTCGACCAAACATCATTGCCCGTACAGTAGAAGTCACATTGAAATAAAGTCAAGATCTCGACCAAAACATCATTGCCCGTACAGTTGAAATAGAACGTACAGTAGAAGTCACAGTTCTGGGAAGCCATGCACACAGAGTTGCCTGTGGAGGAGGCTATGACTCCTATAAAGCGCCTATTTAATTTTCACATTTGGCTTTTGTAAATTTATAATCTTAGGCACTTTCTGGTATTAGGAATTGTTTAATATTATCATCAACCGACTCTCGCGTTTTATGTATTTTACTCTGACTCATTACCAGACCATTTTACTCGTCACAGGGAAAATCCATTAATCCAGAAGTCTTGTAAAGCCGTGCACGAAAGAGTTAACCCTTTCACGCATAGCTTTACAAGACGTCTCCCCTTGACGAGTAAAAACGTTTGGTGTCAGACCGAGTAACAAGATCAAGTTGTTCGATAACAATAATACGCATGAAAGAGTTAAGCAATTCCTATCAGAAAGTGCCAAAGATTATAGATTTGTAGACCGCTGGCTCAATATCAGTCTTCGTTTGTACGCAACCTCGTCCCCAGGGCCATTTGTGGGGGCTGGGCCAAGATGGCGGCCAAAAACAAAATGGCGGGAACAAATAGCCCTGGCACAGGCTGCAAAAAATGCGCCATATTTTGACGCATTTTTGACTCGGACCCAGTCTTCACTAAGTTTATCACGCCTAGTCAGGCTCAATTTTTTCTGAATATTCAGTTCAGCTTGACTGACCCAAACTGAAAACAATCAAAACATTAATTTCCAAATACATTGTCGAATTATGAAAATAAATACACTTTTAATAAATATCTGTAAATGCTTATTATTTATCATTTGCTTCACCGTTGTACCAAATTCGCAAGAAACTGGATTGCCGTTGTCTGGCCGGGCCGCCTTGTTTTCGTGAGTTTTCGGTGGATTCAATTCAGCGTTTTGAAAACATTTAGGCTTCGTTTAGTCGAGAATTCTTGTTTGAAAAAGGCCTGCTTCTCAATGGCCAAACACGTAAATTCTGCCCTGTGGTGTACTTTCCTTTCGCAGGCAAAATACTTTTTGACTTTGTTCACCAAGTCTTTCGTTCGCCCGATTTGTAAAACACTCTAAATTGCCGTCCCATGGACTTCGTTGTATGGCAGCCAGGGCATAGAGACGAAACGACCCATCATTGCATATTCTTCCGACGTTTTTATGGGTGTTTCGCCAGCTTTCCTCACATTTTCATTCATTTTGAAGTTGTTTTTAATAGCCGGCAATTCTGGTATCACTTATTTAATATAATTTGACTATTTGAGCCCTATAAACAAATGCCCGCGAGTTAGCCTGCCTCTCGCCTTGTTTCCACCAATCAGAATACGTAAAACATCCAATGTTATCACGACCAATCAGATGTGGTGATAGCTCAGCCTGTGCCAGGGCCATTTGCTCTTGGCCGCCATCTTGGCCCAGCCCCCACAAATGGCCCTGGGGACGAGGTTGCGTTTGTACGTTAATTCAATTCAATAATAGAGACATTTTGTTTGACGTTTGTTTCTTTTACGGCTAACGTCTAACCGCTGTTACACGTTTGCGGTTTCAGGTAAACGTTTTCAACGCCAAAAGGTCTGGAGTTTGCATTATCTCATGAATAAATGCTTTTGGTATACCATAAGGTGGCTCCATACAGTTTCTTGAAAAATGGAAAATACAAGTTTGAGAGTCCAAAACACGTGATTAAACAATTCGGGAAAAGAATAAAACTAAATGTTATGCATAGTTAAACAGTCTGACAATCAAAAACTGCTACCAAATAAATAGCAACAGTTGTTGCTATGGCAACAATGACGTTTCAAAATGGCTGCCAATTACCCTTCAAACTAATTTAATTCGAAAAAAACTTTGGTGACCCCCAACTTTTTTCATTAAAACTTTCCTTGAAGTATGAGTAATCGATAGGCCGATTTAAAAAAAATTCTGTAGAACGAAATTAAAAAAAAATTAACAAACATGATTTTCCCGAGAAAAAAATTATTCCTTCTACAGAATTTTTTTAAAATCGGCATATTGATTACTCATACTTCAAGAAAAGTTTTAATGAAAAAAAAATTGGGGGTCACCAAAGTTTTTTTCGAATTAAATTACTTTGAAAGGTAATTGGCAGCCATTTTGAAACGTCATTGTTGCCATAGCAACAACTGTTGGTATTTATTTGGTAACAGTTTTTGATTGTCAGACTGTTTAATTATGCATAACATTTAGTTTTATTCTTTTCCCGAATTGTTTATGTATACGTGTTTTGGACTCTCAAACTTGTATTTTCCATTTTTCAAGAAACTGTATGGAGCCACCTAAGTATTTTTCTTTGGTTTGCTATGAATTTTAAGAGAAAGAAGCAAAGATTTTTGCTTTCTTCGTCGTTTAAAGCACGAACATTTTATATGACAAGAAAATCAACATGGCGGATTCAACACATTAATGAGTAACTGCTCTAATTAAATAGAAAATTGTTTCTTCTTGTGTAACAAGAAGATAGCTATTTATTAGCTTTGGATTAGTTCTTGTATTTCTTATGTACTGTTTAATAAACGAGCAGGAGTGCTTTATCAGATATAAAGACACGAGGCGAAGCCGAGTGTTTTTATATCTGATAAAACACGAACTGCGAGTTTATTGAACGGCTTCAGAAACGAACCACTTGGTAAGTTCATTGGCGTAGTAAGTTTGAAAAATAACCTTGTCTAAGCCGAGAAAGTCAAAGCTAAAGTTTATGTAAATCAGGAGGTATCTTTATCACATATAAAGACACTGATTAAACTTTAATTTCTTTTGAATTTGCCATGAATTATTAATGAGTTTTTGAATGTCATATAGTATTTTTTTTTGCTGCAGTAGTTTACAATTATTGTAAATTTTCAATAATCACAGAGGTTTCAATCTAAATGTGCAAATTGTCCCAACTTCTAACACCAAACGGCAAACTGGATGTGGGGGCGGGATGTGTGCCAAGACGGACTTTGAGAAAGAGTTTGAGAAAGCCTACTTTGCGATACCTGATCATAGCTTCTCTTGTCTTGTAGATTCTTGATATCAGCGGTAATGAGATGGATTGTTCAGGTTACGCTAGGCGCGAGCGAAGGTTGTCCACATTTCATAGTCCCAGTAAACTAGAGAAATGGCAGAAGAAAAGGACCTCTTATAAAATAAAGGTAAGGGTATTTTTTACAAAGGAATCTTTGATACGGTTGGCACCTACACCACAAAAACTCACAACATTGTTTCGGCTTATTCGCAGTCCATCATTTGACGGCTTGCAAGTTGGAACAGAATAGAGTAGGATAGGACATGGTTGAACAGAACTGAATACTAGAGTAGAATGGAGGAGAATGGGAGATGACAGGATAGCAATAGGAGTAAAATAGAGAACAATAGAATAGAAATGAAATGATAGGAATACAATAGGGAAGGATAGGAATACAATAGGGAAGGGATAGAACAGAATAGGGAAGGATTGGAACAGAATAGGGAAGGATCGGAACAGAATAGGGAAGGATCGGAACAGAATAGGGAAGGATCGGAACAGAATAGGGAAGGATAGGAACATAATAGGGAAGGATAGGAACAGAATAGGGAAGGATTGGAACAGAATAGGGAAGGATAGGAACAGAATAGGGAAGATTTGAACAGAATAGGGAAGGATAGGAACAGAATAGGGAAGGATAGGATAGAATGGGAAGGATAGAATGGGGCAAGGGAGAATAGTAATGGAGAATTGAGTTAGGCAAAGGTAAAGTTAGGCTTTAGACTACGAGGTTGGGCTAGGATATATTAAGGTAGGATACGATAAAGTAGGGAAAATTATCCTTGTCCACGACAAGCAAGTGCAAACATTTAGAACCACGACCAATTATAAGCATTTATCATAGAAGTCTATTTACAAACTGCTCTATGTTAAAAATTGATTTGAGAATTCAAAACGGTAAGTAACCACGTTAATTTTCCGTTTCTTAAACAGAACTTGGCGGCAAATCATCGAGCTAACGATGCTATAGCCGTGGAGGGTTCTAATCAAATCATTGCGGCACGGTTCACCTACGGACCACTGGATGTTGCGGCCTTAACAGGAGAGAAGGTAATGTGCAAACAGTAAGGAATGGCGAATAATTACATCCAGGCCGTGCGCCCCAAAACGTCTTCATTATACACTTTAAGGTAAATTAAAACAAACATGAATAAAAGCAACAATTTACACAACAACATCGCACGTTACAAGCAGAGCCGCTAAGAAGTAGAGGAGCAGGGAAGGCAAGTTGGCCGCCCCCATCAAATTTTTGATATTCCAGTTTTTGACGTAAGAAAGCGCGGAGCCATAGAAAGCGTGGGTGGGTGCGCAGAGTCTAACTGAAAACACTTTAACACAACCCTAATACATGTGACGTCATAGGGGTCCAAAATCGATATTTTGCCCCGGGGCCCACAATACCTGATTACAGGTAAAGTGGCAGGGCTATAGGGCTTAAGTTAAAATAACATACACGGCTCATTGGTATTTGAGAAACTGCATCGAGTAATACTTTTTACTTACTGAATGTTTTGAGCGCATGTTGCACTAGGCTCGATTCCCAGCCATATCTCGGATCCGGTACTCATCTCCCCCGAAATCACGGCTTGGACCCATGAGCTTGTCATTGTCGGTTTGCACCAATCACATACATTTTCAGCAGGCATATATTACCCCGTTAGTTCAAAACGGCGATCCATAGAGTGCTGATGAGTGAGGCATGCGATCACATTTTAGAAACGTTTGAGATTAATGGTCTAAAAGATTTACAACGGAAGCTCTAAAGAAATTGGTTAATTACCAAGATGTTTTCGTCATTTAGGCTACATGATTAGCAAAGTCGCTTATATTTCAGTCAGCTTCTATGGGCTTTGATATCATGAAATTAATTTATGCAATACGTCACAGACACGTTCTGTGGCTCACGCGTCCAGCCGTCTCATCCAGTGGAGGCAAGTATACCGGAACCCGGGAGAGGGCTGCAAATCGAGTCTAATGTTGCGCGAGCTGAAATAATCTTAAGGTGGCCCGATAGCAAAAACCTATAAACAATCAGATTTCTCCCTCTAAAACGTTTCGTGCTTCGGTCTAGTTCCTTGCACGGCCCAGTCTTGAAAATTATTAGACAGTGCGCAGTTTTCAGGAGGGGTGAAATCTTTGTTCTAGTGAGTTCAGAAATCCTAATTTCCATTAAATTAGCATATTACAATGAATGTGATTTGTCCAGATACGCAAATGCTGCAAGTGTAAAACTTTTCAATTATCAGCACTGACAATAGAGCTATGCAAGGAACTAGAATGAGGCACAAATGTATACTGCAAAACGTTATTTTTCTATCAAGCCACCTTAATAAATTAGCAATCAACGTCTTTTCTAGGTTGATATTTACATTATGTGTTATCCTCCGGCCGGAGAATGGAACATGATTGATACAGTGATCACTGGAAGTGGCGGACGCGCGTCTTTCACAGTTCCTGAGGCGAGAAGGCTGGATGTCGGTATATACCCGGTAAAGATGGTCGTTAGGTAAGAATTGACACCATTATGTTATTAATGGTGATGACTGATCAGGAACAGAATGCACAGGAGTGGTGGTGATGACCAACTGCATGCGTGTGACTGTACTGGATGATGAATGACCAGTATGGTGTCGACTGACCAGTGGGAACACGTGGTAGTGATATGGTGGTGTCTGAACATACAACATGCATGATGATTAACCATAAACGACTAAACAGCATGTATTGCTATGGTGGTGGTTGGTAGTGGTTGACCAACAGCGGGTATGGCAATAATGATGGTTTACCATAAACGGCATGTGTGACGGTGGTTGTTGCCGGTAGCTAACCAGTAAATAACAACATCCGTGTTTGTGGTAGGTGACAGCACGGATGATTGGGGAGGTTGATGACGAATGACAAGGAACAACATGCACGATGGCGGTAATGGCTGATCATGGTGGCTGGTTGTGCTTATTTGTCCCAACATGCGTGATTGTGGGAGTTTGTAATGGTTGACCAATTACAATATGCACAGTGGTGATTGGTTGTGGCTAACCAGTAATAATAACCTGCATGGCTGTGGTGGTCGTTATCCATAAAAAAAATACCTAGTGTTGGTGGTAGCCAACCAGAGACACCATATTGCTGATAGTGCTGCTGACTGAGAGTACATGATGTTCGAGGACCATTACCAGATGCATGATTTATTTCTAATTGTTTCTATTTTTCATTTGTCAGAGGGGATCACACTACGGTTGACTGTAATCTGGCAGTATTACCTCCCCAAACTGAAGCCGTTGTGTTCAGTATAGATGGTGCATTCTCGGCCAGTGTTTCCATCCGGGGTAGACACGCTAAAGTTCAACCTGGAGCTGTCGATGTTGTTCGGTAAGGAGTAATGATTTATTTAACGTCGTTAAACACAGGATGTGGTCGCCCAATCATCCGAGCCAGAGGCTCATGTTAAAAGTGCACGACATAAGCTAAGACCTAAGTGTTGATTTTACGGAGGGAGGAAAGCCGCAGAACCCTGCGAAAAACCCTCGAAGCACAGGAGAGACCAACTAAACTCTACTCACATGAAATTCAAGTTCGAGAACGGGGTTATTCCCAGACGGTCACCCATCCAAGTACTAACCCCATCCAACAGCTGGGCTTAACTACAGCGGTGAGAGGCAGCGCCCTAACAGCACACGCCACCCGTGCGTCCATATTTTCTCGCTTAATCAGCAAGGTCCTTATGTATCCTCTCGTCGCATAACTATAGTTAACCCTTCATTGATCAGGTTTCCGGGAGCTCTCCCCTTGACGAGTAAAATTAATAAGAAGACAAAAAGCAACTGTGGCCAGTAAAGAGTAAAGGGTTAAACACACTTGAGATCAGTGTTAAATACCCGCTATAGACCTTATTCCAAAAAGGCCGCCGAATTATAATTCTTTTATGTGCATATAAATTATCCCTTATGACCTCGTTTTAAAGTAAAAATTATTTTGAATTTCCCACATGAAAACGGGTTCATAAGGGCTAATTTATATGTATATAAAATAATTTTAATTTATTCGGGCTAACGTCAGCCCGACTTGTCACTTGGAGGCACTTTGGTCTCTAGACGGCCGGCCAAGGCTTCAAAATATTACTTTTGATGGCATTTTTTGTTACAAGCAGGCAACCATGCCAAATCGTATCGGATAGTGCATACTTTGAAGGTGAGGGGGGTTGCCATCTGTAATTATTGATTTATATACTAAAATATAGAGCTTTTTTAAAGTACAGTGTGATGGATGGGATATCTGTAAAGAGCCGTCTAATATACGTTTGTGTTTTATTTGAATTGCTAAATTCAGAATGCATCCAATCAGCGTGCGTGAAGTTCTGATTATTCTAATTCGCATAACTCACAATGATAAACAAACAAGAAACATGGCGCAAATTCACCTAAATATAACACTTCGAAGAACAGCCATAACAAGCAGCCAACGTTTTGTTACAAGTAGGCAACCACCATAAAAATGTAGCTTAGACATTGATCAAGATGACTAGACCGGTTGCCTTTCGTGTATCACAAGATAGCACTGTTGAACCGCCAGAACCGGTGAGTTAAATGTCTAAGGAACAATATAAGTAACACTACACTGTAGTATAAAAGCTCAGCTTTATAACAGTAGATGCATGGCGGTATCGACAAATTATCAAAATAAAACGAGGTAATTTACGAATATGAGACTTTCCTGTAGCTGCCAGATCCAATAAATTTCTGATTCTTTGCAAGCTTATGTTGTTGTAGCTTTTCTTCGAAGTGTTATATTTAGGTGTATTTACGCCATATTTCTTGTTTGTTTATCATTGCGAGTTATGCGAATTAGGTTAATCTTAACTTCACGCACGCTGATTGGATGCATTCTGAAGTGAGCCATTCAAAATAGAACACCAACGTAGTTTGCATGACTCCACAGAAATCCCATCCATTCCAATGTGTTTTTAAAAAACCATAAATTTTAGTATATAAATTCAAAATTACGGCTGGCAACCCCCCTCACGTTCAAAGTATATACTATCCGATACGATCTGGCATGGTTGCCTGCTTGTAACAAAAAATGCCATCAACGGTGTTTTTGAGACACTTTTATCGAGGTTGGCCAGCCGTCTACAAGACTCAAACAGTCTCCGAACTCTGATGATAGACTTGGAGATCTTTGTGTCCATTGTCAATCGAGAACAATGGTCTGGAAACTCGAAAAACTTTATTAGAAGCGTCTATAATGAGCTGTGGTTTTTTGTACGGTCTTCATAGTGCAGAAATCTTTTGTTTTCGGCCTATTTAAATAAGACGGTTGATTGATTGAACTCAAACGCTGCTATTGGATGATTTCTTCATTATACGAAAAACACATTGTCCTCACCGTGCACAGGTTTGCATAAACCTGAACAGAAAGATAGAACAAAGACTTTCACCGAGATTCCAGACCATGATATGGTGTCGGAGACCGTCTCTAACACAAACGTCTCGAAGACCTGTAGTCTATCACTGGCTTATACTTGATATAAGACATACTGAATATCTTTCAGGCATTGGCAAGACCAAGGTTACCTCATCATATACGTCACAAGTCGACCAGACTTTCAGAAAGACCAAGTCATGCTTTGGATGGCCGAACACAACTTCCCCTTCGGCGTGGTCTCGTTTTGTGGCAGTCTATCCACCGTCGACATCCAACGACACAAGACCGAATATCTCCGGAACCTCACGAAAAACGTAAGTAATACAGTGTCGACATAACCCACCGTTGATAATAGCAACAACGACATCAAGATTAAAATATCTCAACAACGAAGCAAGGAAACAAAAATCTGCAAAAGATGTTGATTTGGCATTTTAAGAGTGTTCTTTCAAAGAAGACGGATTTCATTTTCGTTTCATAGACACTAATTTAAGAATTTTATAAAAATCATCCCCAAGCCAGTACACGGTTCTTGGAAGACTATAAGCTTCATACTCGTCCCTTCATATTTTTGCTTTGTTTATATTAACTAGATGAAAGTCACGATTCACGCTGCGTATGGCTCTGCAAAAGATGTCACTGTTTACTGTGAAGTTGGCGTGGAACCAAATGCAATATTTGTGATTGGCAGGAACAGCAGTAGAAGGAGTCAGAAACACGTACGAAAACAACTGACAACTGCTACGGTATGTAAACAAATGAGTAATTTTACCGGCAAAACATACCCTATTGTTTTTAGTAATAGTTCAAATACTAGACACGTAACAAGCCTGAAAAACATTGTTGTCATGCATAAGCAACATTGTTGGACACAATACTGTTCATCCTTGTTTCAACAATGTTGTTCAGCAATGATGAAGCAACAAGATTGTTCATGCTTGTTGTAACAGGTTGTTGCAGGATTGTTGAGTTAGAAAAAGGACTTCACAACTTGTTACAGGGCTGAACAACATTGTTATCATGCATGGCTGAACAACATTGTTCATGCTGGCCATTACAATGTTGTTATGCTAGTTATACTGATGATCAGCTCAACCTTGTTTGTGCTGACCAGCACAACCTTGTTCATGCTGACCAGCACAACCTTGTTCATGCTGACCAGCACAACCTTGTTCATGCTGACCAGCACAACCTTGTTCATGCTGACCAGCTCAACCTTGTTCATGCTGACCAGCTCAACCTTGTTCATGCTGACCAGCTCAACCTTGTTCATGCTGACCAGCTCAACCTTGTTCATGCTGACCAACACAATCTTGTTCATGCTGACCAGCACAACCTTGTTCATGTTGACCAGCTCAACCTTGTTCATGTTGACCAGCACAACCTTGTTCATGCTGACCAACACAACCTTGTTCATGCTGACCAACACAATATTGTTCATGCTGACCAACACAACATTGTTCACGCTGACCAACACAACCTTGTTCATGCTGACCAACATAACATTGTTCATGCTGACCAGCTCAACATTGTTCATGCTGACCAACACAACATTGTTCATGCTGACCAGCTCAACATTGTTCATGCTGACCAACACAACATTGTTCATGCTGACCAACACAATATTGTTCATGCTGACCAACACAACATTGTTCATGCTGACCAGCACAACATTGTTTATGCTGACCAGCACAACATTGTTCATGCTGACCAGCACAACCTCGTTCATAGCACAACCTTGTTCATGCCAACACAATGTTGTACTGACCTGCTTCATATACTGTACAGTATACACCGTAATGACCGTATTCATACGGACCAATTTAAATTCTTTTATATGCCTCAAAATTAGCCTTTCCAACCTCGTTCTTGTGTTTATAATTAAAAAGAAGCTTCACACAGGAACGACGCTGGAAAGCTTAAATATTTGAAATTTTGAATGACCAACACAACAAATGGCGGCCATCTTTAGGAATACGGTGCATAAACAAAACCCGAAATATAAGAATTCAGTCGACCTATCGAGTTAAACGTCATCTTCCACACTTGTAGTCAAACTATCAGTGACTCCAACATAAATAAATCGAGTTTATCACGGCAACTGCCCAGCGAATGAAGAATATGAAGTCCCAACCGAGCATGGAGTATCGCTAGTTCGAACCACCCACCGACTTTAACACAAATTATTTCAGCAAATTCTAACCCCAGTTCGCTAATAGAACTACTGTTGACTTCTGTAAGATATCTTTATAGTGTGTCACTTACCATTTTGTGTTTGAAGGAGTATTTTCCTTGGTAAAATAGCCTGAACTTTATACTTCTTTTATGTGTATTCCGCCATGTCCGTGAACTCGTTTGGCGGGAAATATGAATATTTGAGCCTGCGTTAATTGTGACCCAAAGTTCACCAAGGTAATACTTCATTTTGTGAAAATATAATGGAGCGCTACTATCAGATTCAACAATGTGAAAAACGCAGTCGAGTCTTATATTGCGTTGTCTTGTGTTGTATTTTAAAATCTTATCAAGAAAGATACTTGGAGAATTGACTAAATACTGAACCAGAGTACGAATTGTATATTGTCGGTTAAAAGGCTTTGCAGTTCAGTTGATAATACCGTATTCATATTGGTTCCAAAGGCGACCGGGTTTTAGACTATACAATTTTTCGTGCAACTTGCCTCGCAACGGCTAAATCTCTTGCATTGCAGTTGCACGAGTGTTACGCTGCTCAACATTTCTTGCAACTTGTCTCGCAAAGGTGACCGAAGAGGACTCTTATTTTTATTGGCTAATCGCGCGAATTGCGAGACAAGTGCGTGACTCCACTTCTTTTCTTTTCTTTTTTTAATGCCCCAAAATCCTTCAATAAACCGCTTGGATTTCTATTGTATAAAACAAATAGATTACATTTTTCAATGCGTGTGTATACTGTATGTACTGCTCGCAATTAGATTCAGAAGACGTCACGTGTAAAAAACACCAGTCAACTCGACTTCGCTCGTGTCGTACTTTTTTGTTCTTCACATGCTGACGTAATCTGTGATCTATTTATTACAGTACAGTAGTACACACGCGCGGAAATATGTAATCTATTTGTTAAACAGTTTTATTTACGAGTGTTATTTTGTTAATCTTTTCTCGTCTAATGATCCGCTCTTGCTTTGAATGAAGCCCGCCAAAGCGTGTTCAGTAGGCCAATATTCAGGTGTAGTACCACATATTACAGTAGGAATTTGACGCTGTTGTAACGCTCTTGTAACTCAGTTCTCTCTGGATCATCGTGTCATTTCTCATCACATTTCTTTCTTTTCCGTTTACATAGCACCTGAGCGACGGCTACGCTAGTCACCTGACCACGCTGGCCAACCACTCGATCTCCAGACCGGCGACGGGGAATTCGAGAATAACATTAAGAAGAGGTTGCTTTGGTTTGCCAAAGAAACACAAACATCACTCAAAGAATACTAGTTCTATTAATTGAAAATGAGTACTTAAGCAAAAAGATTCTGTCATCTCAACCTGGAACCCAAGGCATTTTGGTAGACGGTCGGCAAAAATGGCCCTGGCATTAACTAATTAAATTAAACTAAATTAAACTAAACTAATTGAAGAAAGGCAAAGAAACAAAAGCCGCACGATTATAACGTATCAAACCAGCCAATGCCAGGGCCATTGACGTAGGCGTGAATGAAGAAAATAATAGTGTACTATATACATCTGAAAATATGTCGTAGTCTATTTGTTTGTTGCAATAATGCAACATGTTTGTAGCAATATTTGCAATATGTTTGTTGCAACATATCGCAATACCTCCACCATGTTTGTAGCAATATTTGCAACATGTTATATTTCCAACATATTATATTTCCAACATATTTGTTGCAACATATCGCAATTCCTCCACCATGTTTGTAGCAATATTTGCAACATGTTATATTTGTAACATGTTTGTTACAACATGTCGCAATACCTCCACCATGTTTGTTGCAATATTTGCAACATGTTATATTTGTAACATGGTTTTTGCAACATGTCGCAATACCTCCACCATGTTTGTTGCGATATTTGCAACATGTTATATTTCCAACATATTTGTTGCAACATATCGCAATACCTCCACCATGTTTGTAGCAATATTTGCAACATGTTATATTTGTAACATGTTTTTTGCAACATGTCGCAATACCTCCACCATGTTTGTTGCGATATTTGCAACATGTTATATTTCCAACATATTTGTTGCAACATATCGCAATACCTCCACCATGTTTGTAGCAATATTTGCAACATGTTTGTTACAACCTGTCGCAATACCTCCACCACGTTTGTTGCAACATGTTTGTCGTAATACCTCCACCATGTTTGTAGCAATGTTGCAATACTTGTAGCATGCTTGTTGAAATAATATTTGCAACATGTCGCAATACCAGCAACATGTTTGTAGCAATATTTCCAACAGGTTTGGTGCAATATGATGTTTGTAGCAGGTTTGGTGCAATATGATGTTTGTAGCAATATTTCCAACAGGTTTGGTGAAACATGTCGCAATATCAGCAATACAATGTTTGTAGCAATATTTCCAACATGTTTGTAGTAATATTTCCAACATGTTTATCGCAACATGTTTGTAGCAATATTTCCAACATGTTTGTAGCAATATTTCCAACACGTTTGTAGTAATATTTCCAACATGTTTGTAGCAATATTTCCAACATGTTTGTAGTAATATTTCCAACATGTTTGTAGTAATATTTCCAACATGTTTGTCGCAACATGTTTGTCGCAACATGTTCGTAGCAACATGATGTTTGTAGCAATAGTTCCAACAGGTTTGGTGAAACATGTCGCAATATCAGCAATATGATGTTTGTAGCAATATTTCCAACATGTTTGTAGTAATATTTCCAACATGTTTGTAGCAATATTTCCAACATGTTTGTAGTAATATTTCCAACATGTTTGTAGTAATATTTCCAACATGTTTATCGCAACATGTTTGTAGCAATATTTCCAACATGTTTGTAGTAATATTTCCAACATGTTTATCGCAACATGTTTGTAGCAATATTTCCAACATGTTTGTAGCAATATTTCCAACATGTTTGTAGTAATATTTCCAACATGTTTATCGCAACATGTTTGTAGCAATATTTCCAACATTTGTTGCAACATGATGTTTGTCGCAATATTTCCAACATTGTTGTTTTAACTGGGTTGAGCGCATGGTTATTTTATGACTGTGATTAGGAAGTCTAACGAGAATCTTAATTTCCGTTTGTGATTCGAAGCGTCGGAACCAACTCCTCAAGACTTGCGTTTTACAAACATTTGCGATCGTCTAAGGTACAACCATTTGCTTCAACAACGGTTTTCCATAAACTATTTAATTTTTTGGTCTTTTTTTCACTTGATAATGATAATGATTTATTTAACGTCGTAAGCACAGGATGTGGTCGCCCAATCATCCGAGCCAGGGGCTCATGTTAAAAGTGCACGACATAAGCTAAGACCTAAGTGTTGATTTTACGGAGGGAGGAAAACCGCAGAACCCTGCGAAAAACCCTCGAAGCACAGGAGAGACCAACTAAACTCTACTCGCATGAAATTCAAGTTCGAGAACGGGGTTATTCCCAGACGGTCACCCATCCAAGTACTAACCCCGTCCAACTGGGCTTAACTACAGCGGTGAGAGGCAGCGCCCTAACAGCACACGCCACCCGTGCTTAACCCTATCTGTTTGCCCATATAGCTGACAAAAAAACACACTAGAACCTCGTTTTTAAGGTGTTTTCCGACTATTTTTTTTAAATATAATCTTAAATAATCTAAATATTACAATTTATCTCGAATTTTAAAAATTAAGTTATCCCCTCAAATTGTTTCTGGTTTATTAACAAAAAAAAAATAATTACAATAAGGCCAAAAAAATTCTTCCGTTTCTGGTAATGTAAAGTGCATCTCAAAATTTCATGCGGCAATGTGTCCTTTACCTCCTGAATATTTACTTTTTGATGCAAAACCTTGAACGTGCAGAAACAATATTTTTCTATTTTCTACCATGCACCGTTAGGTCTCATTTATTTATGCCAATAATTCTAAATTTCTTGCTTTCTAAATTTGAATGATGAAAACCAAGGCACACAGGTCAAAAGATGCACGTTAACCAGAATCAGAAGACTTTGTTCTTGGCCTAATGCTCCAATTACAATTTTATCCCGCTGTTTTAAGTGCTTTGTCGTGAAAACGACGTGTGCGTTTTGTAGTCCATTGAAGTTAACAAATAATGAGAAAGTTTGTACCTCGCAATATCAGCATCGCCATGCTCGCAGGCTGAATATCGGCAATAGAGGCAAAGACGAATAGAGGAATAGAGAAGAATAGAGGCGGGCGGACAGACGGACAGACGGACAGACAGACAGACAGACAGACAGACAGACAGACAGACAGACAGACAGACAGACAGACAGACAGACAGAAAGAAAGAAAGAAAGAAAGAAAGAAAGAAAGAAAGAAAGAAAGAAAGAAAGAAAGAAAGAAAGAAAGAAAGAAAGAAAGAAAGAAAGAAAGAAAGAAAGAAAGAAAGAAAGAAAGAAAGAAAGAAAGAAAGAAAGAAAGAAAGAAAGAAAGAAAAAAAAACCCAAACAGACAGACACAGACACAGACAGACAATGAATATGAATACATTCGACGTTCACGTGCGTTTTGCAGTGTGTATATTAAAGATTGTTTCAGTCACAACCTCCCACCTACGATTTAGTGTATTCTTCCTCCTCTCATTGTATACATGTATGTAAATCTATGTACATACGAAAGCGAGAATGATCATTGTAAGCCATGAACGGGAAATTCAGGTGGCAAACAGATCACGAAGAAAGATAACAAGAACTAATGATTTAATTCCGTGTATTTCAGATAAAGTTTTGAATGAAATGGTTGAATAAATTTAATTTTATTATAGGCGAGAGGTTTTTACTGAAACATCCTTTATTTTGTATACCCGTATATGAAACATCCTTTACTTCATATACCATGTGAAATGACCATAAGTCCAGTACTACAGTACAATTGCACTATTACTAGCTCATAATCTGATTTGATAGAATTTTCACGTACCGGCAATAGTTCTCCTAGTACTTATTCCCGATCGGAATATTAAACATATCGCTACCAGTACTTTCTAGAGTTGCATCGGGGGTATAAACATCGCAGGGAGAGACGTAACCAGAAGGGACTTGGTACGTGCCGTACACAGGATGGGCAAACGACTGACCAAGTAATACTGGTGTGGCTCGGTGATGAAACGACGGAGGAACACCGTTTGTCATGAAAGTGTTTCTCGCTGACTGCGTTTGGTAGGGCGTGTAACGAATGTCTGATCGGCTTCTGTATATGTGGTTGTTGTTATGGTAACTGTTACGATGGCCAAACGCCCAGCTTTCTGGTATGTTTCCGGCTAGACCCGATGGTGTAGTTTCTTCGACGGTTGTTGGGATTGGATGGTCGTCCAAATCTTGGCAGCCGCTTGGTGCATCTTCTATAAAAATTATCAAAAGGAACGTAGAGTCAAATTTGAAGCGATATTGTAATGACATGCATGTTTGTGAAACGAAAATTATGCCTGCCTTATTTGAAAGAAAACTTAAAATGACAGAGTAACATCTTTTGCAGTTTTTCGTTTCCTTGCTTCGTTGTTGAGATATTTCAGTTTGTTTGATGTACTATTTCAAAAACGAGTTCAAGTGTTTGATCACGGTATCAAAACACGAGAAAGCTAATGAATCTCGACCGTGATCAAACACTTGAACTCGTTTTTGAAATAGTACTTCAAAAACTCATGTTTAATCAGTGTCTTTATATATATGTAATAAAGATACCTCCTGATTTACATAAACTTTAGCTTTGATTTTCTCGGCTTAGACAAGGTTATTTTTCAAACTTACTACGCAATGAACTTACCAAGGGGTTCGTTTTTGAAGCCGTTCAATAAACTCGCAGTTCGTGTTTTATCAGATATAAAAACACTCGGCTTCGCCTCGTGTCTTTATATCTGATAAAACACTCCTGCTCGTTTATTAAACAGTACTTTAAACATCTTGACGTGACACATGCATATTAATGACTTATCAGAGAAGATTACATATCTTTGCTATTATCAAATATAATCGCTTGAAAATTCTACATGTTTGGTGTTGTGGAGAACACATCCAAACGCTTCCTTCAAATTAATTTGGTTTGATAATAGCAACGATATATATATAACCTTCTCCGATAACCATTATGCACATGTGATGTTAAAATGTTTAATTTGCATATCAAACAAACGAAAAAAGAAATATCTCAACAACAAAGCAAGGAAACGAAACACTGCAAAAGATGTTACTAAAAAAAGACAGACTTAATTTTCGTTTCATAAACACATTAAAGGTAAAATGCAACGTTGAAACAAGTTTGCTTTATTCAAAATTATAATAGCAGTGCAGGGTAGCGCGTACCCTGCGAGTCAGATCCCCTTCCCGACCTACGACTGCCAACAAACTCGATATTTCTTTTTGAGCGTGCATGAACGGTTGCCAAGATACTATTTTGGATGGGACCTTCAAAATCAAGAAAAACGCGTGTCTCGCCATTCTGAGACGAAAAAAGTTTTTTCCGAAATAACGCTCCAAATTCCAAATTTTCGGTGAAAATGATGTTTTTGACCGTAAAATAGAAAAACAACATGTGGGAGTGATTCCCTAAACTTTCCCATTTTGGCAGTTTTGGGACCTTCAAATCAAGAAAAACGCGTATCTCGCCATTCAGCCCCTTTTCACCTGCCCACACGAGAACAGAAAAAACAACGTTTGCAAGAATTGAAGATTTTTTAATGACCCGCGCCGTAATGACATGAATAAACGCCTTCCGCCTAATAAGTAACCCCTCTTAAACCGCCCCCGTGCATTCATTTTTGTTTGTTTTTTTGTAAATAAGAGCCGCCTCTCATATGTAAGCGCCTCCTATAAATAAGCAGTTCCTGTTATTGTCGCATTTATAAATAACGCCGTGATTATAGTTCCAACACCGGATCTTTAGGTTCGATGGCTATAGAATCGACATTGACAAAACACATGCGTAATACAATCTATTTTGGACTTGTCTACGCAGACCAAAAAATACTGCCTACGCAGCACTCTACTTTTTACACTCTCGAAAATTTAAAAGATATTTTCGATATTCAACAGAAACTATATACACATCAACATGTTTAGATACGCGATCAGTCAATGGATATACAGCTGACACATAAAGCAGAAACGAAAACTACAATGATTGAAGGACTTCAATGGCAATGGACCAATTCAAGCATACGCCCCCACCCCAGCGGAATCGTACGCCTGAATAGGGATTCAAGTATACGCCCCCAAATGATACCGAACGATTCCCAATCTAAACAACACTTGTGACCTATTACTACCTGTCTGAGATGTTCTGAGAGTTCTCTCTTTGATGAGTAACATCGTCTGGCAATAGACAGAGTAAAGCAATCTGGCGTTAGACAAAGTGAAATAGTCTGGCGTTAGACAGAGTGAAATAGTCTGGCGTTAGACAGAGTGAAATAGTCTGGCGTTAGACAGAGTGAAATAGTCTGGTGTTAGACAGAGTAAAATAATCTGGCGTTAGACAAAGTGAAATAGTCTGGCGTTAGACAAAGTGAAATAGTCTGGCGTTAGACAGAGTAAAATAGTCTGGCGTTAGACAGAGTGAAATAGTCTGGCGTTAGACAGAGTGAAATAGTCTGGCGTTAGACAAAGTGAAATAGTCTGGCGTTAGACAGAGTAAAATAGTCTGGCGTTAGACAGAGTAAAATAGTCTGGCGTTAGACAGAGTAAAATAGTCTGGCGTTAGACAGAGTAAAATAGTCTGGCGTTAGACAGAGTAAAATAATCTGGCGTTAGACAGAGTGAAATAGTCTGGCGTTAGACAGAGTGAAATAGTCTGGCGTTAGACAGAGTGAAATAGTCTGGCGTTAGACAGAGTGAAATAGTCTGGCGTTAGACAGCGTGAAATAGTCTGGCGTTAGACAAAGTGAAATAGTCTGGCGTTAGACAGAGTGAAATAGTCTGGCGTTAGACAGAGTGAAATAGTCTGGCGTTAGACAGAGTGAAATAGTCTGGCGTTAGACAAAGTGAAATAGTCTGGCGTTAGACAAAGTGAAATAGTCTGGCGTTAGACAAAGTGAAATAGTCTGGCGTTGGACAGAGTGAAATAGTCTGGCATTAGACAGAGTGAAATAGTCTGGCGTTGGACAGAGTACTAAAAACGACGTTTTTTTTGCTGGCTCAGGCAGGAACGGCTTTATCATTTGTTAACCCATTGCTGTCTAGCATGTCCCAAGCCATGCCCAGACTAATCTGTTTTCAAACGAAAACGGAGACCTCGTATCGAAAACGTATCAAAAGTTTTCCGTCCACAGTATCGTTTTCGAATCGTTTTCGCCGTTCAGTATGAATGAATTGTTGTAGGTAACCAGGCATTCTGGCAGGTGTTGGTAAAAAAGTAGGACAAAAGTAGGAATTTTTTGTGATTAATTTCGAATGACAATACCACAAAAATACAATTTAACCCCATTTTTACTAAAATGAAATATACAAAAGTGGCCTCCTCTTCCCCTACAGCCAACCGAGTTTTACTTTTGAGTTTTACTTCCTCTTGGTAGTATCAAGTCAAAACATAATGATTCCACGAAACAGTTTTCAAAAAAACCCCTAGGATTTTAAGTGAAAAAGTAGGAAAACCGAGCAATTTTGCATAAAAAGTAGGAAAAGTAGGATCGACAGAAAGCCTGGGTAACTGAAACCAAGATAACAAAATCATGACATCATCGTTTTCCAAAAGCTTCGTTTTCGCCGTCCACATGCACTGGGTTCAAATGTCTCCACTCTGGAGAGCGTTTTCGAAACACTCCGTTTTCGGTCACCGCAGACGCCGGATTAGTGAGGACGAAAGGCCTAACGGTATCAAAAAGTCTGCGTTTTCGTTTGAAAACGGATTTATAGTGTGGACATGATCTGAGGGTTCTCCCTTTGACGTCAAAAATCGTATGGCGTTAGACATAGTAAAACAACAGAAGGGCTGTTTTTTGGGCATCAAACTTCTTATTGGCTCACTCTCGCCACAAACTCATTGAGATATCGTGGAAGAATGTCTTGTCAAACACCTTTTGTCTGTTTCAGTTTCACCTAGTACAGTTATTATGTTTGGGAGATGGCGTATATTTGAATGGTTTAACTGGATCATTCATATATAGAACTCCAAACAGGTGCAGGTGGAAGATGGGGGCATATACTTGAATTCAGTGGCGTGGTGGCAAGTTTCAGGCTGGGGTGGCCAGATTTTCTTTGGCGCCCCCCCCCCCCCGAAAAAAAATATATGAAAAGACATTACTGTATTTGATAAATGATCACATTTTTTGTTTTAAAATAATTCAAGTAGCAATATATAATATTACAACAAACAACGGGTTCTCTCAAAGGCAACGCCAATGCAAGCGGCGAAGTAGCGCCAAACGTCTAGGGGGGTCCGGGGGCATGTTCCCCCGGAAAATTTTGAAATCTAGAGTCTCTGGTATGCCATTTCCTGCATTTTGGAGTGAGATTTTACAGAATTCTGACGATTATAAAACTTCATAGAAAACACAAAAGATTACAGATCTTTATATCCCACCATTGAAGACCTAGCTATACAAAGGTTTATTTTGTTAAGTTTTGGCGCCCCTTCTGCAATCCCAGCTGGGGGGGCCTTGACCCCCCCGGCCCCCAATCACGCCCGTATTAAAATTGGTTAAAAAGCAGAGTGCTGTCTGCGTAGGCAGTGTTTTGGATAGAGCAAAGTGAAAAGGTGGTAAACAGCTGAAATTTTTAGTAACGAATTCTGACGTTTTGAACGGAGCTCTTCGTCGCATTTTGCTTTAATAAAACATGCTTCGCTCGAAACGTCAGTGTTCGTTGCTAAAAATCTCGTAAGAGAAGAGACAGACATGCAAGCTCGAATATTAGACTAGATTGAGTGTAAAGGGTCTTCTATCTAGTTTACAGAAAAATTTCTGAGTTTCTAAGCGGGACTATAGAACACACAACCTCCTCGGATCACTCAAAAATCTCGCAAGTTGATTTACGACGGTAACCGCATTAATCGTCCTGCTTCTATACTGTGTTGTGTCGGCCTTAAGAAAAGTCGGGAAAGATGCTACGAGTAAAGTTCACGCGTTATGTCATTGTCGAATCTATGGCCATTCAGCCTAGAGATCCGGTGTCGGAACTAGACAATTATAACCACGGCGTTGTCGGAACTATAATCACGGCGTATAAATAAACGTACTATTGAATAAGCCGTTCCCTCCCAAACAAATTTCCACCTTCAAGGTCCGAAAATATAGATAATTTTGATTTATGGTAATAGGTCATTCTTGAAAAAACTAATACTTCCTCCATTGAGAAAATGGCAAATAAGTCCTCCCTCTCTTCGGATAGCCTTTTTTCCTTTAATATTTTAAGTAAAGGAACTGGGTAATTCTGATTTGTTTTTACAATCATTATCGAGTCAAGTCGCTCTTTCCCGACTGAATCTAATTAACAAATAAAACTAACACTTCCTCCATTGAGAAAATGGCAAATAAGTCCTCCCTCTCTTCGGATAGCCTTTTTTCCTTTAATATTTTAAGTAAAGGAACTGGGTAATTCTGATTTGTTTTTACAATCATTATCGAGTCAAGTCGCTCTTTCCCGACTGAATCTAATTAACAAATAAAACTAATACTTCCTCCACTGAGAAAATGGCAAATAAGTCCTCCCTCTCTTCGGATAGCCTTCTTTTATTTTTTTTCGGTCCGTATCCTACAAAATCCCGCTTTCTTATTGGCTAACGAGCGGTCGACCGCTCGAGATAAAATTTTTAAATGTGTTTTATAGGCCGTAAAATATTCTAAAAACTTCTTTTTTTTTTCTTTCTTTCTAAAAACATTTGAAAATTAATTTAAACGAAACAGAACATATTGAAAGTGAGTTTTTCATCCGTGAAGAGACCTAAAATCTAATTTCCTTTTACGAAAGAAACAGTACAGCCTTCCCTTTTTTGTTCACTCTAAACACTGATGAAGACCAAAAGAACTAAGCGGGGATAATTGGAAAAAAAAATTATTTACCGTTTTGGTCGGAAATATTTCCCTCGGTCTTGGGCAAATCCCATCCGGTAAATAACATATATATTTATTTTCAGTAAAAATCCCTGAGTAATTCTGATTTGTTTTTACAATCATTCATTATCTACTAGTGTCGCTCTTTTCCCACTGAATCTAATTAAGAAATAAAACTTAATATTTCCTCCATTGAGAAAATGGCAAATAGTTCCTCCCCCTCTTCAGATATCGATCTTTTATCATTATCTAGTCAAGTCGCTCTTTTCCGACTGAATCTATAATTAACAAATAAATCTCCAACGCAGCCAGGTGAAGAATCCGACCTATAGCTTAACGCTTAGAGCGAAGTGAAAAGTGATAAACTGACGAGTTTTTTTTTGTTTTGATAACGAAATACTGACGTTTTGAGCGGAGTCCTTCATCTGAGTAAAATGCGATGAAGGGCTGCGCTCAAACCGTCAGTATTTCGTTATCAAAACTATATATATTCTCGGCAGTTTAACACTCTACACTCTATCCAAAACACTTTCTTTTTTTACGTTCTCGGATAGTTTAAAGCAACTCTGGTTTAAACGTTTTTGAACGTAACTTAAAAAGTTACTGTTCATGACCCAACGTTTCCACACTGCGGCCTAGTGACAAATGATTAATCGTTGTAAAGACAGGCCCCATATATCTATGCTTTCACAGAAGCAATGCATCTTGTTAATAGATGAGGTTATCATTGGCACTATGACGGTATAAATACAGAACCTATCTTGACAAGGATCACCCTTGATGAAGACACTAGATCGGAGTGACAAAACGTTGGCTTTTGAAGTTATAATGTTCAAGCTTCCAGAGTAGTGTTAAGCTATGTCCAATCTAATTAAATACATAAATGTACATATTTTCCACTTCGGGCACCTCAACAGCTTTAAGGCTGTTTTCCACTAAGTGATATTTTTTTGAGCGAAGCGACATTTTCGTCTTGTCTTCATATGCTTTCGTCTTGGCTGATTAAATGTCGCATCGCGCGACATTTTTGACCATTTTTCGCCTAGTGGAAATATTAGTGGATATAATTGAAAATATAAACCAGAAATTTGCTCCTTATAGTTCAACTGGTGACTGACGTCTAGAAAGCCTTTGGGGGGTTATTTAAGTCAGTTTGCTTTCCAAGTTAATACTTTTCTGTTCATTCTATTAAATTTATATTGTACTACTACTCATCTTTAAAGATAAGAGATTACTCTGTTTTAACAAAAATTGTATTGTAGCATATAATAGTTAAAGTAACCCTATATCAATAATGGTTACAACTGTCACATTTCAACTTTACTAGGAAATCATTTTAAAACAAACAAGATCTGAGATGTGTATCTGGATTCATTCTGCTCTATGCAAATGAAATAATAACCAAGTTGTGACTTGTGACCCAACCTGCTAGGTATATATATATATATATGGGCCCATGCGCACTTCACGCTATCTGAATGTACTTCACCGATGCTGTCCCACATGCGGTTGTCACCGACGATCGCATGTGTATAAGTAATTGATGAAATTCATTCAGATTGTTCCAAGCTACACTGATGAGCTGTTGTACAGCGAAACACCGTGTCTGTAGATTGAACTATGTACGCTCCTTCACTTCGGTGTTGTTGAGCACTCTGTGAAGTTGCCGTGGGTACCTATTAGCGATAATGCAACGCTCACTACCTTTGTGGAAGTTTGAGCACTCTGGGCCCATGCGCACTTCACGCTATCTGAATGTACTTCACCGATGCTGTCCCACATGCGGTTGTCACCGACGATCGCATGTGTATAAGTAATTGATGAAATTCATTCAGATTGTTCCAAGCTACACTGATGAGCTGTTGTACAGCGAAACACCGTGTCTGTAGATTGAACTATATATATATATATATATTTAAGAAATAGAAAATGGCTGCCCATGTTTATATAGCCTGATGCAAACACTCGAGTGAGTTGGGAGAATTTGAAAGTTTATGTGAACCCGAGCCGTAGGCGAGGGTTTACATAAGTACTTTCAAATTCTCCCAACTCACTCGAGTGTTTGCATCAGGTTATATAAACACAGGGCATCCATTTTCTATTTCTTTTATGAAATAAGGCTAAAAAATGTGCCGTGACATCACAACCGTGTTTACATAGCCTGATATAAACACAGTAATTGACCAATCACAACGTGCGTAAGACGCAACCTATTTTATAAATATATATATACGTATATGTATATATATTGGCAACAATAAAACTCACCTTTCTGAGGTGATTCCAAAGCCACTCTGGTGCAATCATCGATCTCTTCACATTTGACAACATCTTCACTCTGACATTTTTCTTGTGAGTCCAGTTTTCCTTTTCTATGAAAAAAAGTAGACTCAATTATTCTAATTCTTAAAGAAAAAAGACTGTCACAGGTATGAAACATCAACTCAGAATTCAAAGCCTCAATGCTAATTCTACACATGTAAAAATTTCCTATAAAACAATTTTTATTTGGTGGTTCAATGGGCCCACTGAGTGTGTTAAATCAGGCTTCCCACATCCCTTTTCACAAAATAAAGTTGAAAGAATATTTTTGAAATATTATGAACACTTGTTAAAGCATCACAAAATTTGAATGGGTTCATGTGAACATAATGAAATTCTGTTTTTAAATCATACTTTCTCAGCACATTGCTGACATTGCACAAACAGTCTGAATGGATGCTCATTACATCGATTCCAGCCCATAAAATTGCAATTTGGGTCCAGAGATGAAGTCAAGACCCCTAAAAAACAGAGTGGGCCCCCTCAAATACACGTGGCCAGTGGCACATATGCCAGTAAATGCCCACCCATAATTAAGGCTGGTTTCCACTCAGGGAAATTTTCCTCAGGACAGGAACGGACAGGAACTAATGACTTTAACACAAAGGAAACTTTCCTGTCCTGTGGAAGATTTTCCTGAGTGGAAACTAGCCTTTTTAAAGGCAGATTAAAATCTGCCCTTGACTGTTAATACTAAAGTAAGATTGGGAGAATTTGAAAGCACTTTAATAATATGTAAACACATTAAGATACACTTTTAAATTCTCCCAACTCACCTTCGTGTTTGCCTCAGGTTTATAAACACACACGGACAGCCATTTTCTACTTCTTAAATATCCATACCAAAGCTTTTATAAATGTTTTCAATTATTTTTTATTACACTTCTCCATCAAACAAAACCAAAAAGTCAAAGCAAGGAACGTTTCAACTTTACAATTTTAGTATCTTTACCGTTTCTCTTGAGTCCGTCTTTTTTGTCCAGCACCATTTTCACGAAAACCTTTCGCAAAAGGATTGTTGTCAATCTTTAACTTGGTAATCTGAAACCAAAAATCCTTGAATTATTAACTGTATCATTTTGGCTATTCAAAAAACAAAACTTTCATTAGCTCAGACGCTAACATAAACCAGCAACGTGAATCAAGTATACCACATCTTTGTACGATTAAAACGTCTTAAAAATTAATGATTTTTTGGTCAAAACTTGCAGTTGTATACGTACACCACCATTAGAAAATGTGCAACTCCACTAAATTTCCAAAACACGAAGTACAACGCATGTAAAAAAATAACCGCCTCCCAACTTTTACGCGGCGCGAAAACCTGCGCAAATCGATCCACGCCACGCCCAAAAAATTACAAACAAAAATTAAGAAATTAGTCTTTCACAAGAAGGAACAAACTTTCTGACGCAACGTATTTGAATTAAGTTTGGAGCAATACTTAATTACTACTATTTTGAACACAAGCCAAACCTTGAATTGAACCGGGTTTTCTCATGTCATGAGTTGTACGTTAATACTAAGAAAAACTCTGGGATCTAGATCGGACTCGAACCTGACTCGAACCCACAACCCTAGACGAACAATCTAAGGACCCGTCTAAAGCTCGGGTTTTTCCCTCCGTGTTAAGAACTCGCGGCATCTTGTACAATAAAAACTCAGAAAACTTTACTACCTCCAAGTTGAACTCCTCTACTATAACTAAGCCAGATTTTGAAGGCTTTATACTGGAAACAAAGCAAACAAAACGCCGTAACGTTCCCAAAAATAGCGCTCTCGTTACTTTCGGGTAGCAAAAACTAGTGTTGGTATGACAGCTATAGATATTTGATATATTTATGAGGGTGTCCAGTGAAAACGTCCTTAGGTCAAAACGTCCTCACTTCTTCCAAACTGATCGGGGAACATGTCCACATACATATACTACTCTATATATAAGACTTATTAGTATATTTTTGACATTGACAAATACATTCTTAAAATGCTTCACGCCAGTAATCTGTTCTACTGTATAAAGCTGCAAGATCAGGCTGTTGCCAGTCTTTACTTGTATCAAATTTACATTTTTATAGCAACACATAAATACAGCTACAAAGTCTAGTCAAACGATACAAATTAACCATCTAACTGCTTGAGGTATTCACTTATGTACGTTTTTTTAACTTTCAAATAAAGTCTGTTAATATACTGTATTTATCTTTTTGACTTCTATGACCCGAGGACGTTTTGACGTGAGGACGTTTTGATTGGTAAGCTTTATGAGGCAAATACAAATGAATTACCACATATACACATGCTTATTGGCGAGATTTTTTTTTCTGTTTAGTTATAAAAGGACATGAATTGGGACTGTGTATTTAAAACTTTACATTACATGCATGCGCGCGTGTTTGTATACCGCGGTTCCAGAGGCTCTCCAGGTTTGTGGCTAGAAGAATCATGTCAGTCCATTCAGTACTGTTTGTGAACGTCTTTTTCAGATAAAAACGTTTTATCGGTTAAATGTAGTTCGTTACTTTCGGGTAGTCGTTACTTTCGGGGGGACCGCTAGTTTGGGAAAGGTGTCGAAAATTTGCCGTTACTTTTGGGAGGAGCGCGGAAATTATAAAAACCATCGAAAATGTGACGTTACTTTCGGAGGGGCCGCTCCACGGCAATGCGTAATATCAGTGACAGAAACCAGGAAAGCGCCACAGCTACTTCCGATATCTAAACTCTTTCTGTCAACGGTGGCGATGTCCCACTGCGGACTGTCTAACTGCGTGTAGCGAGTCAACACTTTGGCGTCATCTCAACTCTCAAGGCTTGGCGCAAAGTGCCAACACAAACACATTTACAGTGAGAAACATATCGCCAAACCGGGTGCGATATTCTTCAACTTCACAGCATATCGAAATGCCGTCCACGCACTCGGTCGCTGAGAGCGCCTCCTCACCGGAAATAAAAAACACTCCTTAACATTTGTTTCCCGAAACCTCCCCCAAAAGAAAAACAACTGCTCTTCCGAACTGCGTGGGCATTTGGCCTTCCTGTAATTAAATCACCGAGAGCGTCGCGTTTGGATCTTGTTTTCAAGCTTCAATATCACTATCGATGATTTACTAAAAGCGTTAATCGGCAAAGGTATTAAACAAGCGAGAGTTTGGCTCGTAATCAATGCATTTCAACTACATACAAGTATCTGTAATTGCTCTTCCTGCCCGAACAAACACCAATATCCCTCGTCAACAGACAAACGTGTCTGGTTTTTTACTCTACAACAGACAACACGGCGTTTACGCCTATTTGACACGTCACAAACGCTTGTATATACTATATATGAGAACATTAATACCTTTTCGTTTTGGTAAGCAGTGACTGCAAAAAACGCCGTCTCGGGAAATTCGAAAGTTTGGAAGGAACTCCACGGGAGCCGATAAATGTCCTCACATTTCACCAAGTGAACTCTCGGCTTGTATTTATGCATGGAATTCAAAATGGTCTAAAAATAAGGGGGAAAAGGGTTTTCTTATATAATTTATGTAACACCTACGGCGTCCCGTATCTCCCGCTCGTATCGTCACAAAAAAACTCACAACGCCTCAGGCTCTCCTAACGATATACTCACAAATCCATCTTTGTCGGCCACATTATTGGTCAGCTTCATCTTGTGAAAAGAGACGATCTTTTGCATCCATTGCGCTCCCGTGCTGGGCGAATCCGGGTGAACGTACATCCTTTTTGGCATCTCGGGGTCGCCCTTTCCAGCGATAGACCAACGGCAGTTGTGAAACTTATAACGGCAATCGTTCCGTTGACACGATCTCCAACAGAACGATGTATTTCGCTCGCGGATTCAGACCAGCAACTCGGACTTTGATAGGCGGGAACATTCTCCTATTTCGGTTGGCAAAAAAAAACAACACATAAATAAAACAAAATTAGTTTATAAGCGAACGGAAAGCGATATACGAAATGCGCAAATCGATACATTGTTGTAAAGTTTAATACGAACTGACAACTATATTTCCGATATTTTTTATTCACGTGCCAGAAAGGCCAAGGTTCGTTTTCGTATATATATATATGCTTTACACTTAATTACTTTTTTAAGGTTAGTAAAATCCAGGTATAAAGCCTTACCTTCCCGCTTTCGTAATTACCATTTCTGTGCCATGTTTGTTAAACGACTCCCAAAGATCTTGGTTATCCAGTTTGACATTAGCCGGTGGAGACCGCGGCCTGTCTTCTTTAGTGTCGTAACCAGAAGCGCCGATCATCGGACCGTGGTAAGACGGTGAAGGAGAAATCAGCGTCGGGCTAAACGATTTGTTTTTTGGTCCTGGATGGGTCAAATGATGATAGTTAAAGGAGTTCGGAGTGACGTTTTGCTGGCTCGAAGCGTTGCCGTTTACTGTTGGAGAGATCAAAGGTTGTATCAACGTCGGTACGGAGAACTCCGCTCTTGTCGGTTGATAATACGGGTGATAAGCCATTGCGTAAAACTTCTTCTTTGCCGAGTCGAACTCCTGAACGCAAATCGTCCGATCGTCAAAAGACTTTCTTATTATATAAACATCTTTTCATTAAAACGGCCAGGTAACAGACGGTCAGTGAGCCTATATTTAATTGGTTAACAGCTGCGCGTGGACCAATCACACGTCATTTTAATTGCTGTGGCAAGGTGTAGTCGCAAATTGAAAGAGTTCACACCTATCGCCAGGCAATTCGTCATCTGCCACCAGAAATAACCAATGACAACGGGCAGCCCTGGCTACACCAGCAGTAGTTAACTAACACCCGTACGCCTTTTAAATTTTAAACCACAAACATGAATAGCAAATGCGTTCGAGCATTATTTTTTACACCGCGAACACTTCAGTTGCCGAAGACAAGCGAAAAAGGATATAATTAGACGTGAAGTTTTTCGCTTCGGCGAAAACCTTGTCCGGAGAGAAAAATTAAGTAGGATGTTGACACTCAAATCAGCCTTGACAATGGTTTAAAGCATTAGAATTGTTTTCTCTTAAATTCTTCCAAACAACTAAGCTAAATGGCCACGGGAGGGCAAGTGTTGCAATATCATTTTGAAGAATGTTCAAAAAAAGAAGAGTGTTGAATGTTTTTTTAGCTGTACACAAAAAAGTTATACTTTATAAAACAGGATCGCTGAACAGAGATCGTTGTGTTTTGCATAAGAACAAATGAGCCGGGCTTTTGTAATTATTATTTTGGCTGTTGTAAGTAAGCAGGAGCAATTACTAGGATCAAACGTGTGAAACCTGGCAATTGTAATCAAACATGCATTAGTAATTGTTTCGCCCACAAAGACAAGACGGTCCGGGTTGTTGAACAAAAAAACTTAAGGTGTTCCCGGCTTAGAAAATTCGAACACTGCACGAGGTTGAACACAAAAGAACGAAGTGAGACATTTCGGGATCATTTTTCACACCAACTTGAAGAGAAGGCGAGTGTATAACATTCTCCCACTCAGAAGTGAAATATGACGCTATATTTCCCCTCCTACGCTAGACTCCTAACGTTCTGTTTCGGCAGTATATCAAACCCTACTATATTTCAATTGTTGTATAACAGACTGGTATATATACATACGCCATCAGGGCAGTTAGATATAAAAGTCGACGTATAATTCACAGCGCGACAAACAAGAATCGAAGAGAGTAATAATAAATCAATTAATTTAAAGTATATAGTATATACAAGATAAGAACGGACTAATACAACTCACATATATTCTGCTTTGACAAACGGCTAATATAAGTTCCGCGGATTTTCCAGCTGTTTTTTTCAATCACAATACCGGAGTTTCGAAGTGAGACGAGTCTTGACTTTCACATTTTGAGCTAAAACATTTATAAAAGCACTATTTTTTCCTTCTAGGCGAACAAGTCAACATTTATGGCGGTAACACGAATTTTTAAAAATCTATTTAAAAAGCTTCCTGACCATGATAAAAGTCGACGAGAGGTCGTTGAAGAAAATTTTGAGAGTTATTATGACTGACGTTGCTCCTGGTCAAGCGAGCTTCATCAGAGTGACTGTTGAAGTCCGCAAGCGAGCGAGTTTTATCAACTGGATTCAAACCCGTTCAGAAAGTCAATAATAGTTACCGGTCAAAACAATGCAACCCGACTTGTGTTCTTTCAAACTTCAGATCAGGACTAAATTCCCCTCCGGGGAGGATATTGGGAGGGTATAATTGTTGATGCATGTGTATGTAGCACAGTAGCCGATCAAGTATAAAGGCAAGAATAAGATCCAGAAGAGATCAGCGCAGGCAGAGCGGCTAATCAATATAGCGCGTACAGGTATATATATATATTATGAAACTCAGGCGAGATATTTGACACGGCAAGACAGTGTCGATAGTGACAGCTTTTATGGCCATTTTTCACGGGATTAAAGTTACAACCGAATAGACACACTGTATGAATCGTCCGTTCCACAGGAAAGCGGATAAAAACGCCGGCGAGAAAAGACTTGCGCTATTAAAAAGATTTCCGATTCTATCTCAGTTAAAATACGCCGCGATTAAACGAGTGTTTTGTTCCATTAATAGCAAATAGCTTTGTGTATATTGTTAGAGAAGATTGCCAGGTTTTATATATAGGGAGATGGCAACCCCATGGCCATATTGAATATTGATACTGACATTGATTGACAATGACATTTTTGTAAAGCAGGAAATACTAGCTATTATAAAACATCACGGAATATATACAGTTCACGGTGTATGACCATAGCTGGTATGACTGAAAGAAATCCCACCGTTGTCCAAACAAATTTTGGATGACTTGAATAACGGGTTTTCAATTTTTTTGTCACCTGTATAAATGACTAGCGAAACCTGCTAAATAAAACATTTGCAATTTGATAAAAATAAAAAAAAATAAAAAAACTGTTATCAGTTTATAAATTAAAGGAATATTTTATGTGGTCAGCATCAACGCAAACATGTAATCAGAGATGAAAAGCAAAGCAAATATCGTCTCAAGGACAAGAATAATTCACTCGTGAATGAAATACGTTAGTGGCGATAAAGTTAAAGTCTATATAAAAAGCAATTTCATGCCAATATGCTGAATTTCTGAAAACAAAACAAAAAATAATTCGCGAAAAACAGCATCTTGTAAAATCGAGATTGATCAGATAAGAACTTGAAAGAAAATTATAGTTATGCCAATAAAGTGTAATATTTCGACTTTAATTCATCGTTTCATTGTTGAATCTTATCAATGGCTTCTGCAACAGGTTTCAAATTCATGGTCAATACGATACCTGACTAATTGTTCTATCGACTGAGTTAGCGCGAGTCAAAATCTATTCTGAGTATTTTGCCCGAAGATCTATTATTAGTGTAAAAAAGTAGAGGCAGTGTTTTAGATACAGAACAAAGTGAAAAAGTGGTAAACTGCCGAGAATAGTTTGATAACGAAATACTGACGTTTTGAAAGGAGCCATGCATATATATTCGTCTATATATATTTGCGATATTTGATATATTTCTGACTGCCTCAGGCGGGAGTCCCAATAGCTCAGTGGTAGAGCGCTGGTAAGTTAAACCAGAGACCTTGGGTTCGATTCCCGGTTGGGGAAGTCAGAAAACTTTTCTCTACAGCAGTGATTCGACTTCATTTGAAATTCTTCTTCTTATAGCCATCTATTATTTTATTCCAGGGAAGCGCATAAATGGCCTGCGTTACAGTGCCTTTGTCCAAATTTAAGCCCAATCGACCGAGGTTAATAGTACGTGGATGATTCAGTCCAGTTCATGATTTTCGGGCTTTGGACTCGTGCGAGTAGAGTTGTTGCAGCTGGTATCTTCAGTGCTTCGAGGGTTTTTCGCGTAAGCAGGAACGCATCGCTATATATTCTATATTTCCCCCTTTATTTCATTTCGTTTATATGGAAAAAGTGTTTGCCGTGACGCTTTTTGCCCCGGTTGAGCAAACCGGGATTCCTGCCTGACGGGACGATTTTCACCAGGGACGTTTCACAACATGTACACAGCTAGCTAGAAACTTGTAAAAACTGCAGAGTAATGAAGAAATAGAATTTGACGTGTTATGAAGAGCTGTTGCCCTCTTACTGTTGGCTAGCCGTTATCACTCACTTGTTTTGAATAGACAGCTTAAGATAAAAAACGTCCCGTCCCGCTTCTTGTCCGGTATCCGGTCAAAACGTCCTCGTGGTGTCCTAGGGTCAAAACGTCCTCGTGGTGTCCTAGGGTCAAAACGTCCTCGTGGTGTCCAAGGGTCAGAACGTCCTCGTGGTGTCCTAGGGTCAAAACGTCCTCGTGGTGTCCAAGGGTCAGAACGTCCTCGTGGTGTTCTAGGGTCAAAACGTCCTCGTGGTGTCCTAGGGTCAAAACGTCCTCGTGGTGTCCTAGGGTCAAAACGTCCTCGTGGTGTCCTAGGGTCAAAACGTCCTCGTGGTGTCCTAGGGTCAAAACGTCCTCGTGGTGTTCTAGGGTCAAAACGTCCTCGTGGTGTCCTAGGGTCAAAACGTCCTCGTGGTGTCCAAGGGTCAGAACGTCCTCGTGGTGTCCTAGGGTCAAAAGGTCCGCGTGTCCTAGGAAATGAAGGAAACTTCACGGAATGAATATACTGAGCAAATACTGAAGTGAACTTTCAAATTAAGTTTAAAATAGTGTTGTATGATGGGAACATGTGTTTTAAAATAAATTCTGACGGATTGTGCTAGAATCAATAGAATGCCACGTGCATACAATTATTATTTACCATACGTTATTTATCATTCATTAAAATATAAATACAAAACTTTCGTAAAACTTACTTCTGTCAAGTCTTGTTTTTGATCTCACTAAATACTGTAGTATACCAGTATTACTATTGTCGTTATGGATACTTTTGTAGATTTCTTGTTTTCCCTTGTCCTTGTTCCAAATAGTACAAATACTCTCGATCTTACTAAGCTTAGCAAATTTTGGTATGGGAACGAGTAGTTATCGCTCGCGAATGCTGAGGCGCTGAGCTCAGGAAATTATTCAGCAGCACGAAACGTTTCTAGCCAATTATTATTGGTTATTATGTTCTGAACCTTATTTAAATCTGGCAGAGCCTATGGTTTTTAACCGAGGACGTTTTGACTCTGATCTGAGGACGTTATGGCCTGGGAATACTTTGACCCGAGGACGTTTTGACTTTGACAGTGGACGTTTTGACTTGAGGACGTTCTGACTGGTAAGCTCTTGTCCCGCCTCCCATGTAAACAGCCCCTCAGCTGTGCTCGGGTGTCCGACATGTCGCATGCCTGGTAACTGCATGAGGCGCCTTTGATATACCTTCGACTCGGCCACGTTTTGTAATTCAGCCACCGGCTGCCAGTATAAAGATGATTAGCCCCCCCCCCGTATAATTTCCTTTGAATATATCAACACTGACATTTCTATTTAGCGCCAGAAAATACACAAACACAAGCTCAAACTGTTATAAATTAGCGGTCACCTTTTTTCAAATCGTTTGCTCAACAGCGTTTCACAAGAGTCTGCTCACAAATTTTTATATTTAAGAAATAGAAAACATTTTCCGTGTATACATAAAAATATGAAAATTACTTCTACAGTTCTTGCATGTAGAAAAAATTGTTAATTATAATACATACATGAAAAGCAAAATGAAATGCCGATGAATTGAAAATGACTTCAATTCATCAACATTGGCTTTTCATGTATGTATTATAATTAACAAAACAAAAACCGACGTCGAAATGATTCATTTTACAGAATAAAAGCTCTAGTGCCTTACTAAATACAGCAGTTAAAAAAAATAAGGAATCGTCACATAATCTTTTTGGCGTAAAAGATAACGACAGCAACTCAGCGAAGAAAATCAATATTTCAAGCCATTCATGTTTTTTATCCTGTTTAACACCTGGATATTAATTTATTCATGAACATAATTTCGGCCTATTTATTTACATAATTTCTATACATTTCAATGATAATTTAACTTTGTATCCAATATTGCCGAGATAAACATTAGTCATTGATCGGCCAGCACGAGTCTACAAGAAAGACGATATCAGTGTTCATCGTTGCTTTATAGTAGTTCCAGATAGTTTTCCGTGAAATAATCCAGAAGAAACCAGCGGCGCGATTGGATTTGGGATCATTGGAAATCTCTGGGATATTTCCAGCTTTAGAATTTGAAAACAAAGTAGCACAATCCATTCTTATCAAATTCTAATTTTGTTTGGACAATCTGAGCGAAGGCTCGTCGTTTTTGCGGTATCTTTTCGATTTTATCAGAGAAGGAACACCGCCATTGAGAGCAGAGCTATATAACAAGCTCATATTCTGTTTCGCACTCACGACTCACGACCCGAAGCTCTGATTCGTGTCCAAGCTTCCAGTATGGCTCGCAATTGGCAAAGCCACGTGTCCGTTTCCGATGTAATCAGGTACTTTAAGAACGTTATTTGGGTACATCTCCGGTTTATAGCGATAAAACGATGTCGGGTATTCAGGAGCATGCGCCGAAAATTGATGTCCTACCGCATACGGGTGTTGTATCCCGGGTTGTTCCTGGTTCCCGGGCCCGTGGTACACCCCTTGGTGACAGGCATGCGGCGAGTACGGGGTCATCATGGAGAAACGGCAGTTGGTTTTGTTAAACGGACTTCGATAAGACGAAACAGGCGAGTCGCAGCTGGGCGAGAAAGCCACAGGGTAGACAGGGGTGACACGGGTATGGTGGGAGTCGGTGGTGTTTTCCCGCCATTCAATATTGCTCGGGGATGAAGTTTTTGTGACAGTTGTGACGTTTTGCATGCAGTCATAGTTACCGCTTTCCTGGCTTTCGTTATGAGAATCAGAGGAACCTAGGAAAAGAAATACTGAGTTATGTGAAGTATTTTGACGAAACGCTTGCCGCAGAGTAAAGTTGTCATTAGTGTTGTTGTTGCAAGTGTTGGTGCAAGTGTGTCAGTGAAAGTGTCAGTGCTAGTGCAAGTGTGTCATTGCGAGTGTCAGTGCAAGTGTCAGTGCTAGTGGTAGTGCCAGTGCGAGTGAGAATGTCAGTGCGAGTGGTAGTACAAGTGTTGGTGTCAGTGCTAGTGCAAGTGCTATTGTGTCAGTGCGAGTGAGAACGTCAGTAAGCGTGCAAGTGCGAGTGTCAGTGCTAGTGCCAGTGTGTCAGTGCAAGTGCCAGTGTGCCAGTGCAAGTGCTAGTGTGTCAGTGCAAGTGCCAGTGTGTCCGTGCAAGTGCCAGTGTGTCAATGCAAGTGCCCGTGTGTCAGTGCTAGTGTGTCAGTGCAAGTGCCAGTGTGTCAATGCAAGTGCCCGTGTGTCAGTGCTAGTGTGTCAGTGCAAGTGCCAGTGTGTCAGTGCCAGTGTGTCAGTGTGTCAGTGCAAGTGCCAGTGTCAGTGCCAGTGCAAGTGTGTCAGTGCAGGTGCCAGTGTGTCCGTGTAAGTGCCAGTGTGTTAGTGCAAGTGCCAGCGTGTCCGTGCAAGTGCTAGTGTGTCCGTGCAAGTGCCAGTGTGTCAGTACGAGTGTCAGTGCAAGTGCCAGTGTGTCAGTGCAAGTGCCAGTGTCAGTGCAAGCGCCAGTGTGTCAGTGCAAGTGCCAGTGTGTCAGTGCAAGTGTCAGTGTGTCAGTACGAGTGTCAGTGCAAGTGCCAGTGTGTCAGTACGAGTGTCAGTGCAAGTGCCAGTGTGTCGGTGCAAGTGCCAGTACGAGTGTCAGTGCAAGTGCCAGTACGAGTGTCAGTGCAAGTGCCAGTGTGTCATTGCAAGTGCCAGTGTGTCATTGCAAGTGCCAGTGTGTCATTGCAAGTGCCAGTGTGTCAATGCAAGTGCCAGTGTGTCCGTGCAAGTGTCAGTGCCAGTGTGTCAGTACGAGTGTCAGTGCAAGTGCCAGTGTGTCAGTGCAAGTGCCAGTACGAGTGTCAGTGCAAGTGCCAGAGTGTCAGTGCAAGTGCCAGTGTGTCAGTGCAAGTACCAGTGTGTCAGTGCAAGTGCTAGTACGAGTGTCAGTGCCAGTGTGTCAGTGCAAGTGCCAGTGTGTCAGTGCAAGTGCCAGTGTGTCAGTGCAAGTGCCAGTGTGTCAGTACGAGTGCCAGTGCTAGTGTGTCAGTACGAGTGAACAACTAATCTTGCTTTAAGACAAACCAAGTTAAAAGTAGTACCTGGTGTGAAATGGTGGACTACGTGACGTGGAGATGACGTCACACACACTGAAGTCTGGGGGGACTGCTACAACTCGAAAGCTGTTTGATCACGTGAGGTGACATCCGGGAATTATTTGAACCAGATTCATCCGGATCTTCTTCCAGTTTTCTAAGAATGGATTATAATTACCATTACACGTCACTATCTTCATAATTATTATGGTCATTGTTATAATTATAAAATTACAATTATATAATTATCAAATTATAATACAATTATAAAAGAATATTTCTAAAATTCTAATTCTAAAATACTAACATTCTTATTCTAAAGTTCTAATTCTAATTCTAATTCTAAATTCTAATTCTAAAATTCTGGTTCTAATATTTTGTTTCTAAAATTCTAAATTCTAAAATTGTAATTTTAAATATAATTCGAAAATTGTAATTCTAAAATTCTGGTTGTAATATTTTGTTTCTAAAATTCTAATTCTAAAATTCCAATTCTAAAATTCTAATTTTATAATTTTAATTCTGTTACCAAAATCTAGATCCTAAAATTCTAACTCTAAAATTCTGTTTCTAAAATTTTAATTTTCTAAAATTCTAATTTTCTAAAATTCTAAGTTTCTAAAATTCTAATTCTAAAATTATTTTTCTAAAATTCTAATTCTAAAATTCTGTTTCTAAAATTCTAATTCTAATGCTAAAATTCTAATTCTAAAGTTCTGTTTCTAAAATTCTAATTCTAAAATTCTGTTTCTAAAATTCCAATTCTAAAATTCTAATTCTAATATTCTAATTCTAATTCTAATTCTAAAATTCTAATTTTAAAATTCTAACTGATATTCAAATTACAGGAAAACATTTGAACTAGAAATTACTAACTAAATTACCAGAAGTGGTTCACGGCCAAGAAGCATATATTCCCATATTTCATGATTACCAGGAAAGAGGGGAGAAGAAACCAGGGGAGCAAGGAGTTGGTAACTAGTTCATAGAATTAAGCAAAAGTCATTTTAGTATTTGTCATACCTCTTTGTAGAGCCAAATGACGAAGGGTTGAAAGTATTACATGTTCCACGAAAGCCTTTTGCGAATGGATTGTTCTCGATTTTTAATTGAGTTATCTAAAAAATAGGAAAATCAACAAATGTATAGTTAATGTCAAATTTACAAAACAAACACATACTCTAGGAATTTTTGTTAAATAAAACTTCGAGTATTAAAAAAATCACCATCACTTCTACTATCACCATCACTTCTACTATTACCATCACTTTCACTATTACCATCATTTCCACTATACTTCCACTATCACCATCACTTCTACTATCACCATCACTTCTACTATCACCATCACTTCTACTATCACCATCACTTCTACTATTACCAGCATTTCCACTATCACCATCACTTCTACTATGACCGTCACTTCTACTATCACCATCACTTCCACTATCACCATCACTTCCACTATCACCCCCACTATGACCATCACACCCACTTCCACCATCACTTCTACTATCACCATCACTTCCACTATCACCATCACTTCCACTATGACCATCACACCCACTTCCACCATCACTTCTACTATCACCATCACTTCCACTATTACCATCACTTCCACTATCACCATCACTTCTACTATGACCATCACACCCACTTCCACCATCACTTCTACTATGACCATCACTTCTATTACCAGCATTTCCACTATCACCATCACTTCTACTATGACCATCACTTCTACTATCACCATCACTTCCACTATTACCATCACTTCCACTATCACCATCACTTCTACTATGACCATCACACCCACTTCCACCATCACTTCTACTATCACCATCACTTCTATTACCAGCATTTCCACTATCACCATCACTTCTACTATGACCATCACTTCTACTATGACCATCACTTCCACTATCACCATCACTTCTACTATCACCATTACTTCCACTATTACCATCACTTCCACTATCACCATTACTTACACTATTACCATCACTTCTACTATCACCATCACACCCACTTCCACCATCACTCCCGCTATCACCATCGCTCTCGCAATTACCATCACTCCCGCAATCACCATCACTCCCACTATCACTTCCACCATTACTATCACTTCCGTTAACCCAAAATAATGTTTAAACCTATATCACTGATGAAAATGAAATTGCATTAACAAGAAACCGAGACCAAATGCAAAAAAATCGACCCAACCACGATGAAAATTTCGTCCACCGTTCTTATGGACAAAACTACAAAGGCGTAGACTGGCAAACTCAGACCTAGCCTGAGAAAACAGACGTTCTTTCGCTTGTCCCATGGGTAGTAAAAAGTCCTTTTACAATCCATGCTTGTAGCAAGGAGCGAAAGAACGTCTGTTTTCTCAGGCTAACTCAGACCATGAGAGTGAAATCAATTGCGCAAACCATTACTGTCTATATACGCTGCACGAGGGCTTTCTTTTTGGCGAGTAAAATCGACTGTCGTTAGGCAGAATAAAATAATAAAAAGATCGTTTCTGGCCAGCACAGGCAAGAATGAGTTAGGGGGCCTTTACACGAGCCTGGGTTGAGAGCCAACCCGGGTTAGCTCGCCAACCCGGGTCAACCCGTCTACGAATAAACCCCTGTTAGCGTTTTACACGATAGCCGAGTCAACCCGTCTTGCCGGGTGACCCTTTTCAAGACCCGGGTTGGAGAGGTGCGACGGTGCGTAACTTTGGTCAATTTCTTCGTGTAAACATGGGTTGACTTGAACCGGGCTCGTGTAAAGTGTTGGCAATATGATAATTTGTGTTGAGAAAAGCTGACCCGGGTTGAGAAAAGCTGACCCGGGTTGGGGAAAAAAGCAGCCAACCCGGGTTCATGTAAACACGAAAAAGAATAACCAGGGATGACGAGCTGACACAGGCTGGCACTCAACCCGGGCTCGTGTAAAGGCCCCCTTAGTCACCTGTTAATCCATTGCTGCCTGGGTAAACCCCACGGGCCCCGAGCAAAAGGAATTAATTAGGGGGCCCGAGCATTTTGTGACGTCATTATTATTATTATCATGTCATGACATTATATTATTATCATGTCTTCCAACTATGTCGTTATGTTGTGTTGTTTCAGACTGCTGACATAAAACATCAACATAACGTGGTTTTTGCCTTTGCGACGTTTGCGTTATTGTCTTTATGTGGTTATGTTGCTAGTGTGAACTTTGACATTAAGACAAAAGTTAGATCCGCCCCCCTCATTAAAGATCTATTTGTGTGACAGACTTATAGAATTATAGTAAAGACTGAAAATGAACGGGCGTGGGAATTTTCACTGAAGTCCCCTGAACATATTATGAACCTATTCAAATAATCTGCCCACTTTAACAGATTTTGAATCGGAGTGTGAGTGATTCGATTTTGCTGAAAAGTGCCCTCAAAGTGCAGGAAATGCCATTTCAGAAACCCTAGATTCAAATATTTTCCGGGGGAGCATGCCCCCGAACCTCACTAGAAATGCGGTCACTAAATCGGAAAGGGCCCCCGAAGTAATCAATCCCACGGGCCCCCAGATGCCTAGTTGCGCCACTGCTGCCTAGGATGTCTGAGGATTCTCTCTTTGACAAGCAAAATCGTCTGGCGTTAGAGTGAAATAATACAGAGGGAGTTTTTAGACAGCTCGGGCGGGAATGAGAAATGATTCGTCAACTGACTTATAATTAAAAAAAAAATTCCTTTTCCTGCTTGAAAGTCATCCACTGTAGTTCGTCAGATAATGACGACAATCACCTTGGACGACAATTAGTCAAAGCATGTCTTATACGTGTTGTCTTAGAAATGTTCGAACTTCCTTCATTTAGCTGACATTCATGAACTTCCGAGCCATTGTAAGCTGCAGAAAAATGAGTAAATGACTATCGGAATTCAATGAAAAGGATCTTGCGATCTAGCACGCCTTTGAAATAACTTACTCATGAGTCATGGGGCTCGACTTGACCAAAATATTTAATAAAGGGCACATGACATGAAAATTCACATGGAAAATGGCTTTTACATGTTGACTACAACATTTCAGCTTGAAATGACGTCATTAGTTGTGTATAGGATAAAACGGGAAATTAACTATATCTTCTCAATGGTTTGACCAAACGGACTTAAACTTTGCCGACGTATTCATTCTAGACCCTAGCGTACTTCTGAGCAGTTTGAGCCAGTTTAGTTAAACTAATAAGAAGATTTATTATATGGCACGGATTACTTCCGGTAAAATCACGCGCTGTGATTGGTTGCTGACGGGGCGAGATTTCTCCGTAATGCCCACAGGCATCACGGGCATTATGAAAATTGTTAATGCCCTACGATTGGAAACAAACAAAAAATCCTAATAAGAAACTTTTATTGCCGAAAAACGGCGAAAATAGATTAAATTGACGACGATGAACATTATAAAAGTAAATTCTATTATCCAGACGAGAAAGAAACAGCGGAAAGAAACAGAAGAAAATAACGCTAGTTCGATGTTTTGACGAAGTTAAAGGAAGCGAAGACCAAGAAATATAAGATTGATTTTGAAATAAAAAGTGCCATATAATAAACTACTTAATAACCTCGACCGTTCGGTCTTTACGGTAAAATATTAAACCTCGGTCTTGAGCGTATCAACCTCGCTACCGTAAAGACCTCACTCTCGGTTATTAAGTACTTAATAGCTGATTTTCCATTTTATGCTATGTACAAGTAATGACGGCATAGCTGAAATTTTGTAGTCAATAACTCAAGAATGGGATAAGATCTGAAAGGCATGTAAAAGCCATTTTTCATTATTATAAATGTTCTTTCAAAAACAATAATAAAGAACGGGGGTGAATTTTCAAAAATTAAGCTTAGAACTCTTTGGTGTCCAAATCTATAAAGAACTTTATTTCCATCCACTACGCCATCAAACGCCATCCAATACGCCATCCATGGAGGGTAATGAGAATTTACGCTTTTTATTTGGATTAATTTTAACGTTTAATCTATTTGATGGGTTATTTTATAAAGGAAATAGAAAACATTTTCCCCGTGTTCCTGTCGAGTTACAGAAACACTTGTGGAAGTTTAGAAGAACTCTCCCTGCGGGCTCGTGTTCCCACTGTAATTTCTCGTTCTCCCAAACTTCCCCTCGTGTTTCTATAATTCCATATAAACACGGAAAATGCTTTTCTATTTCAGATATTACTGATATTGATTCAGTGATTCAATGTAAAGTGAATAGTTGAATGTCAAAATATTTCTTGATTTGAATTTCTATTTATTGTGATATTGAGGTTTGTATTTCCAAAATGGAAATGAAGATGATGTCAAAGTAGGCATTTGTGTTTCTTTCTCCCTTTTCTTATAATAAACTGCCTGAAAATTGTAAAGAAGTAACTAATATTTCATAAACGAGTGGGAGTGTTTTACCAGGTTACAAACAGGAGAGGACAATGAAAATCACGAGACCGTTAACCGAGTAATTTTCATTGTTCTCGAGTGTTTGTAAAGCATAGGAGAATAATGAAAATCACGACATATGGAATCGTCTCATTCCAGCATGAGCCGGTCCAAAACGGCCCCTTCTGTGAGCTTGGCCGCGTAGTCGCTTTGGGTTCTTGGGAAGACTGGGGAGAGGCGGAACTGGGGTGAGGCAGGCCAAGCAACATTCGTAAAAAGGTCCTGCCCAGAACCGTTCTGGCCCTTCGAGTGTTCCTGGGATCTAGTGTAGCGACAGTATATTATATAAAAAGCATAAGGATGTCTGCGAAGATTTTACCAAAGATCTTGGCGATAGAAAGAAGGAAATTATGGAATATATTCCAATTGGAGCTCGAAATGAAAATTTAACTGTTTAACTTTCAACTTTTGGCGGTTGCAGAAGGAAAGCTAGTGATAAGAAAACTAGGCCAGTGAACCTTCGTCGATCCGAGGTGAGTAGGCTTGTATTATTGTATGCAGATGGAAATAGTAAGTGTCGATCGGGAAACACTTAGGACGTCATAACATCACAATTCTTCCTCAATAAACAACTGAGCTGTAAAGTGAAAGTGTTTACGAATTTTGCTAGGCCTTCCCCAGCGGGTCCGTTCGGAGCACTTCCGAAACGAGGAAGGCCTAGAAACTAGGCTAGGCCCCTTCATTGTTCTACTCCGTCCAACGCCCGACGATTCTAAGGGAGAACCCCACTGATCTCTATACAACTGGACTGCTCATCCTTTATGGTCAGCAGTAAACATCTTGAAGCCCCTGGCGGCCATATTAGTACTCCAGGTCCAGTGTACCTTGCGGGCTTAAGAGTAGTAAGAGTTTACCGGGGGCACAGAATAATAGAAATACAACCAGAAGTCCAACTCGAGTGACAACTTGTCCGCATTTCTTCAATGCGCAGGCGCGATATTTTACGCCATCCTACGCAATGTCCTACGCCATCCTGGCAACCTTCTTTTGAAGGTCCTGTTGGACCTTCTTTTGAAGGTCCAAACTGCCGGGGGAACTTGCCAGGATTGCATAGGATGGCGAGGAATCAACATGCGCGAGGACATAAACTTCAAAGGTTCCGACGCGAGTTGGACTTCTGTGCCGGGGGAGTCGGAAAAGCCGTAAACAATTGTCAGATGCCAATTTATCATTACCACTGGAAACAGAAGGAAAATACAAGCAAATACAGTCCGAAATTGTCAACTACACACTTCAAGACTTTGTAAAGACTTATGTTTTAATACCGTAGGTATATAAATAGTTTTATAATGAAGTTATTGACTGATTTCGTTGGGCAACCTCGTACCCAGGGCCATTTGTAGGGAACTCAGCCAAGATGGCGAATAAAACAAAATGGCGGGAACAAATGGCCCTGGTGGAGGCTAGCTCAAAAAATGCGCAGTATATTGCGCATTTTATTGACTAGAACTCAGTTCTTTACACAGTAATTATACCTAATTACACCTAATTATTGCATGGTTTAAAATATAATTTGCCGTGCCGTGTGCAGGAACAACCGACAAGGTCAAAATACAATTTAAAAAAAAATAATACAAAATCAAACCGTCTGATTTACGCCATAAGCTCTTGACCAATCAGAGGCTGAGATAGCCTAGCCTCCACCAGGGCCATTTGTTCCCGCCATCTTGGCCCAGTTCCCTACAAACGGCCCTGGGTACGAGGTTGTTCGTTGGGTTCTTTACGAGTATTGTGATATAGGCAAGTTTATCGATTAGCGAGCAGAGTAAAAAACTACGAAATAACACATTTTACTGCTTATTAATATCAACAAACTCAGAAAAACTAAGCTTTTAAACCTTGTACAGTGTTCTTTGTTTGATACCAATAGCAGAAATTTTTTTAATGCGGCTCTTTTCGTGCTACGAAAACATACAAAGTTTCCGTGGCGGCCATCTTGGTACTCCAAATTCGTCATCTCCGCTGGCCCAGATGAACAATCCAGTTATATAGAGATCAGTGGAGAACCCTCAGGCATCCCAGAGTCGGTTAAGCCTTGTAACAGCGCAAATGCGTGCATGGCCCAGTGAGCTCTATATTATATAACTTGAGTGATATCGTTCCCAGAGCCCGCGATCTTTTTATTCCTAAAGTACGTATAGTCCCAGTCTTCTACGCGGTCTGGTCAAGTCTGGCCCAGTCAAAAAACGGCGTAGGAGACTGGAACTATGCGTACTTTAGAGCCTACATGTCAGCCATGTTTGAGTTCACTTTTTGCCCGGTGAATGACCACTGGCATAACCGCGCCCTAGCGACACGACGTTCTCTCCTCCGCAGAGGTTCTTTCGGAGATCGGCTATGTCGGGGATCGTCGGAGATGCGTCGAAATCGTCAGCTGTCCGCACTACTTATGTTCAGCTGATGCCTCCGAGCATCTCCGACGACCCCCGAAACCTCAAATCTCCAAAATTTAACCTCTGCGGAGGAGAGAGCCGTCAACGTGTCTCCGACTTTACACGGCAACAGGCAGATAGAAATAGATCGCAGAGACATGTGAAATATCGAGACGCAGCAATGACTTGAATGTGTTAATTCGACAGCAAATGTGTTGCGAGCACTCAATAGCCGAGCTTTAGGTCAAGGAGAATGCCCTTGATGGTGGGAGGACGAGACAAGCACCGGGCTAGTGAATGTCACGGCAGAGCCAGGATCAATTACAATCACTCAAGTCTCAACGCACAGCTACTTCAGCCCCTCAAAACTGGCAGTCTATAGATAAAGTGTTCGATCAACTTCGCAGACAAGGCACAAACTATATATACTGGGTTTTTTTGGGGGGGTTTTATATATATACAGTCAACTCTCGTTATATTGAACCTGAGGGATTAAGGCGTAGAAGAAGAAGAAGAAGAAGAAGAAGAGTCAACTCCCGTTATAGCGGACACCCTGGGGTCCGTAATAACGAGAGTCCGCAATAGCGGGATGCGATGAAAATATCCCGATTTCAGGTTGTAAAATGTTACTACCATGTATTACTCCTTTTTTGTTTTAAAATGTCCAGTTTATTTCAATTTCTAGTTGACGTTTACTGTGATACATAAGTACACAGTACAAGTCAAAATACAATGTCACTCGATAAATTAAAAAGTCATTCACTTTCATGTGTCGAGAGAAAAATACATCCAAGGCGTCCGTTGTAACGAGAGTAGAACAATAAAAATGTTTGTTGGGGACCACATGAAGTGTCCGTAATTCCGTAATAGCGAGAGTCCGTATAATAGCGAGAGTTATTTCAACACATTTCATAGTAGTTTCGGCCGGGCTGATTTACAAACTGTCCTTAATAGCGGGGTGTACGCAAGGCGAGAGTTGATTGTATATATATATATATATATATATATATATATATATATATATATATATATATATATATATATATATATATAGCTCGAAGCCTTACGAACCCACCATCGTGTTGCTTTTAGTAGATATCGTAGTAAATTTCATGTATTTAATGTATGTTGTATATCGTTATGTATTTTCAAAGTAACTGTTAGACCGTACTTGTTTTGGGGCTGCAGTATAATTGGCACTAGCTGTTGCGGTTACCCAGCCTATTCTCTTAATGTCTGTATTTATGTTTGTAATGTGCATGGCAAAGTTATTAAAATTAAGAATTAAAAAGAAAACTAGCAGTAATGTTCCAGAACGTTTTAACGTTCGCAGTATTTGAAAAAAGATACCTAGTTCTCTTTTATTTGTCAGTATTCAAATCAACTCAGAAATTTTCCCGCCAAAACTTACCGGTCCGAGAAAAAAACGAATTGACCAGTCGGGGATCAACATCGTAGAATCCCGACCGCTCGGGAACCAATCAGCATGCATCGTTTTGCGTACGGACCGGAAAACGAACCCTGTCATATAATAAAACAGTTTCAACACTAACCTGGGGGTTTTGGTAAGCGGTTACAGCCATGAACTCTGTCTCTGGAAAGACAAATGTTTCATAGGCACTTCGGCCGTTCAAGGCGTTGAACTCGTTGGCTTGCACTACATGAAGTCTTGGTTGATATTTGTGCATGGAATTGAGAATGATCTAAAATAGTGGACAAACATACCCAATGTAAGCAAAGTAGTCAGGCTTGGTATACTGAAGTTGCAAGGTGTTGCCGGTGTAACCACAAATTCTCACTTGTATTACTATTTGTCTCATTTTGGCGGGCTACATTGAAATACCAAATACTGTGGGACACTTGCCTTAAATTTCTAAAAGCACGCTTGCCCCTCCCTCTTTTTAAATGCATATGTTTTCTTGCTTCGTGGTTGAGATATTTCAGTTTATTTGATATGTAAATGTCACATGTTGTGACGTCACATGTGCATAGGAAAGCATTCGAAAGAACTGGCCGACTGACCGACCGACCGACTGACAACTCTCTGACTGAGTGACCGACTCTCTGACCGACTGACCAACTCTCTGACCGACTGACTGACTGACTGATTGTAACTGACTGACTGACTGACTGACTGACTGACTGACTGACTGACTGACTAACTGACTGTAACTGACTGTAACTGACTGTAACTGACTGTAACTGACTGTAACTGACTGTAACTGACTGTAACTGACTGTAACTGACTGTAACTGACTGTAACTGACTGTAACTGACTGTAACTGACTGTAACTGACTGTAACTGACTGTAACTGACTGTAACTGACTGTAACTGACTGTAACTGACTGTAACTGACTGACTGTAACTGACTGTAACCGACTGTAACCGACTGTAACCGACTGTAACCGACTGTAACCGACTGTAACCGACTGCAACCGACTGTAACTGACTGACTGACTGTAACTGACTGACTGACTGTAACTGACTGACTGACTGTAACTGACTGACTGACTGTAACTGACTGACTGACTGTAACTGACTGTAACTGACTGACTCTCTGACCGACTCTCTGACCGACCGACCGACCGACCGACCGACCGACCGACCGACCGACCGACCGACCGACCGACCGACCGACCGACTCACTGACTGAACGAACGAAAAAGCGTGAAATAAAGCTACCTGAAAGCTACCTGAAAGTTACCCGCATGCCCGCAGCTAATTCGTCAGAGCATTGACAGCCCTCACACTATATGTATTCTCACAAGGTTATAAATATGAAGTCCCCCCCTCTCCGAAATTCCTAAGTAAATTCCTGTATGACAACACCTTAGCCAATTTTCTTACAAACTTACAAAACTTAGAAGTCAGATCGGTTTATTCTAAAACAATTAGAGTATCCGGCAAGGACGATTTTGTTTCCGAATCAGATCTGTTTCTAAGCCTGTTAAGCGACACCGAAAAATGGAACTGGATAGCACGGAACTTAAGGGTCGCTGTCTCGTCAACACGCAGTCACGAAACGAGAAAAACCCTGAAAATTTCGCGAACTGCCAGAAACGAGAAAAGAGATACGTTAAAAGTCAAGTTAAGGCTTTCGGTGAAGGGTCTTTCCTTATTTTATTCAAATTTTCGCGGTATATTCCGGACAGCTTGCTAGATCTAGAAGTCGTTATGGCCCTCAAAGACTCGACAGAGTTTTCCTTTAAGGCACTTGTGTTGCCAGATTATGCAGCAAGCGTCTATTAATCTCTCGCGAATCACGGGATCGTATGCGAGGAATTTGATTATTTTGGAGTATTAAGTACGATTAGCTTCTTAGGCTTTTTATACGCTCTTGAGAGCGGCGCCAAAATTTCTTGGCTTGAGCGCCAATAAATCAACACCTAATCCACACTCTAGTTGTCATGTATACTAAACACATCGCAACACGTCGTCCCTTTCTCTTCACACTTCGTTTCCGATTGCATTTAGACATCGTGTCTGTACAAGTTGGTGTCACCAAACAACCGGCGTCGAATTCCGGCTATCGAGAAAGGCGATAGTACAGACGAAATTGCGCGATTTTTGGATATAATTAGAACCTCTGGCCTACCAGATGATATGCGCCCCCTTGTAAAATTGATATGTCCCCTTGTAGAGTTGCAAAATATAGGCGTTGCCTTGTAAAATGCCTTGCTTGTGAAATCGATGGCCGGCTAATAAACTCGAGACGATTCTTTGTAAAATCGACAGGCCGCCTTATAGAATCGAGACGATCTCTTCGAGTCGATGGCCGACTTGTAAAACCAATGCGCTCCCTTGTAAAATAGATGCGCTTACTTGTAAAATAAATGCGCTCCCTTGTAAAATAGATGCGCTCCCTTGTAAAATAAATGCGCTCCCTTGTAAAGTAGATGCGCTCCCTTGTAAAATAGATGCGCTCCCTTGTAAAATAAATGCGCTCCCTTGTAAAATAAATGCGCCTCCTTGTAAAATAAATGCGCTCCCTTGTAAAATAAATGCGCTCCCTTGTAAAATAAATGCGCTCCTTGTAAAATAAATGCGCTCCCTTGTAAAATAGATGCGCTCCCTTGTAAAATAGATGCGCTCCCTTGTAGAATAGATGCGCTCCCTTGTAAAATAGATGCGCTCCCTTGTAAAATAGATGCGCTCCCTTGTAAAATAAATGCGCTCCCTTGTAAAATAAATGCGCTTCCTAGTAAAATAAATGCCCTTCCTTGTAAAATAAATGCGCTCCCTTGTAAAATAGATGCGCTTCCTTGTGAAATTGATGCCCTCCTTACAAAATCGATGCGCAAAAAATGACATATTTTATTGTGAAACTGAAATCGATGCGCTTCTTGTAAATGCGACGCGCTCCCTTGCAAAACTGATGCGCTCGATATCCCTTGTAAAATCGATGCGCAAAAAATTAGAAAAGCATATTAAGGTTAAGGAAAACTCATGGCCTTGTCGAATCAAGACCAGTTAAAAAGAAATAAAACTATACATTAGTTAGTTAGTAAGGTTGGATATACTATGATAAGTTATACGTATACATATAGCGCATGTGGTTTGCGAGTTGGATATACTGTGGATACACTGGCGAAACAGGGAACATAGAAGTCTAACGTTTCGAGCGAAGGCCCTTCGTCAGAGAGAAACGTGACGAAGAGCCTTCGCTCGAAACGTTAGGCTCCTACGTTCTGTTTCGGCAGTATAACCTTACTATATTTCGATTTGTGTTTCAACACTGCCTACGCAGCACACTACTTCGATTTTACCATCAAGGTATCTGACAGCAAATTGTTTTTTTATGTCGTTTTTTCTTGTAAATATTTTATGTTGTGTACTCTTGTTTAGATATGGCGTCATCGTTCGCGAATCCTGCACGCAATGTTTCTCGATCTGGCACACGGTCAGTATAGATTTTTCCAGCTTAATTAAGTGCACGGTAAATATTTGCAACGATTTACACAAACGCTTATCCGTGCGGATGTCCACAGAATTCAAATGCTATTTTCGAAAAGCCCTCGAGGCAACACGAACATAGCAATTCACAATCATGTATACAAACACTACATGTATACTATAAAAGTTTAACGAAATAATTGTTAACGCGTACTCAAATATAATACTGAAACTTAAAACAATGTTCCTATATGCTAGTAACTGGATTTGATTGCCCTAATCAACGAGATTCGTGATCTAAAGGCTAAACCGAACTGTATTGTGGGGGGGGGGGGGGGGGGGTATCTTGCTATTTCCTAGGAGAAACAAGGGAGGCTGAAATGCCCTTTCAATTTAAATAGAAAACTTGTTAAATACTTTTAAATGTTCACCATGTTTTATTTAACATTCTAAGCTTTCGGCTAGTATACTCAAGCCGTCTTCAGAGATGTGTGATGTCTTCAGAAAAGTGATGTAACAACACGTCACACTTCTCTGAAGACAGCTCGACTATAGGAACCGAAAGCTCAGAACTTATTTTTTAAATAGAACATGGTGAAACCCACAAATTGTGTACATTTAATTTATTAATCACCATGCTTGCTTGTTAAATACTTTCAAGGACGTGTTTTTATCGCATATTTAAACATATATGAAGGATAAATATTGTCTAAAACCTATATTAAAGCATTCAACCATATATGATAAAACAAAGTATCGTCGAGGTCTATGTAAGATTGGATTGCCTTTTAGCAAGCGCTTTTCTTCAGGCGTCCCTGTCTAAAACCTAAAGGGGCGAATTCAAATCCTATATACTTAACTTTAGATCGACATAGGATACTTATTAACTAATTTTCATTTCGTGTTGAACTCAGAGGAGGTACAAGTATACGCAAAAACCCCAACTTGTTTCATATGTTCCATATAAACGGAAAAAAAGTTTAGAAAAATACCAACAGGTCGTAAGACCCAAAAATAGACAGATACGCGTATGGATAAATAAGCCATCAGTTGGTGTATATGACAAGGTTAATCGAATGTCAAACAGGATTTGTAAGACAATTTCGTGGGAAAGTGTTTGCCGTGCAACTAGGCATGTATACAAAAAAATACAAAAAAATACTTGATAAAGCTGGCTATATAGGATAATAGCGATTAAGTTTAAAGAATTCTTCGAAGTTTTGTACATGGCAAAACAGGGTTCAACCAAGATTATATAATTACGAAATGTTTCCCAAGGTCTGGAGGTCACGATCAACAACTTGGGTCAATCGATAAAAAAAATAAATTAAAGTGTTTTGATAATATAAAGTCACGAGAGGTTGTATATGGTTAGAAAAATAAACAAAAACATCCCTTCATGTGGTTTGTTTAAACATCTTGATACTGCTAAAAATAGGTTTGTTTTTTCCTAACTCGGAAGATGAACCTAGAGTTTTTTATGTCGACTACTGTAAAGAGATTAAGTTATTTTGGCATAGCATAGCAAGTAAGCACAACATAAACCACATGACGACGATCAAAGTAGAATATTTAGCATTTTATATACCAAAATGTAAACGTTGAATATCTTGCCTCCTAACGGCAGTAGGAATTCCCAACATCAAATCAAATGAACTTTATTTAAAGATGGTTTAAAATATTGCATAGCCAATATACCTGGTAAGTCAAAAGGCTACTCTTCCCCAGGGCCCTCGCTAAAACATCGCCTTCGTTACACATACAACACCAAGTGAAGTGTCATTGACCCGTTCCTGCTGAAGCTGGCCGAAAGCGACCCCTTTATTGTTTTACTCTGTCTAACGCCAGACGATTTTCTCCTCAAAGGGAGAACCCTCAGACATCCTATAGGCAGCAATGAGTCAACAAGATTAACCCATTCCTGCCCGAGCTGGCCAAAAACGACCGCTTTATCGTTTTTACTGTGTCTTACGTCAGACAATTTTACTCGTCCAAGAGAGAACTCTCGGACATTCTAAGGCAGCAATGGGTTAACAAGTGTTAACAAGCCTGTATATAGGTTTCTAGTAAACCACTGGCCATACAATAATTTTTTTTACAATAATTCACTCCGAGTCTCTGTCTAACGCCAGATGATTTTATTCGTCAAAGCGGCCAAACCCAAAGAAAGAACCCTCAGACATCCTAGGCAGCAATAGCAGGCTTTCTGGCAGGTGTTGGTAAAAAAGTAAGACAAAAGTAGGACTGACTAAAATTTTCGAAAAAGTAGGAAGAAAGTGGGAAAACGTACAAAAAAGTAGGACAAAAGTAGGAATTTTTGGTGATTAATTTCGAATGACAATACCACAAAAATACAATTTAACCCAATTTTTACTAAAATGAAATATACAAAATTGGCCTCCTCTTCCCCTACAGCCAACCGAGTTTTACTTCTGAGTTTTTCTTCCTCTTGGTATAGTATCAAGTCAAAACATAATGATTCCACGAAACAGTTGCTGTGAGCCATGCAGTTTCTGTGATGACTGGAAAAGACGTTTAAGCTCCCTATATTAGTATATTATCGAAATAATATGCAGGTATATTTCTCAAATGAAAAAAAATGGTAGTATAGGGTATATATATATATATATATATATATATATATATATATGAATTTGAAGATTTGTAATCCAGGCATAATGTAGTAAATAAGTGTTCTCCGGACTATATTATTAAAGTTTTGAGCTTTCAACTCGGTTCTTCGAGTCTTCTTCAGAAAAGTTTAACGGTGTATTAGAATGTTCGCGCTGTTCCTCACGTAATTGTATTCGACGAGAGCGTCAACAACTATACACAGACCTGGTTAGCAACGCGTCCCATCACAACCAATCAAACGCCACCTATTCCTAACATCGCACCAATCAGACGCTCTCGTCGAATACAATTACGTGAGGAACAGCGCGAACATTCTAATACACCGTTAAACTTTTCTGAAGAAGACTCGAAGAACCGAGTTGAAAGCTCAAAACTTTAATAATATAGTCCGGAGAACACTTATTTACTATATATATATATATATATATATGATAAAAGTTATCTTCGCTTCTATGGATTTTGAATGATAACTTTCTAATTAGCAGTACACGCGACTAAAGAAACAAGAAACAAATACAGGAGTTAGAAGATATGCATGCATCAACTGAGAATTGGCGGCTTACAGTCTATCGAAGAAAGTTGAAGAACTCTTATTATACAGAGAGGAAACTACGCGTCGCCATCATGCTGCAGGCGTCGTATATAGGTCCCATCACCAATACTATGCCCCATATACTTCTATACAATTTCAGTCAAAACATTGCTCGTACGGTCTTATAGAAGCTCTCTGACTCGGAGAAAAAAAGAGCGAAGAAGATACTGCAGACAACAGACGGCGCAGACTTGATATAGAAGGAGACAAAAGAGTTGCCTGTGCAGGAAGCTAATAAACACCTTATAAGTGTTTGTCGCCAGCTGACCACTATAGAGCTGTGGACGTTTAAAACGGTCCAAATTCAATTAAACAACCAGGATACTCGACTAGACTACAGACTATATTAGCACCAACAAGTCTGAAATGGGTTTCGATCTTTAGACCAAAAACCTATATGAGATTCAATATCCTATATACTGCGTTGAAATCTACAGTTCCGACACGAGTCTTTTCTTGAAGGAGCAAAGGTTTCTGCCTATACTTAACAATTAAAAGGTTTGTTTTAATCCGAGCTAGAAAACATGAATATTATCACACCATAATGTCGCTTAGCACAGGAAAGCTTTTGGAGAAAGTACCCACACAGCTGTGAAAAGTAGTCATGGAAAAAATCTGAAATACTGAGCGAATTAATTGAGCGGCGAATACGTTGCGAGAGGGCTATAGGAGAGCCTGACAAACGTTATGAGCTTATTAAACCGTATACAGCCTAACAGCCACCCTCACTGGGCTAGTAGGTTTGTCCATAGTCCCTAACTCGGCAAATAATTATACTGTATATGTATGGATGTAAATTAACTTTATTTATTTAAGGGGGCGATTACATGGACCGGTTAACCGACCTAGCCCGCTTTATATATCAAACGCATGTTGTTTTAACATTTCGATTACATGGCAAGCGGGCTATAGCCGGGCTAGCCCGGTTAACTGGGATGAAAATGTCCATGTAATCGTTTTCATCCCGGCAAACCGGGCTGAAAAACTGTTGAACTCGCTTCGATACGCGTTCGTTTGCTTGACTGTGTGAATAAATAGTGCTGAAAGGAACTGAAATAGAACATCAACGTTGTTTGTGTGTTTCGTGATCAAAGCGAAGATTTAATAAATTAATTAGTCTTCGTGAAGACGCTTTCCTGGATTAGCTAAGACTTTAACAATCTTTTTATTAACGATGGGCTTACAAAATAAATAATAGATTAATTAGTGTAAAACTGAAGCAACACTAACGTAACTTTGCCCTTATTTACTTGATAATTGCGAATTTCGGCATGAAATTGAAATGGTATAAATGCCTTTATACCTATACCTACTGTTCAGTATATCTCTCCATACTCCTACGTTTGTATCTCTACACCCTATATACAAATATACACATGCATATACATAATATATACCCTATACAAATACCGACACACTGATACATATACAAATATGCATAATATATACATCTATTGTGTTATGTACTGTTTAATAAACGAGCAAGAGTGTTTTATCAGATATAAAGACACGAGGCGAAGCCGAGTGCTTTTATATCTGATAAAACACGAACTGCGAGTTGGTAAGTTCATTGGCGTAGTAAGTTTCAAAAATAACCTTGTCTAAGCCGAGAAAATCAAAGCTAAAGTTTCTGTACATCAGGAGGTATCTTTATCACATATAAAGACACTGATTAAACTTTAATTTCTGTTGAATTTTCCTCATGAATTATTAATGCATTTTGGAAGTTCTTATGAATAATCTCCCAGTAAGTATGGATAACACTGTGGTTTAACGCTTAACGCAATCATCAGATAATCAGTCATTCCTGTACGAACCTGCTGGGAAAATGTGTTAAATAAACAAAGCTATTTTAGTTCTGCAGTGAAGTAAACATGTACAAGGTATAGGTAGGTAGGTAGGTAGGTAGGTTCCGAACAAAGTCGGACAAATCTGATTGTAACACGCACACCGCAGGGAACACGGATGACACCACTATCATAACATGGCACATTAGATATATTTCAAGCACAAATTTGTGTGTACAACACAAATTGACAAGTTTTTCCCTTGACAAGGAGCCTTGTTCAGAAGCTGGTCACGCCAGTTTTTGAACAAGGAAAATTGTTCGTGTGTACAGTCGTCAAGGAAACCTTGACAAGTTCTTGCGCAGTACGTCACTGCGCACTCATCTCCGAAGCTTATTACGCGATCATTGCAGTCAAGGAAAACCTGTCCAACCGTACACACGAGCAATTATAACTTGTCAAGGAAAATTGTTGGAAAAAAAACTTGTTCATCGTACATACGAACAAGGAAAGCTACCAAGGAACTTGTCCGGGGCTGATATATACAGACTTCTCTAGACTATTAGCTCTCAGCAGAGGCTTCTCTCTCTCACGAAGTGCATGACAGCATGCTCAGACATGCTCGACAGACACAAGCCCAAAAATCAGTACCGAGAAGCGAAGCATTAAGCCCTATACAGTTTGTACGGGAGATAAAGACTTAACTAAGGCCTTGTTTACACAGATTGACAGTCCAATCGGATCGAAAAACGCGAGTGAAGTCAATCCGGGCATGTGTTCACATGGAGAGTCCCATCTGCATGGAACATCGTTTTCGGTTTTGGAACACTACTTTCTGTGCTTTCCTCGCAATGTCTGCCATTTGGCACGACACGCACCAACTTCACTCGTGCGTATCAAGTTATTTTCAAGTCAAACCATGTTTAGATAAATCAGATTGGAGACATTCAAGTCGATGCTTGCTTGAATCTCAAGTCAATCCAATGGATTGTCTTCAGCCATCCGTTTCGATCAGATCGAAAACTTTCAATCTTCTTCATTATCTCTGGTTTAGTGGATTTCAACGCTAATAAATATTTCTCTCCAGTTACTATTCGATATAATACCCGAAATTCTGATCCAAATAATTTCTGTATAACTTCTCAACATAGACAAAATTATTTCAAGTTTTCTTTTTTCCCCAGAACAGTAGCCCTATGGAACAATTTACCTAGGGATTTTAAGCAAATTACCAGCTTACATCTATTTAAAAAGTCTATCACTTCATTCCATTTTGACAAAATTTCTATGTACCAGCCGCCATAAATCATCATTCACTTAAACTTCTTCATGTAATCTACTAGGCGTATTTTTGTAAACCTTGTGATATATTTTATGTGTCTTTGTAACAAGGGGAGGTACACCAATTGGGACATTAGTCCTGTTTACCTTCTCCTGCCACGTTGTCTTATGTGACGAATTCTATTAAACTAAACTAAACTAAACTAAAGAGAGACAACATGCGACATTTGACTCCAACACTCAATCCGCTTCATGTAAGTAAACAGGGCCGAAGAACTGTTAGATTCTTTGACAACGACTATTCTAAATTAATAAAGTTTCTTGTTTTTGCGTTAGGTCTTTTCGACTTAGAAAGAAACGGCCCTTAAATAATTTATTGATTGTCGGTCGAGGGAGTACGATGTTGGTTTTACACCTTTGTTACGATAAAGAATAGCATTTGCCAGATGAAAAGCTCTATTATAGAGCAATTTTCTGAAACTCTTCAGGAGAAGAAATGTAATAGGCTTAAACACCACAGAAAAATATATGAAATGTTATATGAAATATATGATCAATCAATCGAGATCTTTCAATTGGGCAATTAATTACACTATCGTTATAACTCAATTAGCAAATATAGACCTATTCAAAAATGGCCGCCGAATGTTGTTAATATCAGAGAGGCGAGAAGAGCGAGGAGAAAGAAGAGGAGACGGAAGAGTGAGAGAAGAGTGAAAAAAGCGAGAAGAGAGCGAGAAGAGAACGAGATAAACGAGAAGAGCGAGCGAGAAAAGACAGAAGAGCGAGAAAAGAGTGAGAGAAGCGACAAAAGAGAGAAGAGTGAGAAAAGCGAGAAGAGCACGAGATAAACGAGAAGATCGAGCGAGAAAAGACAGAAGAGCGAGAAAAGAGAGTGAGAGAAGCGAGCAAAAGAAGTAAGAATAGAGAGAGCGAGAAGTGCGGGAGAAGCAAGAAAAAAGAGCGAGAGAAGCGAGCGAGAGAAGTGAGAAAAATGAGCGAGAAGCGAGAAAGGAGAGCGAGAGAAGGGAGAAAAGAGAGCGAGAGAAACGAGCTAGAGAAGTGAGAAAAGGGAGCGAGAGAAGCGAGAAAAGAGCGAAAGAAGCGAGAAAAGAGCGAAGGAAGCGAAAAGAGAGATAAGCGAGAAAAGCTGAAAAGAGCGAAGGAAGCGAAAAGAGCGAGAGAAGGGAGAAAAGAGAGCGAGAGAAGCGAGAAAAGAGCAAAAGAAGCGAGAAGAGTGATAAGCGAGAAAAGAGCGAAGGAAGCGAAAAGAGCGAGAGAAGCGAGAAAAGAGAGGGAAGCGATAAAAGTGAGATTGAAGCAAGAGAAACGACAGAAGACAGCGAGAAGAGCGACAGAAGCGAGCAATTCCATTTTCTATTCTCAACGTAAATGTCTAGTAAACAAAAGCAAGACTATATATACTCAAAGATAGGATTGCGCTGTTTGAGTTATACGATAGTGGGTTTTCCACGAACCGAAGCTAGAAGACCGCGAATATAGCTATCAGATCAACATAATGTGCAATAAAGTTCATCCAGCAACCACATTAATTCGAATGGACATATAATATAGTATATATTTATTCATAATAGACGTATTAGAACGGTAATTAAATATAGCCACAGTTCCGTAATGTCGACACAAACACTAAGAAACCGGACAAGCAGAGTTTATAGGAATATGGAGATTAGCAAACTAAATTACTTAATTTGCTATTCCACAACTTACAACAGATATATTGTGTCGTTTATATACTTTAAAGAAGCCGAAGGCCCAGTTCCGAAATATCAACATACATGCAGTGGAACCTCGTTAATATGGCCAGCCAGGGTGGTCGTATGGCGGGGTTCCACTGTATATAAACATCACCTAGAGACTCGAAAATATACAAAAGCTCATGTATAAACTTAGTCTTCTAATACTCTGAAATGACTTGCTTGAATCGGAGGCGGGGCCAATCAACAAAATTATATTGCTAATTATCGAAAGACAAATATTGATTCAGTACTCCGACATTGTAATAAGAATTAAGAAACTCAAATCTCGAGTGAAAAGCTATCTTCAAAAACCTATTCCGCCTATAGATGGCCTTTTCTGATTTTACTCGTTAAAAAGTGGTTCAAAAAAGAATTGAAATATAGGTATAGAACATAAACAAACATCAACTTCCCACGATTAACTCTACATTGTCATGTCTCTAATCTAAGACGGAAAAGCATCAAGACCAATAAACAAAATTGCTTTCTTTGCTGTTCTTTTTTTATATTGGTTTATTCATCTATATAGAGTCTAGACATCATAATTACATTGGAGTAACTGCAGTGTTGGAATGTCAATATTCGAATTTCTTAGCTTGACTTAGAATTTATACCATTGGCATCACTGCCCAAGATAAATCATCTGATGTTAGAGACAAGTATAGTGCAAGATAGTATAGCATTACTCTATTGATTACGCATTGATTATAAAGGGGCTGTTTTGGGTCGGATCAGGCAAAAATGGGTTAATGACTTGTTAACCCATTGCTGCCTATACTATACTATACTATACTATACTATACTATACTATACTATACTATACTATACTATACTATACTATACTATACTATACTATACTATACTATACTATACTATACTATACTATACTATACTATACTATACTATACTATACTATACTATACTATACTATACTATACTATACTATACTATAGTTCCGCTGGATTTTTGATGAGCAAAATCGCCTGTGTTAGTACTGCATTAGCCTCGGTGGCAAGCGTTTCTTATAGTAGCACTGCCTGCATGTATGGCAAGCTTAGAAAGGAACGAGTTAACAACCCATTGCGATTGCTCCCTTTAATAGTTTACGCTTGCTAAGGGTCCCCCCTTGACTAGTAAAACCATCTGGCGATAGACAGAGTAAAATAATCTATAAGTTAGTTGAACCTTCTCCCTTTGACAAGTATAAAGTCATCTGGGGGTAGAGAGTAAAATAATCTTGCATGGCGTTGGACACAAAGAAAATATTTTTTTGAGGATGGTAAAGGGGGGGGGGGGGGGGTGAATCACGTTTCACAAGCAATAAAATGATTACTTCACATTTACAAGTGATAAAACGGTTATTTCACGTTTCATATAAAGAAATTGGTAAGACTTCGATTTAATTACAAAATATATCTTCAGACCATTTGTAATAAAATCAAATCAAAACATCTTACCAATCTCTGATATAATTCGAATCTTGAGTTATATAGGTAAAGGAAAGTTACAGTTCACGACAAATTGAGAACTTAATTTACATTTAATCATCTATTAACTATGATTTAATGGACGTCTATTTTCGACAATCACGGCTCACAGCTGTGATGTAAACCGCGTTTCACAACACAAAAATCTAGCATTTCACACTGGTAAACATTTTGGCAATTTACGGCTCACGAAAATACCTTTACATCCTCTTTTTCGTCAGCTCAGCGAGGAATGGGTTAACAACTTGTTAACCTAATTCATTGGCGAATGGCATTACTGCATGACTATCATTACTGCCTATATACAGGCTTGCTTAGGGTTACCCCGGCTTTTCTTTTGACGAGTACTGTAAAATCATCTGACCTAAACGGGTCTTTTTTGGCTAGCACAAGCAGGTATACGCGTTAAACACAAAACTAAGTAAAATTTCACTCACGTGTCCTTGTTGGTCCACTTGGCTATTGGTAAGCTTGAGTTTTTGAAAAGAGACAATCTGTCTCATCCACTGGGCGCCTGTCGCCGGCGAGTCCGTGTGGATGTACAACCTGGACGGATGAGGAGGCTCCGCCTTTCCAGACACGATCCATTCACCATTGTGGTACTTGTAGCGGTTGTCGTCGACGGGGACGATGTCCATAACTAGGATGTACTTGGTTTTGGGGTCTAAGCCTTCGATTTTCAGTCGAATTGTTGGGAACATTCGCCTAAAGACAGAAAATCACTATTAAAAAGAAAAGACGTTTGACCACTACAAAAGGAAAAGAAATCCAGGACTTTATTAGACATAAACGTTTGGTGAACGTCAAGCTCGTATACTCGGAAAATGTTTCTGAGCCCCAGACAGGGATCAAACTTGCAACCTTCTGGTTTCTGATATAACCGGTTAGACGCTCTAACCACTGAGTTACTGAAGCTCAGATGGAGAGCTATAAGGTTGCATACTCATATTTGTTTCCTAAGTACGTGGTAGCGCGTTTGAGATGTAGCTATATCAATCTCTCTCATATGCAAACGCTACCGCTTACATATATATATAGGAAGCACATATCATATGGCTGTGAATTTGTAACCTTATATACAGATCTTCGTCAGAACCTCAATAGCTCAAGGGTTAGAGCGTCTAAGAGGTCATTACAAAATTACAGGTTCCATTCCTGTCTGGGGCTCTGAAACATTTTCTGAGTATTTGAGCTTGACGAACGTCTACCCAACTTCTGTTACAATACCCTAAACTCGCAAACGCATGCACATAGTATATGTATCACTCTTAATAACAATAATAATAACACTTATATTTATACCGCGCAAATTCAACTTTAAGGTATTCAAATGCGCCTTACACTAATTTTTGACATGGCCGAGTCGAAGGCATATTAAAGGCGCTCAGGCAACCGCCATACGACACACATCGGCCCACGAATTACAGCTAAGACTTTAGGTGTTGGTTTTACGGAGGGAGGAAAACTGGAGAACCCGGCGAAAAACCCTCGAAGCACAGGAGAGACCAACTAAAGCTCGAGAACAGGGTTATTCCCAGACGGTCACCCATCCAAGTACTAACCCCGTCCAATCGGGCTTAACTATTGGTGAGAGGCAGCGCCCTAACAGCACACGCCAACCGTGCTCCCTTAAACATAAACATATATGACAGAGCTGTGCATTGGGAACAATTCGAACAAAGAGTGTAAAAAATACAGTGCTGTGTGTATAGGTAGACTAGTGTTTTGGATAGAGCAATGTGAAAAGGCCATAAACAGTCGAAATTCTTAGTAACAAAATACTGCATGACGTTTCGTTTCCATCATAACTCCCGCATATACGAACTCAATTTTTAAGAATCTGAAGGTTACAATTTTGGCATTTAAACTCCCATTATATAAGAACATGCTGAGTCTAAAAAATGGAACAGGTTATTTGTTAGATTTGAAATAAATGAGAAAACCTAGAACAGGGAGCATGTGTATTGGTTTAGAATGTAGTCTTCCTTTGTGAACGTAATATATTGTCATCATGTTTTTTTATACACAAAAACCACACCCAACATGACTTGATATACTATAGTTGTTGTACTAAGCAAATAAGAAGCTATTTAAGAACCGAAATAGCCTAAATTTTCAGCAGACACTAAACATATAAGAACCTTTTCAGGCTAACTTGAAACAATATAGGTTCTTCTTATATGCGGATATTTTTTTAATACTGTATTCGGAACTAAATATCATTTTTCCGTTTCTTCCTCTATAATAATAATAATAATAATAATAATAATAATAATAATAATAATAATAATGTAAACTTTATTTATTGATCATTAAACGTAGAAATTACAATGATAAACCTCGCTTTTACAGGTAGTTTACCACTGACTATTTGAACTGATGCTACATGAGAATAAAAATCTTAGAATGTCATTAGTTTCGGGTTATTCCATTCTTTGTTACGTCGACAAAATACATAATACGAGGTTCTTATTATGTTGATGATTTTCTTTACGATATACTTTCTACAGGGAGTGTCGAATTTAAAGTCTTTTAGCATTTCAATGAAATCCATTGATGACTGTCCGAAAATTCCAAGTGCACTCAGAGATAGATTTATGAACTTAACCTTTTCATAATAATAATAATAATAATAATAATAATAATAATAATAATAATAATAATAATAATAATAATAATATATATATAATATATATATATATGGAAACTTTATATAAATATATATATATATATATATATATATATATATATATATATATATATATATATATATATATATATATATATATATATATATATATACAATTATAAATCTCACTAATTAAGGTAATTTATAATTGACTACTTGAACCTATTTATTGTTTACAACTATATAGAAAAATTTGAATTTAAAATGTATCTTCAAATGTTCATTAAGTCTGGATTTGTCCAATCCTTGTTTCTACAACAAAATATATAGTATGTTGTTCTAATGGCGATAGACATTTTCTTAATACAAAGATTTTGGTGTTTTTTATCAAGACCTAGATCGTTTAACATCTCCAAAAAGGTACGACATTCTTTTGAGAAAGCACCTAAGGAACTGATTGATAAATTTACAAATTTGACAGTTTTAAAATCTTCCTTTTGCTGTGTAATTACATCCCTGTATCTTGCTCTTTTGCGATCAACGTTATAACTCCTAAACAAACGTAGGAACTTTTATACAATATCAATATTAAAAAGTACAAAGTATTTACAATGTATTTAGAAATACTAGTACTATATATACTCTAATAATACGAAACATATAAAATATCAATCAAAATAAAAAAAGACATCTATTTACAAATACTCGTTTAAATCTCTCCGTGTTATCCTTAGGAAGACTATAATTATGCTTACGCTCTCTCAATTTCCTAGCTCTCTGGGGTGGTAGCAGTCCATTAACTGGATTGCAGTGATTGCTAATAATTTTGTTCCATAATTTACAGTCCCGTTGATTAATAACATCAGTAATAGTAATAAGATCGCGAGTATACCCAAACCTATGTGCACGACGAAGAAAACGGTCTATCTTTCCTAGATACTTATTTGTATATGCACAGCCCCATATCTCGATACTAAAATAAAAGACTGGCATAATTAAACTATTAAATACTAGGTGGAGATCCTCTTTAGTAACCAACTAACCATAAAATGTCAAATACAATATCATTGAGCGTAATAGAAGGCAATTTAAAGTTGATGTATCCATTCCATTCTTAGTACCCATTGCTGCCTAGGATGTCTGCGGGTTCTTCCATTTGACGAGTAAAATCGTCTGGCGTTAGACAGAGTGCAAAAAATAAAAGGACCGTTCTTGACCGGCTCAGGCAGGAATGGGTTAAATTGTTTGTACAATGTACATTATGTTAAAGTTCGTTATATCTTTTATATAATTTTATATAATATCGTTCTTTACTATATGGAGAAGAGTATTTTACTAGCAACTAAAACACTCGTAGAATCCATATTTCACTACATCCGGGGAACCGAGTGGCGTATTTCTCGTATGTAAAGCTCGCGAGTGACATATCGACAAGTCAAAATTTACGCCTTTTGCCACAAGTTTCGAATCAAGTAAATTTGAGCCAGTAACTTCTCTTAATTCAGTTTATTACGTAAAATGACGTATTCGAAGAAGTTGTTGTATTTTTCATTTGTATTTTCTAAAAGTTTAGGTCAAGAGGTTGTAGTTTTCGCATTAAACCCAGTTTATCAACATCACTTCCACGCATAATTTCATTGTCCATGACTCCATATAATAAATAGAACATTACACGGTTGCTCAAAGATATAGATTTTTTGTTCTCGTGCAGGCAAGAGCAATATCTCACTCGTTCGCTGCGCCCACTCGTGATATATTGTCCTTGCCACTCGAACATAAAATCCATATCTTCTCACCACCGTGTAATATCCCCTTTTTATATCAGAGAGCCATGCTTTATTTATACATGCTATCTCGCCGCATTTGGTGAAAGCTTTGCAAACACGCTGACGTATATTTTCGTCAACGCTGACGTTACAGCATCAGGTACCAAAGTCGATATCCAATATGGCGTGGACGGAAAACTTCCACGCGTTCTGTATAACTTATAAGTTGACGCGCTTTATATACGTCGTTTATACAAACGTAAACGTTTACGTGTAGATAGAATACGTTCGATGCGTTTTATATAAAGTTGTTACGCGTCTTTAGATACGTTTAGGAACAAACGTTAACATGTGGACAAGGACAGTAAAGAGTAAAGTAGGTTTTTCACAACTTGAAAACTACTAAAATTTGCTTGAGAAACTACTATATCGCGAACGCGTAAATCGTAAGGAAAATATCGCGTAAACAAGCCTTAAACATGTTGCGGTTGGCCTTGGCGTCTTTCAAATACTTGCGAGTCTTTGGAAAAGCTGTGAAAATACGCCACAAATCTGACTTAGAATGACGCAGGAAACGCTTAGCACAAGATTTAGATGAGTTGAAAAACGTGCTCCTGGGAAAGTGACTGCTCACGAACAACACTTTAATGGCAATAAACGGTTTTCACAACCCCACAACGCCTTTTCCCCCCAATTCTGGGAAGTTTAATGAGGCAACGTTTTTGACGGTTTCGAACTCGTGGAATTTTAATCGGTTTTCTTTCAGTGAAGGATTTGTTCTGCTTTCGTGCAAGAAAAAAGAGACCGGGTCACTCGTCCTTCGTCTTAAGAAAAGCAAAACCATTCCTTGGTTTGCGCCGATTTCGTCAAGTTGAGCACACTACATACTGTCAACTCAATGAACTCATAGGGATAAACGCGCGCTGTCTCACACCTATAAGGCTGCATGCCAGAGTCTGTCTGTTCAGTTAGTGTTAGCTTGAAGCACATATGATACGCCAAATGACGTCCGTCTTACGTATCTACGTTTACTTTCGTAAACGCACAATGTTTAATACGGTTTAGCCCTGGCTTCCATCCACACGTAACGATGAAAACGGTCATGATGCATGAATAAACACGTATTTTTGGAAAACGCTCTCCAAATGGCTAAGTGGTATTTTCGAAAACGCTTTCCAATGGCAGTGGTAAAGCGGATATTTTTCAAAACGCTATTTATACACGTTCTCGTGTGGGTAGCATAAACGTATACGGTTAAAGCTCTCCACCTTGCGACAAGCTCTCACAACGTCTATCATTGAGATTTAGAACTATTTCTTTGATTTTAAGCTCTCGTGCATGCATGAGCGACCAGCTCTAGTTACGACCAATTTTCCACATCTCCGAAGTGGTCGTTTTTGAGAGCATCAACTGTATTTTCGTAAACGATAATAGGTTATAGCATCGGATAACGTCAAAGTCTACAAAAGACAGCAATATCGAATATCCATGGCGTAAACAGAAAACTGTCGATATGGTCATTTTTGAGAGCATCAACTGTATTTTCGTAAACGATAATAGGTTATAGCATCGGATAACGTCAAAGTCTACAACAGACAGCAATATCGAATATCCATGGCGTAAACGGAAAACTGTCGATATGGTCGTTTTTGAGAGCATCAACTGTATTTTCGTAAACGATAATAGGTTATAGCATCGGATAACGTCAAAGTCTACAAAAGACAGCAATATCGAATATCCATGGCGTAAACGGAAAACTGTCGATACGTCACGTTTAATGTAATGCGTTTTATAGAGCGAAGTGAAGAGGGGCTAAACTGACGAGAATAGTTTTAAATAACGAAATACTGACGTTTCGAGCGAAGTCCTTCAATTTATTTCATTAGGGTAAAATATCAATGCGTTTTATATACGTTTTATATATACGCGTGCATGAAAAACCTCCGATACGTTTACGTGCGAGGCTCATAATCGTACAGTCGAAGATCTCTATGCGATCACTCTCATAAGCGACCAGACCAGCTCTCACACCGTCCATGTTTGCATTTTACAAAGTGCATGGACTTTTTCTTTGGTTTTAAGCTTTCGTATATAAGCTCTATAGTTACGACCACTTTTCCACATCCCCGAGGTGGTCGCTTACGAGAGCGATCAACAGAATTCGCACATACCATACACATACCATATGGCTGCGTGTCGCAACGACAGACTTCATGTGCATGCAGTATACTGACGGCGTCAGTCTGCCGATTTCTTACAGCTTACATGAAAGAGTTCTGTATAGAGAACATATATGTGTATACCAGTATCACCTGCTACAGCGCTGGTATATAAGTAATAAACTTCTGCATACATAACTGACCTTCTCAACAATTTGTCTTTGTCACTGCTTTACGATATAGCTATATGTATTATAGCTGTATCATATATATTGCAACAGACTGTATGCCAGCCGCAATTGCTAAACATTTTTCTGAATAGACTTAACCTCAGACTTGACATAGTTTTTCCGCATAACACTCTAAAACCGCGTATAGCTTACGTTAAGTCAAGACTTTGATACTGAGTTTTTGCTCCACCTAAAACGCTCACCGAATTAATAATACCGAATTAGCAAAAAGGGCGAGATATAGGAAGTCCACGAAAGCTTAATTTGAACATAGGATGTTCACTTTGTTTGAAAAAAACACGAACCTCTTAGCAGTTTGTTTCTCACAGAACAACCAAAAATAATACAATGCGTTTACTGTATATCCTCTTTCCGTATCCCCTTTCACGAAGTGGGCTACCCGAATATTCTAAAACAACCGTCGCCTTGCCTAAAACTATATCGAAATCCAATTTGCTGGCCCACATTCGAATGGGAAAAACAACACCCAGCTTAAGGTTCACCGAAAATCTACCTCTGGGTTCGTTTTCGTGACGCCTTCAGAGACAACGAGGTGAAAAGGTGACTCCATATAGGCATAAAAGACAGAAGATTATAGTTTTAACCGAATAATATACGTTCCCCCGAGCAAGAAAAAGAAACAAAACAGAGCCTGCTTTTGATATATTGAACGCAAACATCGAACAATCCTGAAAATCGCTTGGTCTAATACAAGCCATCCGGTATTTATCACCGTTCAAAACACAAAGCTCGCCTAATTTGCTGCGAAAATATTTGCTTGTACGAAAACCGCCGTCCTCGCCAGGTAGCCAGCTTCCACGGACCTCTAACTGCGAAAACAATCTGTTGAACCCGCCAATTGCCCCGATTAACAATTACATCTGCAATCCAAAACGTCAGGCTAATACTAATATATCTGCGTTCGAATGATTAATGTACATATACAAGCTTTTCGCAAAACTGGTTCACGCTTCTTGTATATGAATTGAAACAAAGCTACAATACAAAAAGTCGCAGTATGTTGCGACTTGCGAGAGAAGGGAAAACTGTCGGTAGCGAAAACAAGGCATACAAGATTTATTAAATTTGAGTTTTACCTTCCAGCTTTTGTGATAATCATCTCGGTGCCGTATTCGTGGAAGCCCTTCCATAACGATCTGTTCTCGAGTTCGACTCGAATATTCCCACTCGGTTTCTTCTTCAAGTCTTGCACGTCGACGAAACCACCGCCGGTTAGCAGGGCGGTGGGAAGATTGGCCGTATTCGCAAACAAAGCGCCCAGAGGCAGAGCATTCGCCTGGTTCGCCGTTGTCCCGTAAGGATACTCCTCGCAGTAGTTTGACGGCCGTGAGTAAGTCGTATGTAGCCCGGCAGCACTTCGATGGTAATCTGGAAACGATAACAAACACTTTGGGTTTACAAGATGTGTGTATATATACATATATATACACCACATAGCACTCAAACACGAAATGAACAAAAACATCGCGGTTCTGCGTGAGACGGACAGCAAAGTCATGAAGGATGGATCCAAAAACACGCTCTGAATGCCACATGGAATAATTTTACTCACCTATGTCGTGAAAATAGTAACCTGCGGATGACGGCAACGCGATGGGCGCTACTGGAAAAGAACCACTCGCACGTGCAAGGGAACCATGTCCAAGATTCGCCATGACTTCGGAATTCTCGGAGAACGTCGAAAAAAACCAGGAGAGAGAGACAGAAAGGATAGTGTGCTAAACTCGTGACTGGCAAACTGAAACGGATGAAGCGAGCGGGCTAAATGTGTTGTAGTTGAAGTGGCGGCACCGAACTTTCGAATGGCAATACAATCGTCGAACTAGCAGCCTCGGTGGACTTTGATTGAGTTTAACATAATTTGGATGAAAAAATAATTACAGACTCGTTACACGGACTTATTAATAGCAGTTAGACATGTTGTCGTCGTTTAATAATACTCGAATCAATAAGAAAGGCGTGTATTATAATTATCATTAATGAGCTAACGCGGATTAATTGTCAAGCTCATTGGTGGATTTACTCGCTGTAGGCGTTCTGCATTGTCTTGGATATTGTCAACTTCGGCTTGACAACGGAAGATCTGTGTTCCTCCTTCTCAGCCTCTCTCAGGTGTCTGCTCGCCTAGCTTCAAGTGCTCCGGCTCGGGGAACAATGGTGGCAACGAGCAGTAAGAGATTGTTTACAAATGCTCGATATAATTTCATTTGCCCTGGTCCTTGATTTCGTTTGACTTAATGAACTAACAAAGAGACTTTCTTACATGTAAACGAAGTTCCCGGTAAAGTAAATGGTCGAGACCCGACTTATAAATCCTTTCCGAAGAACGTCTTTTGGGCGTTTTGTTGCCCTCAACACATCGTCATATACGAAACAAGTCCAGACAAGGCCTTGTATATCCAAAAACCGATAGAACATGTATTTTTTTTCTCAGAGTCACAACAACGACGTCTTAAGCCGTGTGAAATAGAACAATTCCCCTTGATTTTGATCCAATTTTATTATTAAACTTCTGACAGGATATAGCTTCGAAAAAATACAAAGCCTCGTTTCCGTCTTTCCGATGAGGAAGAAGTGATGTCAAGATTGTAGTTTAAAGCACGACAAAATTGTGGACAATTTTTTTTTTATCAGCATGCGACAGCGATATATATTTCGAAGAAGGTATAGATAAAGATGGTAGAATGCTGTTATAAACATGTTTGTTAATCTCAATGAGTTCTTAAGTATATAGCGATTTAGGCTGAATGACTGCGAGGCGAACGCTTCTGTTCGCATGTTTCGGTTTAAAGCGCGTCCGTTTTCGTTGCGACATCGCAAAAACGCTAGTATGCCAACATTATAACTATAGTATTATCAAAAACATCTTTTCTAGATTTGGGTGAAAAGTTTGAGTTATTCCTCAAGTTGCTGACAGGTTTAAACTTAAGCATGTTATCAAGTTAGGCGCACAAAGCTAAACATCACAGCTGCCCAACATATATACACACACAACTTTTACAGCCCCCGTCGGAAAAACCTACCCTTCTTGAAATAGAACTGCCCGTAACACGGTATAGACTTTAAACTAGCCATTTGCGATGGGCAATTCGGAAGTTCAGAAACCAAACAATATTTCACAAGATGGTCGAACGACAGGAAGAAGGTATATAGAGAGAATCTGCGTGTATGATCTGCCAAATATGTCAGCGCTAAGTAAGACTGAAACAGGAAATCTCAGCCTGTTTTTGTGAAAGCTTTTTATAGGTGAACAAAGCTCACCACAGGTAATTAGGATTAAAAAGTAAATACATAGTTTGAACTGGATATTATTACGGCCACTCGTTAGGAAAGCGAATATTATAGTTTGAGCTATATTAAGTCGGCGATCAACTTGATCAACGGTGAATGCGAGAAAGACTCCAAAAGTCGTCAAAAAGGCTATAGATATGGAAAAAGATGAGGTTATAATTAATCTGTGTTGACAATGCCGTACGGAAAACGTCAAAACGATTAGCAGTTTCTTGCCACAGGGCTAGCTGCTGCATGAGGGACTAACGTCAAACGGGACTCTTGGTCGTAACCACAAAAAGGGAAATACCTCGACGCTGAAAGGCGTCGATTGTGCACAATTGTTTACGCCGGACTTAAGGAAATGCGCGTCTTTGATAAACTTAAAAATAACAACAAAGGCAATCGTTTTGAGAAGAAACAGTTCTCAGTCATAGTACGATACAAACATAGCAACGACAATACTAGGAGAATAATTCGAAAAAACCACTCACGAACTCGGGAAGTGGTTCAACGGTAAAACCAGGTCGTTATTGCATCGGTGACTTACACTGTGGCTCAACTCTTTGATTTTATATCGAGGTGCGACTCAATCGGGGACATTTTGTAATCGGCCTCTTTGTGGTTGCCTCTGACACCTGGCTTTCTCAGTCACTTGACGCCAAGTTATAAATATATACGCGCATATCAATACAAGAGGTGTATGGTCTAGTGGGTGTGAAATGCCAGGTGGGTCACAAATTAGGAATGCGCGCAGACAAAATTCTCCTTTTTCTGTCTACAAAACGTTTTCACTACAGTTCCACATGCAGAGAATTAAGATATTCATTGATAACGACAAAAAAGTGCGAGAGAATCATGGTCTCAACCAGCCAGCCGTCTTTTGGACGGCCATTTGAAAAAGACGGCTTTTGCACGGCTGTGTATAAGATTGTTGTAGGGATTATTGGTGAAGGAAAATTTGGAGTGTGGGACCATTTGCGAAAATGCAACATCGATTAAGCCAGGCTTTCCGGTTAGAAATCGAACCCACGACCGTGCGATACTAAGTGGCTGTTGCTGAAACAGACAACATTAACAAAAAGGCAACAACGTTATCAACACGGCAAAATCATCAGCAACATCAACATCAACAACATTATCAACATCAAAATCATCGACATCAACATCAACAACATTATCAACATCATCAACAACATCAATATCATCAGCTCGATCATCAGATCAACATCAATATCAACAACATCAACTAGATCAACATCAACATAATCAACAACATCAATATCATCAACATCATCAACATCATCAACATCAACATCAACAAGATCAACAACATTATCAACATCAACAAGATCAACATCAACAACATTATCAACAACATCATGAACATCAACATCAACATAGACAACATCAATATTACAATATTAAAATTCAACAACATCAATATTAACAACATCAACATCAACAACAACATTGATTTTACAATATTAAAATTCAACAACATCAATATTAACAACATCAACATCAACAACATTGATTTTACAATATTAAAATTCAACAACATCAATATTAACAACATCAACATCAACAACATTGATTTTACAATATTAAAATTCAACAACATCAATATTAACAACATCAACATCAACAACATTGATTTTACAATATTAAAATTCAACAACATCAATATTAACAACATCAACATCAACAACATTGATTTTACAATATTAAAATTCAACAACATCAATATTAACAACATCAACATCAATATCAACAACAACATCAACAACATCAATATCAACAACAACATCAACAACATAAACAACATAAATATCAACATCAATATCAACATCAACAACATCATCAACAACACCATCGTCAACAACATCAATATCAACAACAATATCAACAACATAGACAACATCATCAACATCAACATAACGTAATATATAGAATATGAGCAGTCAAACTGTATGGAATAGTAAGTTAATGATAATAATATAATAAAATAATATAATAATGATAATGTTCGGCAGTGTACAAAAACCAGACTTTTTATTAATAAATGGTTGGCATTTGCACTCATGAAATGGCATGTGAAAGAGAATGGTGATTTTCCTCAAATGTATAACACCCCTCACCGCAGGTGTGCTCTACAGTGCAGGTCGGAAGTGCCGTATTATAACACCAGCTTGTTCTACAAACACTACATACATGTAAACCGCGGCAACTGTAACACCCGAGTGTCGACACGAGTAGAAAATGACAAGGCGAGACGTAGTTTGATGAGGTTGTCCCCTAATGAAGGCAGCCGGCTATGCAGGTGGGTTGGCGGAAGGTTAAAGAGAACATTAACGCCGACAAAGCGATTGTATACTGGCAACAAAAAGACTAAATTCAAGCACGGATTCAAGTAATGCAAAGCAAAGGATTATAAAAGGCAATAACAAGAAAGCGGTATGAAGCAAAGCAGACAGTCGTTATTCAAGTCAAATTAATTACCTACAATCCTGGACAAAATTGTTGGAACACTTTGCCGTTTTTGACCATTTTCATATCTCTGCTCCCTTACCCCCTCAATGGGGAAAGGATCACTGGAGCATTGCAAATCTTTTGCAATGTTACAAAGTTAAAAAGCTGTGTTTTATTGAACATTTATAAATTCGTCATTTTCAGACAATCTTGGACAAAATTGTTGGGACATGCCGTTTTTGACGATTTTCGCATAGTAGTGTCCCAAGGACTTTTGTCCAGGATTGAAGTCCTAGGTGTAAATGTTTCGAACCCACATGCAACCTTCTGATCGCCCCACACTCTCTAACCAATGAGCTATATCGAGGTCTACTGACTTTGATGTGTGACATACTGCTATGTGCAAGTATGATGATATATGTTAATGTACTAATGCATGTTGTTAAGAGAAGAGATGAATATGCCAGCTCGGATATGAGAATTAGGTGCAAATGTTCTTCGAGCTATTTTACTCAAAAAATTTCCACAATAAACATTCAATATTTGTGAAACGCCAGATACCAATAAAAGTTTTAACAAATACGCAAATTTACAAGCAGATCACTCACTGATTTATTCTATATATGTTTGTATACATATACAAGTATATACGACGCAAAAATCGTTAGGCAACGAACGCTAAAGCCTAACCCCATCTCAATATAATAGGGACCCGAAGTCTGGTTTCCATATAGCCATAAGAGCCGGCGGCATGGCTGTGGCAAGAGGCAATGGTCCAATCGCATACAGCTTTTTATTGCTGGCTAATTCAACACTGTCTATGGTTGGACCATCGCCCCTTGCCGCAGCCATGCCGCCGGCTCTTACGGCTACATGTATATGTAAACCAGGCTTTAAAATGCTAGGACGACGACGGCGGTTAAGTCACGGTTAACTGACTACTGTATTCAATACTTGAAGCTTCTAAGTGTTAAAATGGTTGCAATGTCTGTGTTAAGGCAATCTCAGACAACAGTTCTCATCACCCCACGAGTCATCGTCGCCCTGAAGACGTGAAAATGCTCTGAGTGGCGTATACAGAGCGAGGACGGTGTTCAGATTACTTTTGGGACTAGAAACTATTATAACAAAGATACATGCAAGAAGAATGCTTTTGTTTGAAGGACGTCGTCCTCGAAATTCCTGTCGTAGATCTTAAGAGGTCCCTAATAACTTTATGTAAATACCAGTAACACGTTCGTCAAGCTCAAATACACCAGAAAATGTTTATCAGCAGAGCCCCAGACAGGGATCGAACCTGCAACATTCCAATGACCGGTTAGACGCTCTATACCATGCATTGAGCTGCTGAAGCTCGGATGGAGAGTTAAGATTGCAAATGGTCATATCTCTGGTCCTAAGCGTTTGCATATGAGATGACGTTGAGATGATATGATAAGTTGTAGGTATACATGTAGTGTATGTGGCACGTTTGCGAGCTTGGTGTAATGACAGACGTCCACTAAAGACGTCAACCTCAAAAACCCAGAAGACGTTTCTCAGCCTCAGACAGACATCAAACCTGCAACCGCGCCTTCTAATGACCGGTTAGACGTTCAAACCGACCGTTACTTAGAAGAGCGTCTAACTAGACGGTCATTAGAAGGTTGCAGGTTCCATCCCTGTCTGTAGCTCAGAAACATTTTCTGAGTCATATATTTGCATCGTTGTTTCCTCCTATGTTTCTTCACACCGAAGCAACACCTATCAACACTAGCTTAGCCGGTGACACGCACCTCGCTACCCTCCTTACACGTTATGTAGAGGTTTTGAACTAAAATGATTGCTCGCGATCGTTGACTGCCAACGTGTCAAGCGGTTACAAAGAATTAACCCGAATTGTTGAAAAGGTAGAATTACTGATAGCACAGTGTATATGACACAAGTTCAAATTAAAAGTGCAATGAAGCAGTCAAGGACGATGATGTTACTGTCAGAAGGCTTGAATATATTGATTTGATGGTGATTAGATAGATGTGCATTGTGCAACGCAACACCGAGAAACAGGAAGACATCAGTGAGAAGTCGTCTAAAAGACATGTTAAGATAAGGAATGTCAAAAAAAGTAAAACAACATTATTATACTGAGGCTAACATATGACAGCATTTATACAATACCCTTGTTGCTATGCGTGTTTTCATTGGTTGTTGCCCTTGATCTATTAGAGGACAGACACATGGATCACGTCAGCTGACTCGTTTTTTTCTTTCTTCATGCCCCAAAACCCGACAGGGTTTTTATAAAAGCTTTTAAGTTTTTGTATAAAACAAATAGATTCCATTTTTTTGTTGTCTGTTCAGTTATAGATGCACAGAAAACGTAACAACGTGGTAAGAACATCAGTGACCCACTCGACTGGGTCTCGTCTCGTGGGCCACTTTTTTGTTCTTACCACGTTGTGACGTCATCTGTGCATCCGTATAACTGAACAGATAACGGCAACATGGAATCTATTTGTTAATTAGATACTGGATAACTCAATGTCCTTCACCCATTGATGGAACTAGTTCGTAGAATTAACTGTGGGAGGAAACTAGGTGTTGGTTTTGTGGAGAGAGGTAAATCGAAGAACCGGTGAAAAACCCTCGAGGCACAGGAGAGAACCAACAACTCTACTCACATGAAGCTAAAAGGTTGTCACCGATCTGAGTACTAACCCTATTCGATCGAGCTTATAATTTCAACGGTTAGAGGCAGCGCGCTTACAGCTTGTGCCACCCATGCCAGGAGAAGGCTGGATTGGGTTGGCCATGTGTAGATAATATAGATGATGGTATAATTGGGTGCAAAAAAATCACAGATTGCAGCGGCAAACTTCTTCTCACAGTTGGCTTGGATCAACTTCACACTGTCACTATCTGGAGATTGGCAGAAGGTCAGCATTACATTACATTAACGGGAAGAAGAGGGCAAGGGTAATCCATAGCAGTTAAGACACGGAGGCAAGTTGAAAGCGGATTTAGGAAAGTAGTGTTTGAGAAAAATCAAAATCCCCTACGAACTAAGATCGATCAGGGAGTGAGGGCCATTTAGTTATCACTATCTAAATATTGTCATATGTTTAATACTCTCAATAATAAATAAAGTCGCTTTACTTTGCTTTGCTTTACAGTGACATCTAAACAGCGGCAATGACAGTTAGAGTTAGAAGAGTTGCAGTTACAGTTACAAAAATCAAAATGTTCCTTGCTCTTATGACTTATCTTTTGTAAGAGATTATATTTATGCTCCGCGTTCGTCGAAAACCTGTGCGACACGACGTAAGTGAAGATTATCTTATAAAACGTTTTTCATTTCCTTATTTCGCCATTTGAATTACTCTTTCAAGCCGTATTTAGGTCCAGAGAAATACGTTTAGAATCAGTAAAGTGCGCGCAAAGGCTAGTCAACTCTGTGGTCTAAAAAATGAGTTAGCCAGTCAACAAGTTTCAAATCACGTTTCTCTCTGACGAATGCCTTCGCTCGAAACGTTAGACCCCTACTATATTTTGATTGAAGTTTCAAATCACTCGGCCTGTCATGCCTTTGTGGAAATCTATTTGGCTTATCTCACCAGGTACACGGATCTATAATTAAAGATAAGCCTTAGGTATAACGTGTAAACATCAGATTCTTATCTTATAAAAACTTTAATCTTTGTTTCGTGTAACCGATTGTGTGAATTTAGAAAACTCTGTTAATCTATTCTCTTCATTCTCGGGATTGTTTGGCTAATTATTTGCTTTGCGTTGCTACGTATTAACGAATTAAATCACTAAAACACACAATGCCACTGGTTCCGCACGCACATACCATACATCTTGCAGAAGATCACACGCCGAGTTTCAGGATGGTTAGAGCGTTACTGACTGATAAGTGAGGCTCATAATAGACAAACTCCACATGTGCTGAACAATAAATAAATAAAGTGATTTGAAGTGAAGGAAAATTGCTAGTGTAAGAATTATATACATTTTAAGATCATCAAGGCCTTCCGGCTAGGAATCAAACCCGCGACCCTGAGATTCTAGTGCAGTGCTCTGACCACTGAGCTAGACGGAGACTGTTGACAACAGCTTATAGTCACGAGTTCATATATATATATATGGACCTGAAGAAGGGGCTATACCCCGAAACGTTGTAAAATTGAAGATTAAATAAAGTTCCACTTGAAAATTTATATTCTGTATTTGGAACAATTTGCTGAATGCTGGCTCTTGATACTCTACAAATATATATATATATATATATATACGTACATACACACTGTTATTTTTAGGAAGTAAAAATAACTACAGTGTTGTAGTTGTTTTAAACTATTTCGGATGTAGTAACTTTTTCTTAGTTGTTTTAACCACAGTTTTGTAGTTAAAACAACTCGTTCAGTGGTAATTTGAACTATTGGAAAGTAGTTATTTAGTTCTTGTTATTTGAACTACAGTTTTCTAGCTAAAAGTACTATGAAAGTAGTGACTATCTATTCTCTTTTCTTTCTATTCTCTATCTCTTCTATTTTAACTATCTTTGCCGTAGTCTGAACTTTGTCCTAGTAATTTTAACTACAGTTCCAACAATTACCATTAGTAATTTTGCTTTATGTAGTAACTTTGCCTCAGTTGTTTTGACTACAGGTTTGGTTACAATGTTACAATTTGAAGTGATGTTGTCAACCTCATTAACAATTGAGGTTTGGACATGATTTTTTTTTTAAAACTTGTTAAAACTTTCAAAATATACTATACATGCAGTATAACTAATTGGTGTAGGAATTAAAACTTATAAAATTCCTGTGACAATGACAACTTCAAATGCTAAAAACTAAAAAAGTATTTGTCATGCATGACTAATTGTATTAATATTTTCGGCATGTGTAGTACACATAATGCTTAACAGTTTAATGGATAGATAAGTTGCTACCCCCTATATATTATACTAAGTTAGACATATTTTGAGAAAATGGTGTAGTCGAATCAAAATCGGTATCAAGTCAGTTTGGCAGATGGAAACAAGTATTTGCTGCAAACACCCGGATGTATGGTATTTAAAAAAAATACCACATGTGGTATTTTTTTTTAAATACCCCTAGTAAAACAATTTAAATTTAATACAGATGTCAATATCCAATCAAGAATGAGGAAAATTGATTGAAATGTTATTACACTAAAAATACTGATTTATTTTTCAACACACTTCTGGATGTTTTATATCAGACCGAACACTTCTCCTCGTGTTTGATATGTAGACCTTATTCAAAAATGGCCGCCGAATTAGACTGTTTTTTTTTGTGCGTATAAATAAGCCCATATGACCTCGTTTTAAAGAAAAAATTATTTTGAATTTCCCACATGAAAACCAGTTCATAAGGGCTAATTTATATGTATATAAAAGAATTTTAATTCCGAGGTCATTTTTTAATAAGGTCTATTACACATAGTTTTACCCACAACCGTAAAATTTCCAACAATCTCAAAAATAATAAGGTGTTACTCCGAGTGACGAATCATACCGGACCAGTGAACTCTATATAAAGACTGGAACGATACCTCCATAAGGTCGGCCCTATGATTGGAATCGGATGAAGCCAAACTTCCGGCTGCTGGGGGCAACACATGAACGTCTGACCAACGTCCAAGGAGAGGTAGAAAACAGACAATGGCCCAGCGAGAATTTTTTATTTTTTTGTAGTTGAACTTCTTTTGAATTGATATAACGAAGTCAGTATGTATTAGAATCATTGTCCTTTCTATCTGAGGTATGTTTGCTGGCAAAAATAGATTGAAGCAGGAAATATATTGTCAAACGAAAGCAAAATTTTGCTTGGATTGATGGAAACTCCTGACGAAAATTCAGGTTATATTTAGTATTTATTCGTCTTTATTTTATGAATTCTTGCAACTCTGTCAAGCTGTGCCTTTGCTCTTATGAATAGTCTCCTCATACCTTTTGAATCATTGTAAGACCACGCATATTTTCGGTTCGTATTTCTGTGTTTTGTTCGATTTTTTGACTGTTCAGAAAATTTAATATTTATGGTTTTTATTCATCATGTCAGCATCCATTTGCTCGACAGATTATAGCCACTAGATTTCAGTAGGCCTTAGCCTTGATTAATGCTATCTTCATTTGATTCAAGATAGTTCATAGACTTTTTTGACTTTTTGATACCTCAACACTTGGAGCTGCCCTACAAAAAATCAAGAGATCCGCGCGGTTTCGGACTCAAAATGTTTTTTTCCCCCAAATATTCAAGCTACGTTTTTGCTGCTAAAAGCCTTTAGAGGAAGTATATATTACTGTAGCATGTTTGCATTTCTTTGTAATTGGTTCATAACAAAATATAACTTAAAAATAAAGATTTTCTTGCATATAAAGAGGACTGGGGCCGCCCTGCATGTCAGCCTCCATGACGGCTTCAAAATTTGGTTTGTAGGTATCGTTCCAATCATTATATAAGAGAAAACTCTACTTGGCCGGCTGGGATTCGAACCCGTAACCGTTGGTCTACTAGTCCGATGCTCTACCAACTGAGCTACAGGTCAAGTTGGGAGCTGACGGTCGAATGATAGTACTTTGCTATTTGATATTTATATTTGCTATTTGATATACATCTTTGCTATTATCAAATATAATGATCACTTGAAAATCTACATGTTTAGCGTTGTGGGAGAAACACATCCACATGCTTCATTCAAATAATTTGGTTTGATAATAGAAAAGATATCTAACCTTCTCCGATAGCTCATTATGCACCTACGACGTTAAAATGTTTAATTTGCATATCAAACAAACTAAAATATTTCAAGAACGAAGCAAGGAAACAAAAAAACTGAAAAATATGTTACTCTATAATTTGAAGTGTTCTTTCAAATTATAATTTTCGTTTCATAGGCACTTTAATTAAATAAAAGTCTTGTCTTGTACATCAAAGATCGAAATAACCTGTAAGTCGTGTAATTTTATATTTAGTTAATAATTATAAGCATATATATGACGCGACGAGAGATCAACATGCTTCAGCTTATAATATTTTTAAACTTTGAAGAGAGCGCTCTATAATTTAGGTCCGGAAAACGAAAAGCTCTTAAATTCGAGACACGTCTGCCTATCTCGAATTATACAATTATCGCCATGAAAGTTATCCAAAAATTAAAGCTTTTTTTATAGTATCCTGTTCTCAGTTGAGAGAGTATAACGTTTTTCTTTGTGTTCTAAGTGCTGACTCCGGTCTCTCGTTTAAAGAGGTCTGCAATCACATAGGCGTGGACAATATCATTTAATCTGAGCTAATTTTGTCACGAAAATCTTTCTTTGACTAAAAAAATCATTAGAATACCCAGTTTTTTGTGGCTATATTATTGAAAAAAGCGGTAGCCGTACGTAAACTGTACACGATTCTATTCACCTCGGAGAAAGCTTGAGAAGAGGTTGAAATTACTCAGCTAAAATGGCTTTAATCTCCAAAATATCCAGTTAACATGGTCATTTACATGCACCCCATACAGTTCTGCCGCTCATTTAATTAATATGGTTTTGCACACGACAAAAATGATATTTGTGAGCAGGGAAAATGAACAATATTCTGAAAACGTTAAAGAAGCAAGTCATTGTGCATTATAATTCTTCTCAACTATTTACTCTAAGTTTTGAAGTGCGTGTTATTTGCCATAATTTCAATCATTTTGACTTAAATTTGTCCACGAATTTTTTCAAGTTTGCTCACCATGTATACTCTTATAATGTATTCTATGGGTTACTAAATCTTAGAAACTTAAAGGGATTTCAGTTTTTGGTATGAATACAATGTCCGGAGTTTTGTCGATATATAACAGAGTTGAAAAGCTAGGTAATCAGCGCCTAAGTTTGGTAATTCACACTTCCTCGACCTTGTAAATGATACCTTATATCAATTTAAGTTATAGAAATACACTCGATTGGAATTTAGAAAATTCTTCGCTTAAGTAGCTGCTAAAGAATGATTAAAACTATATAGACAAGTCTAGTTAATTGTCGAGTAATCACATGGGTCTTAATGGAATAAAAAACTAAAATAGAATTTAGCGATGACGTTTTAGTAATTAAGTTGTTTGTTAATTTACAATTTACACTGCCTCGATCTTTTAATGATATTACATTATAGAAGCAAACTGTAAAAACGTGCTAGATTGGGATCCATATTTTTTTTTAGATTGGGATCTATATGGAGGAATTCCAAGTCAAGAAAGCCGGAGAACCAGTCGTTGATCAACCATCACAAACAACAGACGCAGAAAATTACGTCCTGAACTTGGACCACGAAGACGTAAAAACATGGCCTCCACAGCAAGTAGCGGCCGTGTTTGTATTTAACAAATAAAACATAACGCTCCGTGCATATGTATTCTTATAAAAGCATGTTTGACGTCATTTAAACACGAAAGAACTTGGGTACAGAATAAGTTGCCTTTACACTTCTTTCGTTTTCAAATGACGTCAAACGTACCTTTATAAGAGTACATATGCACAGGAGCAGTATGTTTTATTTGTTTTATAAAATAAGAAGAAAAATCAAACTAAAAGTGAGGTAGTTTTGGAATTTGGCGGGCTTTTCCGGCTAGCTGACGCCATTCTACGCCACTTTACGTCATTCATGAATCATGATCTCTGTTCTCTTATAAATGCACGGAGCCCAGTCAATCAGAGCGTGCGTAGAGGGTATCTCACAGCGTGCGCAAGACGGAAGTTGTTTTATAAACACACATGCAAATATAATCAATTCGAAGTGTTCACGAGATTTTCTTGACAACTTAACGCTAAGTAATCCGTAAAGAGCGAGAGCGAGAAAGTCTGATAGATTACTCAATCTAAACATTCCCGCTTATTCATATTGCCCCGAGGATGTTTCTAGAAGCTCTTCCTTGTAAACAAATTGGCATCATGCTAATCGCATCACTTGCAGACATAATCTTCTTTGGGGTATTCTCATGTCCAGGTTAATTCCAACGCGCTTGCTTATCCGGGGTATTAACGCGAACCGAAAGAGCAAAGGTCGTGAGAAGAAGACTTAAGAAAGCTACCCTTGATCTTGCCGTCACGCTTTCTAAAACTAAAGATACACTATAACACTACGAACTGTACGAAGCATCACTTTTGTGTGATCAGAGACCAGGTCTACGATAGATATATCTCCAAGTCTAATACTACGATCAGAGCTCGGGGACTTTTTGTGTCGTAGACCAAAGTTTTCGAGCGGCCTCGAAACAACGTCAGTATTTCGTTATCAAAAGGGCTAATCTGGCAGTTTACCACCTTTTCAATTTGCTCTTTCTAAAACACTGCCTACGCGGCACTCCACATTTTCACACTTTCCGTGTTCTAATCAGGGACCGACACAAATAACGTCCGAAACTCAAATAAAGATTTTTGTGTCGGAGGCCTAGTCGATTTGTCTTCAAGGACATGTCTAAACACCGTACGAGGAACTACTAAAAAAAAACTGGGAATTACTATTTTGAAGAATCAAAGGATGAGGAAAGTTATTTGTAATGTTTATAAGTTATTAAATAATAGTAATTCTCCAGAGAGCTTAAAAGACTTTAAGTAGAACGAAGGCAAGATATTTTGAAAAGAAGGAAAGATATTTTGAAAAGAAAAGAAGGAAAGATATAAGTCTTGGCGGTAGCAGGCAGCCAAGCTATGGAACGCCTTTCCGGACACTGCTAGATAATCTGACAGCTCTAATGCTTTTAAAACATTACATCAATGACATTGGCATTGATAATATTTAGGAGTATATTATAGTTCGCATTATTTTTTCTTATTATTTATTTTTCTATTCTATTTTATAGATAGTCCAATTTCCAAATTTCTGTAGGTGTTTATGTTCTAAAATTTATATTAGGATTATTTAATTTTGTTTTATTATTATCGCTTATTTACGCATAAATTAAAACAAACAAATATAATTTAAAATACACAAATATAAATGAAAATAAACAGGCATAAATTAAAATAAAGAATATTAAAATAAACAAGCATTCATTAAAATAAACAAGCATTAATTAAAATAAACAAATATAAATTAAAATAAACAGGCGTAAATTAAAATAAACAAGCATAAATTAAAATAAACAAGCATAAATTAAAATAAACAAGCATAAATTAAAATAAACAAGCATAAATTAAAATAAACAAGCCTGAATTAAAATAAACTAGCATCAATTAAAATAAACAAGCATAAATTAAAATAAACAAGCATAAATTAAAATAAACAAGCATAAATTAAAATAAACAAGCATAAATTAAAATAAACAAGCATAAATTAAAATAAACAAGCATAAATTAAAATAAACAAGCATAAATTAAAATAAACAAGCCTGAATTAAAATAAACTAGCATCAATTAAAATAAACAGATATAATTAAAATAAACAAGTATAAATAAAAATAAACAAGTATAAATTAAAATAAAAAGCATTAAGTAAAATAAACAGATATTAATTGAAATAAACAAGCATTAATTAAAATAAACAAGCATACATTAAAATAAAAAGCTTAAATTAAAATAAACAAGCATTAATTGAAATAAACAAGCATAAATTAAAATAAACAGGCCTGAATTAAAATAAAAAGCATTAATTAAAATAAACAAGCATAAGTTAAAATAAATAGGCATGAATTAAAATAAACAGGCATAAATGAAATAAAAAGCATTAATTAAAATAAAAAAACATTAATTAAAATAAACAAGCATTAATTAAAATAAACAAGCTTTAATTAAAATAAACAAGCTTTAATTAAAATAAACAGATATAAATAAAATAAACAAGTTTCAAACTATGCAACAAAATCCTTTTAGAACTCTATAAGCTTTTGGATGTCGAAAAACATACGTTACGTATTCAAATTTCAATACTACGTAAGTGATTCGTGGTTTCTGTTAGATACTGAACTTTACATTGTCGTCGTCGTCCTAGTTTGCTTAAATATTTGTATGGAATGATACCATGTAAATAATTTTAATTCAAATGTAAAGTAGGGGCCTTAAAACAAAAAGCCGTAAAGGGTTTCAAATAGGTCCCTAGCCCAAAATCAACAATTACTTGATTTATCAATATGTAATCACACTAAAAAAAATAATTTTAAAAAAATTAAAAAAATGTTTCTGTCAGGTGAGTCCACCTATATTTACGACACAACCACAACTTCCACACACGACCACAACACCCACACATAACCGCAATTCTCACACATGACGTTGACAGAAGAAACATTTCACTTGACTCTAACGATGACCGCCGCTGAGGCCGTCGGAACGTCAGTCACTATACTAGCAGCACCAACGGTCTTTTTCAAAACTACGCTAACCCAGACGAGCAAACACCAGGAAAAAGTTTACAAGAGCTCCATAGCCCGGCCACAGAGGCATAGAGAATACAGTAAATACAATATAATAAGCTAATTAAAGTGTCAATTATAACTGTTATCATATAGAACTCAAAAGCAAATGCGACGCAGCAGGCTATCAATGCTCAAAGTCTTAAGCTGATTATGAAAAATGCAAGTAATTTCTTTATCTGAATACAACTCTTATCAACTACACAGGCTAATAGCACTGTCAACTACATACAGTGCTAAAGCGGTGCCCTGTTTGGCGCAAAAATGTCGCGTTAAAAAGGTCCCGTTGAAAAAGTCGTTTGCTTTTGACTCCGCACGAACAAACGGACGAACGAGCGAACTCACAGGTAGAATATAAAGCTGCTTGATCTTTTGACAGTTAATTATTGTTAACCCTGGCCTGACAAGCGTTTGGAGATTTATGATTTACTTCGACTTAATACGTTATTTACACTCGTTGCTAAGCAATTCTAATCGTGTGGCACTACTCATTGGGAATCCCCGCTCAGTTGGTCCCAATCTATTTTTACCTAATTGGAAACATGAAAAATTATTGAATTCCTGAAATAACAACGAACTGTTTTCGAATAAAACTCGTTAGGTACACGATGATTTGACGAAACCTCACTTTCTCATATCAGAACATTAATAACAAAAATAAAATTTATATCGCACCAATTAATATAAAATTTAAAGGTGCTGTCCAGTCCGTTCTGCGCATGATCCGCATCTTTGTTTATGAGGACCCTCAAACATGACATTCGTAGATAATTACATGAAGTACTCAGCTCAATGTAAACCGTTAGAAGCGACATGGCAGAAAACCAAGCGATTCGGTGAGGATATCTCCTCGGATTTCTTCTATTTCTTCTGAAAATGTTTTGTTTTAAGTACAAGTAATGAAGAGGAAGCAAGAAAAGCTTACAATCTTGAATAAGGTATCAGTAAATATTTTTATAAACTTAGAAGTAAACATTAGTTTCGTACATGCGCAGAACGGACTGGAGGGCACCTTTAAGGTTAGCCAAGGCACATTACAAGCTCGGACACATAAAGTGGCAATTATATAAGCTTTTATCGCTTCCTTTGATATTCTGCAATTAAAAGTAATCTAATTGTCTAATTCTCAACTAATGCAAAAATGCAACATCAAGGCGTTCTGACTGGAATCGACACGCAACCCTAGCGATACTAATGCAGTGCCCTGACTACTGAACTACGGAAGCCGTTGCCAAGAATTAATTTACATTCTAAGCATTTTTGGTGAAGAAAAATTTCGAATGTGTGAATATATACATTATTTTAACACCAAACTGAGACCAATGGCAAAAATGTTGTACAGTGCTACGACTACGTGGACTCTACGTGGACTGTTCCCCAGAGTTTACTCAATGTGTATAGACAAGAGAACTAATTGTGTATATTACAAGTAAAACCTGCATGGCTAAACTGCATGTTGTAGAGATATTTGAGGAAGAAAAATTTCGAGCGTAGGGATATATACATTTTAACCAGTCGTCTCTGCATCGTCTATGTCCGTTTCAACCCCCGGTTTAATAGAGCTCTTACGGTATTCACAATCAGAGTTTAAAAAAAAAGGTGCAGATAGGCAGTATGCGGGTACCGCAAGGAAGGTTAACTAGTGAATAAGGTTCAACCGTCATGGTGAAAATACGGTAAACACCACATTAAACTATTTAGAATCTGACAAAGTTATAATTGATGAGGCAATGACGAGTGTTGAGGAGGAAGGTATTGGCTTGCAGCAAAACCTTGGTTAACCGAAAAAATGCGCAGCACTGGCAGTAGCACCAGTCACGGTGAGATACCTGCATGAAGTCTGCCTCTCCGAAACAGTTGCAGTCGAGAGTAGTTAGCAGCAGTCGATATACTCAGTAACAGTATAGCAAAGCTTACCCAAGCAACGCTGGAAAGCCATGGTAAAAATCACGCTATTTATGAATGTCGCTAAATCCAACATTGCCGCTATTTTGAGGAAAATTGTGAAAACCTGAGAACAGTTGACACAAACTTTTGTATTAGTAGTAACATAGTTTGCAGTCTAGATCATAGAATCAGTGTTCTGATATGAATGTGATACCAATATGAATGTGCAGTAGTGCAGTGCAGTAGTATGGAGAACAGTGTTCTAAATGCCACATACCATTTTGCCTTTTTTCGCAAGGTCTCTTTCAAGTCTCGAAGTTCGATATCTTTTTCAATTAATTAAATATATCTAATACGAACATTAGCGAAGCTAAGCGTACTAACTGGTCGTGTAATGTAAATTTAAAATGATCTAAGCACAGACCAAGCTATTTAAATTTAAAGCTCCTATGAAATGAAAATTTGAAAAATGAAATGAAATTAAGTTTGTCTTATTTGAAAGAACACTTAAAATGACAAAGAAATATCTTTTGCAGTTTTTTGTTTCCTTGCTTCGTTTTTGAGATATTTCAGTTTGTTTGATACGCAAATTAAACATCTTGACGTCACACGTGCATGAGTTATGGGAGAAAAAATATACATAATTATATAAATTATATATATAATTTACAAGGTTAGTGTTTTGAGAGAATTAATTTGTTTTGATAATAGTAGTTGTAGTATGCATCAAACACCATCGAACGTGCCGTTGTAGTATGCATCAAACACCATCGAATGGTTTAGTGCCATTAGCCAGTCTCCAAGCGAGGGGCAGCGCTCATCAAAGTCTTGTCAGCGTGGTCTGAGCTTGACTGTTTTTTTTGCGCGCTATCTATTTATTAGATATTTGGTTAGTGGTCACTCATTATAATTTGTGGGGATTATCCCAGCGCTCATCAAAATCTTGTCAGCGTGGTCTGAGCTTCACTGGTTTTGCGCGCGTTATCTATTTAGTAGATACTTGGGGATGTCTTGCTTTGCGCTGTGTTGACCCACCCACCAACTCCTGATAGAATGCAAGGTAAGTATATATTTCCACTGCTTTGACAGTGTGACTGGTGCCTGGAGGTGGGCTGTGGCGGGGTTGCCATGGTTACCTCTGATCAGGGGTGGCATCCCCCCTGTGGCTTGGCACCAATCCTCCAATAACGTCAATTGGCGATCTCTTTTTACTGCATTTAATGCTTCAATATATTTAAATTTACATAGATATAGCATAACCTGTTGCTATGCTTAGCTTCGCCACTGAATATGAATATGAACATGTTCTACTTATGTTTACTTACAAACTATTTTACCTGCAGAGTGACACACTTTACTCAAAGTTGATTTCCCTCTGAAGAATAAAAACTCACCATTCACGATTATTGTTATCGCACATCCTGCGTGGAGGATTTTAGGTGCACTTTATCCTGGAGAAACCAAACCTGTAATTACACAAACATATTAAAATGATTATGATAACATTAAGAAGATAATTTTTATTTATTTTAGAACAGAATTTTAACGTATTTTCGGTTAAAAGCGCTCAAAACCCTAGAACGTTTTGGCGTACCACTCAAAATCTTCTTATTTTAGCATTATTGTGTAGCTCATACAGTCAACAAACTTTTTAAGTACATGTGAAGGTTGAGAAACATACCAAAAGCCGATAAAAAGATTTGATAATTATGAATGTAGATAAATCAGTTTTAAGCGCATGTTACGCGACATAGAAAAAATTATCCTCTTAATGATGGTGATGATGATAATAATGATGGTAATGATGATGGTAATTATCAAAATTATCAAGATGACAATGCTACTGCTGCTGCAGATAGTGGCGATGATGATGATGATGGTGATGGTTATTATCAAAATGATCAGGATTATGCTATTGCTGATGGTGATTTTGATGATGATAATAATGGATGACGCTACTGAAGCTGCCAGTGGTGGTGATGATAATAACGATAATGATGATGCTGGTGGTGGTGATTTTGATGATGATCATCATCATCATGATGATGATAACGATGGTGATTATAATAAGTGATGATGGTAATTATAGTGATGCTGCTGGTGCTAATGATGATCAGGATGACGATCAGGAAGACGACGACGATGATGATGACGGTGATAATGGTAACGACGACAACGATAATCAATAATAACAATGTAACAGACGTTCGGTGGACGTTCGTCAAGCTCAATTACTCAGAAAAGATTTCTAGAAATCTTTTCTGAGTAATTGAGCTTGACGAACGTCCACCGAACGTCTGTTACATATTACACCAGGCTTGCAGGCATGCCGCGTGCACTGCATGTATGCGTGCAACTTATCATGTCAATAATAACAATGACGATGATCAAGATGACAACAGCGATAATCATGATAAAGTGGCTCAATAGTTAAGTAATCTATATAGACTTCCCCTTCTTATCTCCACCACTTACCTCTGACTTGCCTTGCTGGATTTCATTCCCACAATCCACTGCTCGTACAGCCACAACTCTCGCGCGACTACGAGACTTACGCGACTCTTCGCATTGACTACACACTAATGGCACGTAACAGCGAGATTCCTCTTCAACGAAAATACTGTTCAACTTAACGTCTGTAAGAGGAAAGATAAGAAGAAGCCGTTCGATTAGAACAAAATAATATATTTATCATGATGATCACGTTCATCATCACGATGACCATCATGATCATCATCATTATCATCATAATTGTCACCATGATCATCATCATGACCATCAGCAGCAGCATCGTAATCACCCTTATGATCATTATAATAAACACTACCACAATCATCACCATCATCATCGAAGCTAATAAATCTCAAAATTTTGTCGCAGGGCCGGGGTGGTCAAAAAATCTCAAAATTTTGTCGCAGGGCCGGGGTGGTAGCCGAATGCATTGTTATCTATGCATGTAGGGAATTTTTCCACGGCAACACGAATCTTCGCAAAGGCCGCAATTTCTTAGCGATGCGACAGTCCCCAAGTTGTTTTCACACAGAGAACAAAACAGCTGGCTTTTTACTGACTATAGGGCTTTTGTGAGTTAGGTGATCAAGATAATCTTGTACATTCACAAAAGTAAACCAACCTCTTTGAACGTTCTTTCCCTTGGAGCAACTTAGCGCTGAACAACATCCCTGAACCTTGTTAAAATCACCAATGGATACTGTCTTTAGTGTGTCCTCTTTCTTTCTTCTTGTATTGTTTAAGGAAAACAAAGTTCCGAGAATACCACCGAAAATGCTGCTCGAAGGAATGTCACTTTCTGTTGGTTTGGCGTCATCTGCAAGAATATGACAAAAGCAAAGACTTTAGGAGTAGTACGTGTACATGTGGTACAAAGCAAGCATGCATGGTGTCAATTGGCCATTTCCCAAAAGAGTTGAAGACTGGTGACGGGTTAGGAACGCTAGGGTACTTCGATCGTTTGGAGGATCTTTGATCGTTTTGGAGGATCGTTTGAAGGGACAAATTTCACGCTTGGTAGCGTAAGCAATGAAACTGTCCCTCCAAACGATCCCAATTACCCTGGCGTTCCTAACCCGTCACCAGTCTTCAACTCTTTTGGGAAATGGTCAATTGTCATGTAACCATAAATTAAGGGCCAATAGCTCCCGTACATTTCTTGGTTTTTTTTTGTTTGTCGTGTTTACAAAGACGCTAGGATAACCCTATCGAAATACTTGAATAAAAGCACCTAGTTCTCTTTTATTTGTATTCAAAGTCAACTCAGAAATTTTCCCACCAAAACTTACCGGTCCGAAAGAAAAGTGTATTGACCGGTCGGACAATGTCGTAGGATCCCGACTGCTCGAGAACCAATCGGCATTCATCGTATTCGTTTCGCGTATGGACCGGAAAACGAACCCAGCCATATAATACAGTATTTTTATCTATGTTGAGACGATAATACGACCGAGCAAAGTGAAAATGTGGTAAACTGCTGAGATTTTTACTAACCTGATAAGAGTGTACAATCACACCCCGAGCAATTTAGATTCCACGTAACATCCTGCATGGAAAAGTAAGTAAGTAAGTAAGTAAGTAAGTAAGTAAGTAAGTAAGTAAGTAAGTAAGTAAGTAAGTAAGTAAAGAAGTAAGTAAGTATGTATGTAAGCAAGCAAGAAGCAAGCACGCAAGCAAGCAAGCAAGCAAGCAAGCAAACAAACAAACAAACAAACAAACAAACAAACAAACAAACAAACAAACAAACAAGCAAGCAAGCAAGCAAACAAGTAAGTAAATAAATAAGTAAATAAGTAAGTAAATAAATAAATAAATAAATAAATAAATAAGTAAGTAAATACGTAAATAAATAAGTAAATTTATAGGACTTATTTAACTCCAAAAACAAAGTTGAAAAAATGTTCAAAACGCTGGAGTTGACTCCTCCAATTTTAACTCCAAATGTTTAGTTATAGTCGAACTCTTGAAAACGAGTTATTCTAACAAAACATAACTTTGACTATATATTTCATATATAGTATACATTATCTGTTTCTTTCCAAAAGCTTATTTTTCGACGTCACTTCCGGTAAGTAGTTACTAATTTTGACAGCGAAAAAGTCCATAAAGATTAAATTTTGGAACGTCAAAATATATTGCAGTTTTGCTCAGGAAAGCCCAAAGATTACGGATATGTAAAATCCACACAGGTGAGATATGCACTTTAACTACACTACACAAAACCAAATATACTATACATTTGAGACGTTTCCATCTTCCTCACAATCCACCATGTCCAATAAATCTTTGCCCCTGGTACAGACTGGACCACAAGCTGAGATTTTGTCATTATTTGCGTCGCAAGAGATCTAAAATGAAGAAGTACCTGTTTTTCCAACGACGAAATACGTAAATCACATTATAGTAGTTTAGTAAATTTTTGAATAAATTTTTCTATTCCTTTATGCCTTTTTAAAACATCAACTTTCAAGGCTTCTTACTTTAATCGAAATGTGAAATTATGGAACACTGTTCTCAAACTAATTCCAGATCTTCCTGTGCTGTCACTTTCTAAGTTTAAGACTCAAATTCGATCTGTGTATATTCAGCTTTTATGTGATATTTTTTATCCAGTCTCCCAATGTACATTATCTTTATGTCGTTCATGCTCTTGTCATCCTGTATTGACATCTTATCCATTTATCCCTTGACATATGTTGTTTATACTAAGTCTAAGGTATTTTATTATTTTAATTGTATTAGTAGACAGTCCCGTTCGTGTCTGGCCTTATTGGACGGTTTGTCACTATTATTATTATTATTATTATTATTATTATTATTATTATTATTATTATTATTATTATTATTATAAAAGAAAAGAACGTCGATTCACATGGCGTCATGACTCCGTTCTTAATTTCATTGCATACACACTTCAATCCGTACAACATTCCACTCTTTATGTTGACCTCCCTGGCTTCAACAGCCCCTCAGTTCTCACGGGAGATGAGTTGCGTCCTGACCTTCTTTTAACCATTGAAAACAAATATATTTACATCCTTGAGCTCACCGTCGGATTTGAGTCCAATCTTCACCGCAACGCCACCCGTAAGAAACACAAATATCTCGATTTAGTTAACGAAAAACAAAGAAACTATGAAAAGGTTAAGTTCATAAATCTATCTCCGAGTGCAGTAGGAATTTCGGACAGTCATCAATGGATTTCATTGAAATGCTAAAAGACTTTAAATTCGACACTCCCTGTAGAAAGTATATCGTAAAGAAAATCATCAACATATCAATAAGAACCTCGTATTATGTATTTTGTCGACGTAACAAAGAATGGAATAACCCGAAACTAATGACATTCTAAGATTTTTATTCTCATGTAGCATCAGTTCAAATAGTCAGTGGTAAACTACCTGTAAAAGCGAGGTTTATCATTGTAATTTCTACGTTTAATGACCAATAAATAAAGTTTACATTATTATTATTACCACTGATACGTTTGCGAGCTTGGTGTAATGTAAAAGATGTTCGGTGGACGTTCGGAAAGCTCAATTACTCAGAAAAGATACCTGAGGCCCCAGACAGGGTTCGAACCTGCAACGTTCTAATGACCGGTTAGACGCTCTAACCATTGAGCTACTGAGGCTCAGATGGAGAGCTAAAGTTGCAAATTCACAGTCATATGTGCTCCAAAGTGGTAGCGTTTGCATATGAGATGTAATTAAAGTGATATGATAAGTTGTACGTATACATGTAGTGCATGTGATACGTTTGCGAGCTTGGTGTAATGTAACAGACATTTGTTGGACTAATTGTAAATATAAGTGATATCCAAATAAGGTTGTTAAACTAAAAACTAAATCTAAACTAAACTAAAACCTTGGATGGCAAACAATAAGACCCAAAAGAGACTATGCATTTAGTACATACGCACCAAAATAATTTTCCCGATTCTCTAAAGCCAAAGCTTGGGCACCCCACCCCTCCCCCACCAATTTCGTAAAATGGTTTCGTACTCGAACTTACCCCTTGTGTCCTTCTTTGTACATCATGTCCCTCTTTCGTTTCGCTCTTTACTGTTTTCCCTTTCGAATCATCCACTGTCTTCTCGATCCCCGTTTTATCCCCAGTGTCCATGTCTTCTACTTCTTCGTCCGTTTTCACAACAGCACCGTCCGCACTCACCGTCCCCTCCCTAACCAGCTGATTCGTTTCCATGACGTCATCGTTATTCTCGACCGAAGCGGGTGAATCGACGAACAAGAGAGGAGAGCCTGGTGAACTGACGTTTGTGTCTATACAACTAAGTGCAACCTTCCCATCCACAACCTCCTTTTTACTAACTGCATCATTGCATTCTTCTTTGGACCTAATGTTTTCCCCAACAACTTTCAAAGATTGGTTTTTCAACCCTTCCTTATCTTGGTCTAAAGATCCCTCGTTATTCGTAACTTTCCTTTGAACGGCAAACATGGGTCTTTTCTGAAGCCTTCGCTCGCCCTGACTCTTGGTCTCTTCTACCTCCACTCCATTCCTGTTTATCACTCCGACGTCCGTCAATGGCCTCACGTGACTCGCTTGGCTCATTTGCACCAATCGAACATTCTGTAATACTGTAGTATTCCCTATCTGCGTTGTTCCTCCAGCCGAGTGACTTCCTTCGTTCCTTTGTGATCCCAACATGAACTGTGGGGTCCCAAAACGTACGTGTTGTCCCAAAACAACCCCTGGTCTTACAGAGGAACCTGCAGGAGAAACTAAAGCATTTGGCGACAAGAGCGGCAAAATAACAATTTTGTTGATGGTATTTATAGTAGTAGATTGTAGATTTCTGCCACAGGCTATCCCCTGATGTACGCTGCTACCACCGGCAATCCCCTGTTGTACATTGTTACCACCAGCGATCCCTTGGTGTAAGCTTCCAACACCAGCGGTCCCTAGTACATTACTACCACCATCCTGCAGAGTTGTTTGAACATTATTCAATGTAGTTAGGTAAAGATTCTTAGGTACCAAGACATGAGCAGCGATCGGCGTACTGGCTACAATACGATTAGATGAAAGTTGAGGAGTAACTTGGGTAACACCTGTACGGAAAGGGACACTCAAAGGCGTCTTGGTCATCTGAGGATCCTTTGGAATCGGCGTGAGTATATGTCCCTCTGGCTTGCTTTCGGCAAGGTCCGTTCGTGTTGTGTCGGATGATTGAGAAGACTGGGAATGACTCGAGACTGAAATGGGTGATTCTAGATTGTGTTTGGTTTCCTCGATATCCATCGGTTTCCCCGGTGTCTTGCAGAGTGTTCGACCTGGTGTATCAGTGGGACTGGGGTTCTCTAGTCTGGCTGTTGCAAATTGCTTGAGTGATGTTAAAGCGTGCTGGAAATTGTTGTGATGGATCACCTTATTTCGAATCCATTTTGATAAGCCTAGTCCAACAGAAGAGTTATGTATATCAGCTGTAGAAATAACAATGACTACAATATAGATGATGATGATGATGATCATGATAATAATGATGATGATCATGATTAGGAGGAGGAGTAAGATGAAAATGAGGATGAAAAGGGAGATGAAGATAAGGAGGAAGAGGACGATGAGGAGGAGATGAAGAGGAGGATGAAAAGGAAGATAAAGAGGAGGAAGACGAGGAGGAAGATAAAGATGAGGATGAAAAGGAGGAAGACGAGGAGGAAGATAAAGATGAGAATGAAAAGGAAGATGAGGATGAAAAAGAAGATGAAGAGGAGGAAGATAAAGATGAGGATGAAGAGGAGGATGAAAAGGAAGATGAAGAGGAGGAATACGAGGAGGAAGATAAAGATGAGGATGAAAAGGAAGACGAAGAGGAGGAAGACGAGGAGGAAGATAAAGATGAGGATGAAAAGGAAGATGACGAGGAGGAGGAAGATGAAGATAAAGATAAAGATGAGGAAGGTGAGGATGAGAATGATGATGATGAAGAGGAGGAAAATAATGAGGAGGAAGAGAATGAACATGAGATTGAGGATAAGATTAAGGATGAGAATGATGTTGAGGATGATGATGATAACAAAGAAGATGAGGAGGAAGATGAAGAGAATGAGACGGTAGAGAAGGAAGATGAGGAAGAGAATGAAGAGGATGAGAAGAGGGTGAGGAGAAGGAAAAAGATGAGAAGGAGGATAAAGAACAAGAGGAAGAGGATAAGGATTAGGATGAGGAGAAAAAGGTCGAGGATGAGAATGATGATAATGATAATGATGATGCTGCTGCTGCTGGTGATGATTGTAATGGTGATGGTAATGGTAATGATGGCAACGAAAATGTTCGCAATCATGTTAATGATAAAGATTTTGGTGATGACAAAAGAATGTTAGTAATGATGTTTTAGTAATTGATGGTGAAGATGATGTTCTTGTTAATGGTGATGTTGTTGATGAGGTTGATTTCTATTTCCTCACCATTCCTGTACTTCGGTGATTTACCAAATCGCTCATCAATAAGAAGAATTGCTCCCCAGTCATTCCTAGAAATCAAAACATAATTTTCAGAAATCAAAAGTTCAAAACAAGGTTAAAACAATAATAAACTCCTAGAAGGTTTTTAAAAAAAAATTCAGAAATCAAAACCACGATAAAAACAATACGAAATTCCTAGAAAGTAAAAACATAACTTTCAAAAATAAAAATACCACGATTAAAATAATAGTATATTAGCAATTGTAGACATAATCAGAATTCAAAACCACAATTAAAACAATAGTAAATTCTTAGAAATTAAAAACATAATTTTAAGAAATCAAAACCACGGTTAAAACAATAGTAAATTTCTATAATTAAAACATAATTTTCAGAAATCAAAACCACGGTTAGAGACAGCAGTAAATTTCTAGAAATTGAAAACATAATTTTCAGAAATCAAAACCACGGTTAAAAACAATAGTAAATTTCTAGAAATTGAAAACATAATTTTCAGAAATCAAAACCACGGTTAAAAACAGTAGTAATTTCCTAGAAATTCAAATGATAATCTTCAGAAATGAAAACCACAGTTAAAAAACAATAGTAAATTCCTAGATATTAAAAACTTAATATTCAGAAATCAAAACCAGTGATAAAAATCACTACTAGTACGTAAACTTCCAAAAATTAAAACAACTTTTAGAAGTAGTTAAAGTTAGTAAAAAGCAACAGATTCTGTACTACAACGAAAACAAAGTAGGTTTAGAGCTACATACTTGTGTCGAATGCAGCGACCCAACGCCTAAATATAAGAGGTTTTTTAAAATAAGCAAACGTAACAAAAGGGTAAACCGCAACGTAAAAACTAAAAGCGTATTTAATTTTTACGTTAAGTGGATCAGTCACGTGCATGGCGCCAACCTCGTTCCCAGGGCCTTTTTGAAATTGGTAGGACGGGAAAAGCCCCTGGCTTCGGCTGGTGGACTCCGCATTTCCATTGGTTGATTTCTTTTCTTAACTCTTTATGTCCGAATTGGTCTTTAGTATTTTATTCTGGCTAACGCCAGACGATTTTATTCACCTCTGGAGAAGCCCTCGGACAGGAATGAATTATAAACTATCTCTCTAACTCTTTCCTGTCCGAATTGGTCTTTAGTATTTTATTCTGGCTAACGCCAGACGATTTTATTCACCTTTGGCGAAGCCTTCGGACAGGAATGAGTTAAACATTCCTCGTGAAACATATTTATGCATAGTTTTGTGCCAGTTATAATCAAATAGCTTCAACGGGACCAATGGAACCGCCATTACATTGAACATCGAACATTTCCCACGGGACTGCCATTACTCAGAATGATTTTGTACACGAGATTAAATTGCTAATTTATTACATCCAGTATTTCTGGGTGCTGTGACCAGCCGATGCCAAGGCCTTTTCCCGCTCTGCCAATTACTAAAAGGCCCTGGGAACGAGGTTAGCATAGCGCTTTATAGTTGGTAAAGCACGATCATTCAAGCAACATGACAGTAAACGCGGTTACTGATTAGTTATAGGCTTACCTGGTTAAGAGCTCTGTAAGCTTGGATCTCATACCACTCACTCCCATTGAGTAGTCCTTTTTCAGAGCAATACTGGTTGTTGTATTTGCGCTTAAGCTCTACCTAAGAACAACATTTCAATATCCAAGTTAACCCTTTCAGCCCTAAAGGCCTCCCAATGACGAGCAAAATCGTCTGGCGTCAGCCAGAGTAAAATATACTCTTTCTCGTATTGGATGATGACGATGATGATGATGATGATGACGACGACGACGATGATGATGATGATGATGATGATGATGATGATGATACCCAAATCACCATCAAGTGTTTTTCAGTGGGGTCCTTCAAAAATTATGTACAATAAACTAACAATACAATGTCAAATAATACATACAAAGTACAACACAATAAAAAATAATACAACGTATACAAAAAAAGGATATAAACTTCAACAACTACAGAATGCGCCACCCTCCACCACTGATGCCGAGCTCAGCCTCATAAGTTCTCGTGAAATACAAAAGCTATGCAAAATGGCTGAATCCGTCACCACAGCGGAAAGTTACGCACCCTACATTTACTAAAGTCGTCTATATTCTATATTCTACATAGTAGGTTATTGGATATTAGTTATAGTTAGTTTCTTTAGAAAAGTCGTAAATTTATGTAGAGAATCAGCGTTTTTAGTCGTGATATCCAGATCGTTGAAGTCCTTTGAAGCTTTGTAAGTTGGATTTTGTTTACACCAGTTTGTTTTGGCTTTTGGTAGATGTAGATTTGATATATTGCTAATGGGGTCAAGGGTCCGTAAAACACGTCTCGAAATTGCGACCGATCAAATCGCAAATGCAACCAGAATTTTTGGTTTTGTGACAAAGACGTTAATGCCTGTTGACTAAATGTTTCTAGCAATAATGAAACTTTTATTATAGTTATTATTGAAGTTATTATTGGGATGTATATAGAAAATAGGAACCTTTAATGTTACCTGAGTGTCTTTGATGTTTGGAAATGGAATACCAACCTATGTAATTAATTAAAATACAACTAATCTGCTGCTGCTGCTGATTATAAGGATAAGAATGAAAAGGAGGAAGAGGAAAATAAAAATGAGAACCAAAAAAAATAAGAACAAGAACGAAGAGAACAAGAACAAGAGCACGAACACGAACACGAACAAGAAAAAGAACACGAGCACGAACAAGAACAGAACAAGGCCAAGAGCAAGAGCAAGAACACGAACACGAGCACGAACAAGAACACGAAAACGAACAAGAAAACGAAAACGAACAAGAACACGAACGCGAACATGAACGCGAACACGATTTTAAATCAGTATTTCATTGGTAGAATTCCCCGCAGTTCACCGGCACCTTTTCGCTTTGCCATATTAAAAAAAAAGCATATACATATACAAGACTCCACTTTTTATACCATGATAGTATAAGATAATTTATTACTGCAAACTTACCGTAATAACTGCTCGAGCGTTGTTGTCGGCAAAATCTAGACCTTCGCTGACTTTCCCGCGACAAACGGCCAAAAACAAGGCACCAGACATTTGAGATTCATCATCTATTGCACAACAGAATATACCATAAACAGTTTGAAATGTAAACTGAGAATAGTACACACGTAAAAACCTCACAAGTTGTTGCTCAATTATTCAAGCTCAAATGTACTCAGCACAACCTTTGTTCGTATATTCAGCAATCAACTAACCGAACTACTAACCAACGAACCAATTAACCAACCAACCAACCAATTAACTAACCAATCAACCAACCAACCAACCAATCAACCAACCAACTAACCAATCAACCAACCAACCAACTAACCAATCAACCAACCATCCAACTAACCAAATTCACTAACCAATCAACCAACCAACTAACCAATCAAGTAACCAAACTACTAACCAACTTATTAACTACATAAACAACCAACCAAATAAACAACTAACAAACAAACAAACAAACAAACAAACAAACAAACAAACAAACAAACAAACAAACAAACAAACAAGTAAACAACTAACAAACAACTAACCAACCAACCAACCAAATAGCAAATTGATCACGTAATCACTCGGTAGGCCGTCCATCAATTGGTCAGTCACTGAATCAACCAAGAAACCAACCAACCACGCAACCAACCAACCAACCAACCATGCAACCAGTCAGTCAGTCAGTCAGTCAGTCAGTCAGTCAGTCAGTCAGTCAGTCAGTCAGTCAGTCAGTCAGTCAGTCAGTCAGTCAGTCAGTCAGTCAGCCAGCCAGCCAGCCAGCCAGCCAGCCAGCCAGCCAGCCAGCCAGCCAGCCAGCCAGCCAGCCAGCCAGCCAGTCAGTCAGTCAGTCAGTCAGTCAGTCAGTCAGTCAGTCAGTCAGTCAGTCAGTCAGTCAGTCAGTCAGTTTATCAGCTATCAAAGCGGCCAGTCAGTCAACAGGACATACCTGCTTCTTCAGAGACTTTGATAACATTATAGAAATGATCCATCATATCATTAAAATCTAAAAAAATGAGTTCACGAAAATGACAAGATTACTACCAAGCCGAAAACAAAAACGATCCAAGCTCAAATAGAACGTGAACCTCACACAACAATAACACCACGTGACGAGGTAGTATATTCATACCTGCTTTATCTCCACGTCTTGGTTCATAGAAAGTTCGTTTTAATTTTGACAAACGAACCCACAGTCCTGTGATCTAAAGAAACAAACACTGGTTTTTACCTCCGCCAGCAGCTTATGTTTACACCCCTGTTTGTTTGTTAGTTTGTTCGTTTGTTTATTTATTAATTTGTTTGTTTGTTTATTTGTTTGTTATAGCAGCACTCTACTTTTTTACATTTCCGAATACTATCCAGACGGTCTAACTATATTGAGACACTAGACCTCACATAACAGACTCGAAAATTAAGTTTGTCTTATTGATAAGAACATTTAAAATGATAAAATAACATCTTTTGCAGTTTTTGGTTTCCTTGCTTCGTTTTTGAGATATTCCAGCTTGTTTGATATGCAAATGACACAACTTTTTACGTCACATGTGCATAATGAGTTATCAGAAAAGGTTACATATCTTTGCTATTATGAAAACATGGGCTTAACTCAAAGGAAGCATGTAGAATTCCAAGTGATTTCGTTTTAAAAAAGCAAAGATATGTAACCTTCTCTCGGTAACTCATAATACTCATTATGCACGTGTGACGTAAAAAGTTGTGTGTCATTTGCATATCAAACAAACTGGAATATCTCAAAAACGAAGCAAGGAAACCAAAAACTGCAAAAGATGTTATTTTATCATTTTAAATGTTCTTTTCAATAAGACAAACTTAATTTTCGAGTCATATGCCCTTTAAGAGTATTTCACCATACAAGCAACACTGAAACTCAGTACCACACCCCATCATTGACTGTTATTTCAGCTCAGCCAAACCGACTCACCTTCCACCTTTGCATCAGTTTATCCAACATACTGTAGGATGGAAAAAAGCACAGAACACCATAGGGAACGACCTAACAAAAAGAGACTCAGAATTCATACAAGATACGCCCCAACTTTTTTTTTAGTTAGTTAGCTAAGACTTTATTTCAAGAGGATAGTACATAATAGTGTTAAATACACTAATAAACTTGTAGCCCTCAAAATTACTAAATCTAAAATACATGAAATACAATTACAATTACAATACAAATACAATATTTACAATTAAAAAAATAAATCAAAAATAAATATGTAAATATATAGAAAAGGCTAAAATTAAGGCTGAAAATGATAAAGAGAAAGTTGTTTATCTAGTAATAAATCTTGATATCTGTTCTTAAATAAACGCGCACTTTTTTGTCTCCTGAGGTCTAATGGCAGTCTGTTCCATAATTGTGTGGTTGTTACGCTAAATGTTTTTCTCACAAATTTTGGGCAAATGAAATTTAAGTTTGCATATCTAGTATTTCTACTATGGAATTCACTATTCAATTTCAGCGTTTCATTTATATAAGGTGCTGTTTGTCCATGTAGACGCTTAAAAGCTAACAGGCATTTGTTAACTTTTACTTCCTCATAAAAAGGAAGCCACCTTAACCTGTTAAAAAGTTCAACCGATGAAGATAGTTTTGGTGCATCTAAAATCACTCTCGCTGCTCGTTTTTGCAATCTTAACACTCTAGTTAAATTCTCTTTACTGCAACATGACCATACAGTGTTACAATAAGAAAATATAGGCTTTATAATCATAGTACAAAACTCTCTGTTTGATCATGATAGGTAAACAAAGTTTGATTCTATTAAGAATGCCAATGCGCTGCGCAAGCTTTTTACATATTTTATCAACATGGTCCTGAAAACTCAAGTTCTGGTCAATTTCAAGACCTAAAAGACCAACACCACCGAGTTCAGTGACTTCCAATTTATTTTCTTGCATTAAAACATTTCATTAAGCTTAATTAAGTAATCAATTCCTTATTTTCACATGACGTTTTATTTGTTATATGTTATCACCGTTTTATTTGTCCAGATGGTGGTCAAGGTCAAATGGCAAAGTCAACTATTACTTCAAAATATTTACATGATATTGATACTCAAGGGTTGTTTAGGTTGGTGCTGATTTGCTATAAGCAACCAATGACATTGTCAATTTAACAAATAAAACATAAAGCTCCGTGCATATGTACTCTTATAAAGGCACGTTTGACGTCATTTGAACACGAAAGAAGTTGAGTAGAGGCACGAGGCGATAGCCGAGTTCCTTTACACTTCTTTCGTGTTCAAATCACGTCAAACGAACCTTTATAAGAGTACATATGCACAGGAGCGGTATGTTTTATTTGTTTTATAAAATAAGAGGGGAAAAATAAACTAAAAGTGGGATAGTTTTGAAGGTTCGCTAGCTTTTCCCGCCAGGTGACGCCATCCTACGCCACTTCACGCCATTTTACGTCATTCATGATCTTCATACTCTTATAAATGCACGGGGCCCAGCCAATCAGAGCGTGCGTAGAGGACACCTTATTTTATAATACCAATTCGTTCCCATGCTCGTTACTGACCAGGGTTTTTGTTTGGGTTAGGTGATCTAAACCAATCAGAAACAGGCAGATGCCGACCCAACATGTTTGTGAACTAAATTGGATTAAATGTTGATTTTCGGCCAATTTGAAACGTCACTGTTGTCATAGCAACTACTGAAACATTTTGCCTATCAACAGTACTTGATGCCATAAAATATTTTTTTCAAGGAGCACCAAACAGCCAGCTTAAAATCAAGTTACCTGACAAACGTTGTGGATAGCCTCGCCAACTTCATCTTGGAAACTGTATGTCTAAAACAAAATGTGCATTGGAAGTTTTCAAATGTCTGCATGGCCCAGCGCCCAGTGTCCACCAGGATTACTTCACCCAGAGTAATCACACAAAGAATACGCGTGGAAATAATAAGAGTTTGATCCTTCCAAAAGTTCGAACAGAGTCTGGACGAAAATCTTTTGCTTTTTTGGGAGCAAAAATTTTCCAATAAACTTCCAAATAAAGTGAAGATTGTGAACTCATGACATTTAACTGTATCTTCTCGGATGACGACTTTCATAAATTTTACTTTTTATTCAGAACTGTATTTTTAGCATTTATATCAGGTCCTTGGTTGATAACAGTATGTAAATATTACTGAAGAAGTTAACCTGTATAAATATGAATATATTATTATTATTATTATTATTATTATTATTATTATTATTATTATACACAGCTGTCACTATACAGACCACTAATCTCTACTTCAAAAACTCATTAATAATTCACGAGGAAAACACAAAGGAAATCAGTACCATGTCCGTGGTTTTATACCTGATAAAACTTCTTGACGTTATAAAGAATACCAATGAACATACAATTTTATATAAAGAATACTAATGAACATAACATCCAATAACGAATAACGTTTTTGAAGCCAATCAAAACACTCGCATCACGTGTTTTATCAGAACTAAAACACTCGGGCTGCGCCCTCGTGGTTTTAAATCTGATAAAACACTCCTGCTCGTGTTTTAAATATTACTGTACATAAACTGGAGAGGGCACTCCTTAAAGCCAACAGTCAACAATTTCGTGTCTATGGCCGCCATCTTACTTACAGTGGCAAGTCAACCCTATGACCAAAAGGGCACGTGCCCTGTACCTTGGGTCTTGGTGGGCCCCACGCTCTCAGCCTCACTCAAAAATCTGAGAAGATAAATAGTTGGTCAAAATGATAAATGAAAGAGTGAAAATTATTAATTGTTAAAATGAAAAGCAATTTGAAAGTCTAATCTCATAAAAACGATGCTACATTGTGGGGGAAAAAATGATTTAATTCCGTTATATTTTGCCATAGGCATAGTAAAATAGTCTGGTGTTAAACAAAGTAAAATAGTCTGGCATTAGACAGAGTAAAATAGTCTGGTGTTAGACAAAGTAAAATAGTCTGGTGTTAGGCAAAGTGAAATAGTCTGGTGTTAGAATAAAATAGCAAAACAGCAGTTTTTGACCAGCTCAAGCAGCAACTACTTACTTCGGTAAATCTAAAGGTAGCATTTAGAGCAGAGCCAGCAGGACCAACTGATAAAGTGCTCACCCACACCTGAAAAAAAACAATGAATAATATCTAGTTATAGATATCAAGAAACTATTTTCTATTTGTCTAATGGTCTATTCCTATTTCCATTTCTTAATAATTAATTCTTAATTCCTAATTCTTAAGTTCTAATTCTTAATTGATAATTCCTAATTCTTAATTTTTAATTCCTAATTTTTAATTCTTAATTCCTAATTTTTAATTATTAATTCCTAATTCTTAATTCCTAATTTTCAATTCCTTATTCTTAATTCCTAATTCCTAATTCCTTATTCTTAATTCTTAATTCCTTATTCTTAATTCCTAATTCCTTATTCTTAATTCCCAATTCTTAATTCCTAATTCTTAATTCCTTATTCTTAATTATTAATTCCTAATTAATTCTTAATTCCTAATTCTTATTTCTTAATTCCTTATTCCTAATTCCTTATTCTTAATTCCTAATTCTTAATTTCTAATTCTTAATTCCTAATTCTTAATTCCCAATTCCTAATTCTTAATTCCTAATTCTTAATTCCGAATTTCTAATTCTTAATTGCTAATTCTTAATTCCCCATTCCTAATTCCTAATTCTTAATTCCTAATTCTTAATTCCGAATTTCTAATTCTTAATTGCTAATTCTTAATTCCTAATTCCCAGTCTTAATTCCTAATGTTTAATTCTTAATTCCCAATTCTTAATTCCTAATTCCCAGTCTTAATTCCTAATTCTTAATTGCCAATTCTTAATTCTTAATTCCCAGTCTTAATTCCTAATTCTTAATTCTATTTCTATATACCTGCGACGGTCCAATCACATGATTTGCCTCAAGTTGAATAGGAAAAGAAACCCCAAGCTCGGAGGAGAAAGACGACATGGGAGACAAAGTACCAGAAGTCAGAATGACACTTCTTGAGTTTGAACCAATCTCTGAAAAAGCCTGTATACATAGGAAAACCAAAATACTGTAAAAAGTCATCCGCACACACGTCAGTATTAAAGTGTGTTTGAATGAACAGAAGAGCATGACAGAAGCATTAACTGAAAATTTCACGAGAATCTGGGGTATAGTGCATTATACTGCAGTATAATGAACTTTCAAAAGTTTGGCGTGGCTAGTTTGTTTTTTGGCGAAATTTGGACTTCTCCATAACAATGCCTTATGACGTACACAGATGGATCATTGATTCCAAAATCCATTGTTCTTATGCATAGTTTTCCATATAGGGAACGTCATAAGACATTAAATAAAGTAAATGGTTTGAACCCAAGAGGATTATAACATGTTTGAGAAAGTTGCTCGTCTAGGTTAGAGTAGTCTTGAGAAAAACTCCAGTCACTACCACTACTAACAGTCTTTCTCAAGACTACTCTAACCTAGACCAACAACTTTCTCAAACATGTCATAAGACATTGTTACCGAGAGCTCAAATTTCTCTAAAAATGAAATAGCCATGGCAAACTTTGAAAGTTCATAGCTCGAAGACTATACGTTGGATTCTCTTGAAATTTTCAGTGAATGCTCCTATCTTGCTCCTCTGTACACTAAAACAAAAAATTTAGTTGAATGAAAATTTAACAACATACTTAATTAAGCTCATAATCTTTATATTATGCAAACTTTTAACTGAATAATTAACTGAATTGACAACAAAACTAAACTAAACAGTTCCATTGTTTATGGAATGAAACAGTCGTTGACTAAACGTCATGCATTTTTGTATCTACTGCGCATGCGAGTAGATACTATGTCGGCATGCAAGATTTTCCGATGTTACTTAAATTCTAATAGAATAATATTCGTCGGGACCAATAAAATTTCAGAAAGTTTTTCCGATCACATCCCGAGTCAGTCCGACGCAGTAGATACATGTACGCCCAGGCGTGCCTGTTGTTTTCTTAACCATTTAAGGCTTATGTATTTCTCTTGTTCTTTGTTCTCCTTTGTTTTTTCTATTCTTTTGGTCTTGGCGTCCCATTTATCAGACACTGAGGATACGAATGCAATCAAACATTTTATCTTTACACATGCATGTAGGTCTGGTGAGCTGGCCTGGTTTAAACACCCCCTAATAACTAGCCTGTGTACAGCCTGAATATACACTCTGTAATTCAGTCTGCGAAAACTCGCGCGATAGCTTGTTGACCCCCCGCTGAGCTTCTCAGATCTGAGAAGTAGATTTTGAAGGGTTTAATACTCATATGATCCGTAATTGTTTATTTGATTGGATTATTTGATCTCACGAGAATTACCTAGAAAACCAATTGTAACTGGAATAAGACATGGCTTGTGATTTGGACAATCAAAATCTACTTCTCAGATCTGAGAAACATGCGGACGGAGGTATACAGTCTTTGAGTGCCCTCTAGTCTTAATATGATATATGGCCGACCCCAAGCCTACCACATACACTACATGTGTACGTATAACTCATAATACAAGAACACTCATCGAAACTAAGCTAGAACTTACCACAGCAGGACTGAGACACCAAAAGTTCAAAGTATAAACCCATTGCTTTTTAAACGCTACAAAAAAAAACAAATCAATGTCTCAATGTCTTTCTTTTAACACGAGCATAAAAAGGCAAAATGACATACAGTACGCGTGCAAGAATACAAGATGTAATGTTTAACTCCTTCTGGGCGGCATCCAACTCTTAAGTCTTATGTATTTTACTCTGGCTAACACCATAGACGATTTTACTTGTCACAGTGAAAAGCCATCGGCGGGAAAGTTTTTCGATTGTTGCTGCTTCATCTCCCCCCCTCCTCTCTTCCCCCTAAACAATGTTGTATCACTACAAAACATTGGTGAATTGTTCTCGACAGCTTTGCATACCATTCCCGTTGATGGGAAAGCAATATTGAATAGGGGAGGGCGGGAGAAAATATAAAGATTGTAAAATGTCCTAATTTGGTGAGCATGTTACAACTGATTTTGTCATTGATTGTACCGACACGGTACTAATTTCTTTTTGTGCTTTCTTCATGAATTATTAATGACTTTTCTTTTAAATCTGAGTAATTAATGACATTCCTACCTCCTTTTCTTCTCCAACCTCCTGGCTAAAATAGAAGGAAATGTTTATTAGTTATCTTTAAAAAAGCAGTATACACCACTTTTAAACTAATAATTTGATAAATACAAAAGAACTTGCCAACTCAGCATTCGCCATTTCAGGCTTTTTTATTATAGCAACCCTAAAGAGGAAAAATATTTAAACAATTAGTCTCGGTGACGATGAGTAGATTTAACAATTAGACTACCATTTTATTCTGGTGTTTTAACTTTTGTGTTGCAGATTTTCATTGACACTCGCTCGCACTATCACTAACATTAACACCAACACCAACACCAACACTAACACTCACAGTAACACCAAGGCAACACTAGCACCAACACTAAGAGTAACACCACCACAAGCAACAACACTGACACCAACACCAGCGCCAACACGAAGACACCAACAATAACACTGGAACCAACAATGACACCAACATTCACAGTAACACCAAGGCAACGCTAGCACCAACATGAAGACACTGACACCAACACTAGCACCAACACCAACACCGACGCGAACACCAACACTAACACGAACACCAACACCGTCACTAACACTAACACTAACACTAACACTAGCACCACCATTAGCACCAACACGAACACCACCACTAGCACCACCATTAGCACGATATCACCATAGAAACGTTTTACGCAATACAAAGGTCAATACCTTTGAACCGAAATTCAGTTCAGTTACCTATAATCACAAAGATATTTATAGTTGTCCTTCAGAAGAAAATGTAACACCATGAACAATCCTTCAAAGAGAGACGCCGTCGTACTTCTCATTGGTCGACATTCCCTCCTGAAAAACAACAAAGAACCATGATTGATTAACAAATAAATTGCCATTGCCATTGCTAATGTGATTGCTCTCGTCGTTGTCATCCCCATTGCCAGTTCTATTCTCGTTGTGTTGTCAATGTCAATGTCAATGACATATTATATTTGTTGTCATTGTCACTGTCATTGTCAATGTCACTGTCAATGATATTGTCATTGTCATTGATACTGTCATTGCCATTGTCACTGTCCATGTCCATGTCACTGTCACTGTCCATGTCATTGTCCATGTCATTGTCATTGTCCATGTCACTGTCATTGTCACTGTCCATGTCACTGTCATTGATACTGTCATTGTCACTGTCATTGTCCATGTCACTGTCATTGATACTGTCATTGTCACTGTCATTGTCATTGTCCATGTCACTGTCACTGTCATTGTCCATGTCACTGTCATTGATACTGTCATTGTCACTGTCATTGATACTGTCATTGTCACTGTCATTGTCATTGTCCATGTCACTGTCATTGTCACTGTCCATGTCACTGTCATTGATACTGTCATTGTCACTGTCATTGTCCATGTCACTGTCATTGATACTGTCATTGTCACTGTCACTGTCACTGTCCATGTCACTGTCATTGTCACTGTCCATGTCACTGTCATTGATACTGTCATTGTCACTGTCACTGTCACTGTCCATGTCACTGTCATTGATACTGTCATTGTCACTGTCACTGTCACTGTCCATGTCACTGTCATTGATACTGTCATTGTCACTGTCACTGTCCATGTCACTGTCATTGATACTGTCATTGTCACTGTCATTGTCCATGTCACTGTCATTGATACTGTCATTGTCCATGTCATTGTCCATGTCACTGTCATTGTCACTGTCCATGTCACTGTCATTGATACTGTCATTGTCACTGTCATTGTCCATGTCACTGTCATTGATACTGTCATTGTCACTGTCATTGTCATTGTCACTGTCATTGATACTGTCATTGTCACTGTCACTGTCCATGTCACTGTCATTGATACTGTCATTGTCACTGTCATTGTCCATGTCACTGTCATTGATACTGTCATTGTCCATGTCATTGTCATTGTCCATGTCACTGTCATTGTCACTGTCCATGTCACTGTCATTGATACTGTCATTGTCACTGTCACTGTCATTGTCCATGTCACTGTCATTGATACTGTCATTGTCACTGTCATTGTCCATGTCACTGTCATTGATACTGTCATTGTCACTGTCATTGATACTGTCATTGTCACTGTCACTGTCATTGTCCATGTCACTGTCATTGATACTGTCATTGTCCATGTCACTGTCATTGATACTGTCATTGTCACTGTCATTGTCATTGTCCATGTCACTGTCCATGTCACTGTCATTGATACTGTCATTGTCACTGTCACTGTCATTGTCCATGTCACTGTCACTGTCCATGTCACTGTCATTGATACTGTCATTGTCACTGTCACTGTCACTGTCATTGTCCATGTCACTGTCACTGTCCATGTCACTGTCATTGATACTGTCATTGTCCATGTCATTGTCATTGTCCATGTCACTGTCCATGTCACTGTCATTGATACTGTCATTGTCACTGTCACTGTCATTGTCCATGTCACTGTCACTGTCCATGTCACTGTCCATGTCACTGTCATTGTCTATGTCGATGTCACTGTCATTGTCACTGTCCATGTCACTGAATGTCCATGTCACTGTCATTGATACTGTCATTGTCAATGTCATTGCCATATTCGTTGTCGTTGTCATTGCCATTGTCATATTTGTTGTTGTTGTTGTTGTTGTGGTCGTCGTTGTCATTGTCACTGTCGTTGATATTGCCCTTGTCATTGAAAGTATTATGAAAATACTATTTCTCACTTGATGTTTGATTGATCTTTTGGACTCATTATCTTGTTGAAATGTTTCTAAATGTAAAAATATTCAAATATCAAGTAAAAGAAAAAAGCGGTTTTCATAGAAAATCGTTCAATTTCGAACTCGTTTTGGAAAGAAAAGGTGTTTTTCTTTTCTTTTTTTGACAAAAACTAGGTTTTCGTTTTGATTATTAATAAATAAATATATAAAATAGATAAATATATGAATGAATAAATAAATAGATAAATAAATAAATAAATAAATAAATAAATAAAAATACGTTAATGCATAAATACATAAAAAAGTACATAAATAAATATACATAAGTAAATAAATAAATAAATAAATAAATAAATAAATAAATAAAAATAAGTAAATAAATAAATACATATATTTGTATTATTATATAACATATATTTGTTATATTTTTATTTATATATATATATATATATAAAAATAAATAAATAAATAAATAAAAATAGATAGATAAATGAATAGACAAATAAATAAATAAATAAATAAATAAATACATAAATAAATAAATAAATAAATAAATAAATAAATAAATAAATAAATAAATAAATAAATAAATAAAAATAGATAGATAAATGAATAGACAAATAAATAAATAAATACATAAATAAATAAATAAATAAATATATAAATAAATAAATAATACACTGAATACTTACAGCTAAAATAGGCATGCTTATTGGAGTAAAGCCGAGTTCTTCAAGTGCTTTGAGCAACTCATTTCCACTCCATACTTTCGAACATTTTTCAAACTCGACATCTTTAAGGTGTTCAGATTTGTTCACAATCCACCTTCTTACATTAGCGCACTATAATGTTTTATAAAAATAGAAGACACTCAAAACATACGTACGCAGTGCGTACATGTGTCTACTGCATAACAGATAGCTTAGAAATTCCTAGGGTCGATTTCCAACCGTCTCCCGGGCCCCGGTATACATATCTCCCCCGAAAGAGACGGCTGGACGCGTGAGCCACAGAACGTGTCTGTGACGTTTTACATAAATTAATTTCACAATATCAAAAACCATAGAAGCTGACTGAAATATATAAATGTATATTATTCGGGGAGCACGGGTGGCGTGTGCTGCTAGGGCGCTGCCTCTCACCAATAGTTAAGCCCGGTTGGACGGGGTTAGTACTTGGATGGGTGACCGCTTGGGAATGACCCCGTTGTCGAGCTTGGGACTCATGTGAGTAGAGTTTAGTTGGTCTCTCCTGTGCTTCGAGGGTTTTTCGCCGGGTACTCCGGTTTTCCTCCCTCCGTAAAACCAACACATAGACCTTAGGAGGATAACCTTGTAAGGGACCTAGAGTCCTACTGTTACTTCTCCTGTACCACTAGGTACAAATGTTGATAAGAATAAGTGACTTCCACGATCCTGTAAGCTGAATGACAAAAATATATTGGCTAACACTTTGAGGCCTGGACCTCCTCTCCCTTTGCTGAATAAAATCGTCTGGCGTTAGCCAGAATAAACCTTAGACTCGTCGTCAGGCTTCAAAGTGTTAAAGAGATAGATTTTAACCACTGATCTCTATATAAACTGCATTGCTCATCTGGCTCCAAAAATGAAGCGAGCGGAGATGACGAATTGGGGGTACCAAGATGGCCGCCACGGAAACTTTGTATGTTTTCGTAGCATGAAAAGAGGCGAAAAGAGCCACATTAAAAATATTTCTGCTATTGGTATCAAACAAAGAACACTGTACAAGGTTTAGAAGCTTAGTTTTTGCATTTGGTATTATTAAGCAGTAAAACGTGTTATTTCGTAGTTTTTTTACTCTGCCCGGTAATCGATAAACTTGCCTACATCACAAAACTCGTAAAAATACAACAAAAACAGTTATTAAACACTTTATGTACCTTTAATAGTAAAATATATCTTTACAAAGCCTTGAAGTATGTTAGTTGACTGGACTTGACGATTTCGAACTGTATTTGCTTGTATTTTCTTTCCGTTTCCTAGTGGTATTGTTTTACGGCTTTTCCAACTCCCCCGGTTAACTCTCACTGCTCTTAAGCCCGCAACGAGTACTGGACAGGGAGTAGTAAGATGGCGGATCTGGCTTCAAAATTTTGACTGCTGGACATAAGGAATGCGCTATCCAGTATATATAGAGATCAGTGAACACTTTGAGGCCTGGACCTCTCCCTATTCTGAATAAAATCGTCTGGCGTTAGCCAGAATAAACCTTTAAGACCCGTCGTCAGGCTTCAAAGTGTTAATCAGTTTCTCTAGAATTTGCTGATGTAAATCTTTTAGACAATCAATCGTAAACGTTTCTAAAATGCCATCGCATGCCTCACTCATCAGCACTCTATTGATCGCCATTTTGAACTGACGGGGTAATTCATGCAATAATGCTAATCATCCCAATAAGACATGCCTGCTGAAAATGTGCAGGCACGTTTGTGATCGGTGCAAATCGACAATGGACAAGAAATCGAGCCTACAAAATTCCTTGACTACAAGTAACTAATTATCACAAAAGACAAAAAGAACGGCCACGAAAGACTTTCGTGTATACACGTGTACATACCACTGCATGAAGAACCTGATGTTGTTCTCTGTATATATTATGACTAACTGAAATTAAAGAAAATAACACTGTTAAAGAACAACAGTTTAATGTTCACATGCAATCAACAGGGAGTTTAAGCAAGCTAGGACGACGACGGAAATGTAAAGTTCAGTATCTAACAGAAACCACGAATCATTTACTAGTACGTAGTATTGATTATAAAATAGGTTGCGTCTTACGCACGCTGTGATTGGTCAATTACCGTGTTTATATCAGGCTATGTAAACACGGTTGTGATGTCACGGCACATTTTGTAGCCTTATTTCATAAAAGAAATAGAAAATGGATGCCCTGTGTTTATATAACCTGATGCAAACACTCGAGTGAGTTGGGAGAATTCGAAAGTACTTATGTAAACCCTCGCCTACGGCTCGGGTTCACATAAACTTTCGAATTCTCCCAACTCACTCTCGTGTTTGCATCAGGCTATATAAACACGGGCGGCCATTTTCTATTTCTTAATTATTATATGGCAGCAGCGCTGAGAGGTCCGAATACGGAAATCCTGTAATTTAATTGCTTCATAAGCGGTCGGATATTTCCCGTATCCGCCCGCTCAGAGCGGAATCTGCCGTTCGGAACCGTACGTTTTATAAACAAAATGGCAGTCATGTCAGTGTATATGCAACAAGATGGATTATAATTTCAGAACTACTCATTGTTGAAATATATCGTGCAGGTATGTTGTTAGAAATTTTATAAGCTTTCATTTGATGTATAGTTCGAGTTTCCACGTTTTGTGAAAGTTTTTAAAATGTCCAAAACGTTCGTAACATTGTTCGTAATAATATAACATTTACTTCTCACAAGTATTAGAATTTCAGATGATTTTTTATTCAACTACTTAACGTACGATCTTGAGCAATATGTCAAACAAAAGCAATTGAAAAATACTATTTGGGGTAGAAAGTTCAGGATTCTAGCTCAACGGAAAGTACTTTAAAAATGGGAAAATGTCTGCCATTTTCGTTTAGTTCGCAAGAAAGATGGATCGAGTTTTCACAGAACGTTCACAACATTTATGGCCATATAATAAACTACTTATTGACCTCGCTTGTTCGGTCTGTACTAGTGAAATATCGGACCTCTGTTTTTTGCTTTTTTTAAAACCGGATATATGTTGCAATAGTTGCGCAAACTTTCCGAAAAGAAAACCAATGAACAAATAAATTTAAGAAAACTACTATACAATAATAATTTTATGCAATAGTAACGTTCATATGTTGTGCAATGTACATACAACTAGTGAATTTGTTCATTTTGTGACAAAAACAATGACAAAAGTGAATCTGATGTGGGTAAAAAGTGCAAAATCCGATTCGATCCGATCCGAGAAAAAAAGAACAAAATCCGATCAGATCCTAACGATAAAAGTTTAGTCCGAATCCGATCCGAACGGATTCGCACACCTCAACCACACACGATTCATTCACTCATTTACTCGTTCGTTCCTTGTCTTTCGGTCTTTATTTATTCACTTATTTTGTTTGTTCCTTTTTGTTTGTTTGTTTGTTTGTTTGTTTGTTTGTTTGTTTGTTTGTTTGTTTGTTTGTTTGTTTGTTTGTTTGTTTATTTATCTATTTTTTGGTTTGTTTGTTTGTTTGTTTGTTTGTTTGTTTGTTTTCTTTGTTTGTTTGTGTTCCTTTTTTAGTGGACGCCGAACAAAGGCCCTGGGTACGAAAGTACTCCCCTTCCTTCCTGCCCTCTTTCCCTCCCTCACTTCGTTCGGTGCTATCTCCCTCCTGCTCTCCCTCCCTCCCTCCCTCCTCCCCCCCTTCACTTAACATACCACACCTATTAAACACATACCAAAATAATCGAGATCCTTTATAGCATCATCTAACTGATTTGTCGTAACACACCAACTTGCTGCATCGCGACTGGAGTCCTCTATGTTATGTGCTTCATCAAGAATAACAATTTGGTCTGTCAAATCAATATCCATCTAAATAAAATAAAATCATTGTGAAAAAAAGACTGGTAACGAGTATAACGTCCGCGCATGCGTTAATAGCTATCTTGTCGAGTTGATATTCGGTCACGTCAGCAGCCGTCCGAGCGATATAAAGGGTCAAATATCACACATTTGTTTCGAATTTTGTGCAAAAAGAAATAGGAAAAACTTAAACAACATACTTAGTTTTTAAAACATTTCATAATCAGAACTTTTTTTAATCCATTAAGTTTATCGCAAAAAATCTGTCTTGACAACTTTCCCTAATATTTTGCTTGATGGATTCAATTAATATTTTGATTGTTGGATTCAATCAGCAACCTGCAAACGCTTTATCACGATTCCTTGATGGGTTGCCAAAAAAAAATCGTTTTAAATGCCAACCTTTGGATAATGCGAAATTCTACATAAAGTTAGAGCCATTAACTTCAAGTACACTATCACATTTATGTGTTGAATCGTGATAAGCGTTTGCAAGTTCCTGATTGAATCCAACAATCAAAATTGCAAGGTTGCGTATCAATATTGCAAAGTCATACGCAAGAGAACATCCGGATTGGCTATAATACATTAAATAAATGATGACAAATTGTAACAGAAGCAAGAATTTGTGGTAACACCACGTTTATTATTTGCTACTGAGCTTTCGACCTGTTGACTCAGGTCTTCATCAGCAAATGACAAACCAACACCAAGCACTATTTCAGTCGACGAACCGCTAAAAAACCCGCATTACTATTCGATTCCGAACGTACTTTGACGTGGAATCGCTAAAATCCGCATAACTGTCGATTCCGAACGTACTTTTGACTATTGATTCCAAACGCATACCCAGAATATAATGCGATCTAACGCTCTAGCTGCCTTCAGCAACTATCTCGTCAAGGCACCGCAATTACTCCAATTGCGTAAAACGTTGAACTCACCTGTGACCTGATAATAGGGTCAATCAGGTAATTGTACGGGCAAAATATGATGTCGGCCTCTTTCATTAGCTCGCGAGACGTGTAATAAGGACAAACCTGTAGGAACAAGTCAATTTATCGTTGCTTATTAGAGAGAGCCCATCAGAGAGAGAGTGCTTGTTAGAAAGAGAACGTTTATTAGAAAAGAGAAGCACGTTAGAAAGAGAGTGCTTATTAGGAGAGGAGCGTTTATTATTAGAGGGGCGTTTATTATTAGAAAGGGCGTTTATTATTAGAAAGGGCGTTTATTATTAGAAAGGGCGTTTATTAGAGAGAGAGGCATTTATTAGAGAAGGGTGTTTATTAGAGAGAGAGGCATTTATTAGAGAAGGGCGTTTATTAGAGAGGAGCGTTTATTATTAGAGAGGGGCGTTTATTATTAGAGAGGAGCGTTTATTATTAGAGAGGGCCGTTTATTATTAGAGAGGGGCGTTTATTATTAGAGAGGGGCGTTTATTATTAGAAAGGGCGTTTATTAGAGAGGAGCGTTTATTAGAGAGGAGCGTTTATTAGAAAGGGCGTTAATTAGAGAGGAGCGTTTATTAGAGAGGGGCGTTTATTAGAGAGGGGCGTTTATTAGAGAGCGACGTTTATTAAAGAGGGGCGTTTATTAAAGAAGGACGTTTATTAGAGAGGAGCGTTTATTATTAGAGAGGGGTGTTTATTATTAGAGAGGGGCGTTTATTATTAGAGAGGGGCGTTTATTAGAAAGGGCGTTTATTAGAGAGGGGCGTTTATTATTAGAGAGGGGCGTTTATTATTAGAAAGGGCGTTTATTAGAGAGGAGCGTTTATTAGAAAGGGCGTTTATTAGAGAGGGACGTTTATTAGAGAGGGGCGTTTATTAGAGAGGGGCGTTCATTAGAGAGGAGTGTTCATTAGAGAGGAGCGTTTATTAGAGAGGAGCGTTTATTAGAGAGGAGCGTTTATTAGAGAAGAGCGTTTTTTAGAGAGGGGTGTTTATTAAAGAGGGGTGTTTCGTTTAGTTTATTAGAGATGAGCGTTTATTAGAGAGGGGCGTTTATTAGAGAGGGGCGTTTATTAGAGAGGAGCGTTTATTAGAGAGGGGCGTTTATTAGAGAGGGGCGTTTATTAGAGAGGAGCGTTTATTAGAGAGGGGTGTTTATTAGAGAGGGGTGCTTATTAGAGAGGGACTGAGCTATTTGTAAGAATTGAAGAATGTACGAATCTAATAAGTATTCGTTGCATGCATAATAAAACCAAATTATTCCTTTTGCGCAGCCTCGTATCCCGGTGCACAAGAGAAAGATGCGTGGGGCATGCGAGGGACTGGATACAAGGCTGCCATTAAGCTAACAGAAGTAGAAAATTAAAACGTTACCCCCATATGCTCTCCAAAACCAACAAGTTCCTCAATGTCCCAGGCTTTTTTAATTCCATATTGTTGCAAGTGACGATCCTTGATCAAGTGACTTTTAGCGTGAAATCCACAGGACATGCCCTGGTAATTACAAAAATACATAATTACAGCATCACTTGGAAAAAATAGACTTGTGTTGAAATTTGAACAAGGTCAAAGTACGCGAATAGATTAGAGTAACTAACTCATAAATAGTAACTAGAGCCGAGAGTTTCAGGTTTTTGTGAATCCCGGAGAATCAGGGCCGAAGGCCCTGCAAGGGGCATGCCCCCCCCCCCCCGAAATTTTGAAGCTCTCAAACGCCATTTGCAGCCATTTCAGAGGTATAAAATGCCATACAACTGAGTCGCATATGATGCATTTTTTCTTAGAATAAATCACTACACTTCAAGGTTCTCTGATTAACAGACACGTTTCTCAACATTTATTTTCGTACTATCCCTTAAAAAGAGACATAAAAAGTGTAAAATGTGAAAAACTTCATTTTGAAGTATGTATACTTGTATAATCAATATAATCAAACTGCTCAGAGAAATGGTAAAAACAGACAAAATATAGGTAAAGTAATGATAGATCTCAGCCTCCAGCGCGGTAGAATTCAATATGGCGGGAAGAGCAAGTTTAATTCGAACATTTTCACACAAAACGGGTTTCAAAACACGCGTTGGGGAATTTAAAATCATTCATGGATTTTTATTTATCCAGCGACGGCGAAATACGATGGAGACACGGCGAATTTGCTACAAAATCCGCTCAACCACCAGCGAAATTCGCCGGCCTAAACTGAAGGACTGATTATTGAGCCTCGAATTGCATTAGGTAAGTGAAAGCAAAATAACTGACCACATGTGACATGTGGCAAGTCAGAAATTTTGCACGTGTTAGCGCTTAACTACTTAATAACCGAGAGTGACTGATCTTTACGGTAAAATACAATCTCGTTCCCAGAGCCCACGTTCCCCACCCGGGAAACGAGAGACTCTGGGATAATCCGTTTCAAATCGTTACGTTATTGGCTGAATAGTGAGCATGAGTTGGTCTGAAGTGAGCGGAAGTGGAATTAATAAAACCAAAATAACAAAGATGTCGGACGACAAGACTCCAGTGAAGACGTTGCCGCGATCGATATCTTCGCCGTATGTGTGCAGATGCTGTAATTCGAGCTTCGCCAGCAAACCCATTGACTTGTTTGGGGAAAAGTCAAACAAGGAGAACATACTATCCAGATTCCGCTCGGATATTTACGCATGCGTACCTCAACCGGAATAACAAGAATCCTGTGATTTGAAACGGATTATCCCAGAGTCTCTCGTTTCCCGGGTGGGGAACGTGGGCTCTGGGAACGAGATTGGGTAAAATATCAAACCGGAGGTCTTGCTGATATTGACCAAGCGATAGCGAAGTTGATACGTTCAAGGCCGAGGTTTGATATTTTACCGTAAAGACTGAATGATCGAGGTTATTAAGTAGTTTATTATATGGCATTTTTTATTTCAAAATCAATAATTTCTTGGTCTTTGCTTTCTTTAACTTCGTCAAAACACCGGACTAGCGTTATTTTATGTTCATCGTCATTTATTTTATTTATTTTCGTCGTTTTCCGGCAAAGGATAAGGGACTGGGGCTAATCATCCTTACTTGCAGTCAGTGGCTAAATTGCGAAGGACGCAGATCAACGTGACTGTGTCGAGGCCAGTGAACTCCATACTTCCTCCCATTCTTCCCTCATATCTGGAACGATAACTTCGGGTCAAAAAATGAAGTCAAGCTCTATTACGTCGCCTTCAGTCCCCCTATATACGCGGCCAATACGCGGTTCGCGTCAGGGGACTGGAAGCGACGTAATAAGTCGTGATAACGACTGAAGTTAGCGTTCCAGGTATATGGATGGATATAGGAAATGGAGTTCACTGGTAGAGGCATATCAAAGGCGTTCCAGGTGTTGATTTTACGAAGGGAGAAAAACCGGAAAACCCGGCGAAAAACCCTCGAAGCACAGGAGAGATCAACTACAACTCCAATCACATGAGTTCCAAGCTTGACAACGACCCCAAGCGGTCACCCATCCAAGTACTAACCCCGTCTAACCGGGCTTAACTTTTGGTGAGAGGCAGCGCGCTAACAGTACACACCACGCGTGCTCTTATTAGCATTTTTTAGTTTCCAATCGTAGGGCGTTAACAATTTTCATAATGCCCGCGGGCATTACGGAGAAATCTCGCCACGTCAGCAGCCAATCACAAGGCGTGTTTTTACCGGAAGTATTCCTTGCCATATAATAAAAACAATAAGTGTTTTCAACCGCAAAGCTAAATTTTCCGAAAAACCTAACCCCAACCCTAATCAGCAAGCGGTACATATTGAGCATCAGTGCGCACCTCTCTGCCTTCTACACTTTTACGACAATCTTCTGTTTTGTTCTTGCTTTTTGAAACATCAGAATGAATACAGGTGTGCTCCCTGCTAGCCAAAATACACATCCTACAAGAGAAAGAAACAGGTGTGTTTGAAATATTTCATGACTACAATATTTTCATGTACTGTAACAAAGGCTTTACGCTACTTTGATCACTTCGCAAGCTCAAATTAATATAGCTAATTTTGCTTTGTAAATGTATGTTGTAACTGTTTGTATACTTATTATTTTTGTCCATTTATTGTAATATGGTAACTGTGTGCATATAAAATTTGAATTTTTGGTAAAGTGAAGGAAGCAAGAGCATAGTCAAAACAATATTCTTCGTAAATTTCAAGGCTAAACTTTTCAAAATATTAGCTTTCGACTAAACAAGTTAATAAATACACATACAACACCAGCCCAGGACGGCTTTATTTAGCACGACAATGGTGTAATTTCATTGGTCCATGTACACAAAGGGAACGGAATGTGTTGCACGTTTCAGCAGACGTTATAGTTGTGGAATAAACGTGAGCCATAAGAAGGTCTGCGAAGGAGCTTAATAAACCATAGTCAGAATAAACAAGCATCAGTGTTTTATTAAGGTATTTAAAAAATCGTGAATAATTCGTGAGGAAAACACAAAGGAAATCAGTACCATGTCTCCTGATTTACATAAACTTTAGCTTTGATTTCCTTGGCTTCGACAGTTGTTTTTCAAAATTACTACGCCAATGAACTTACCAAACGAGTCGTTTATTAAGATATTCAAAAAATTCGTAGTACGTGTTTTATCAGATAAAAAAAACCCCCACGGCTATCGTCTCGTGTTTGAACTCCGATAAAACACTAGAAAACAAAGGACTGGGGCTAATCATCCTTACTTGAAGCCAGTAGCTGAATTACAAAGAACGTGACCGAGTCGAAGGCATATCAAAGCCACTCCAGGCAGCCGCTATACGACACATGTCTCACCACGTATCACAGCTAAGATCTAAGGAGAAAAACTGGAGAACCCGCCAAAAAAAACTACAACTCTACTTAAATGAGTTCCATGCAAGCTCGACAACGGGGTCATTCCCAGGTGGTCACCCATCCAAGTATAAACCCTGTCCAACCGTAACTTTGAACTGCAGTGGTGAGAGCAGCACGCTAACACTGGGCTTTCCCTGCTCATGTTTTAAATATTACATCAAACACAAACCATTTCGTAAGCATATTGACGTAAAAATATTGAAGATAGACCTAGTGTGAGCAACCTACTTGGTAGTCTTGTATTCTGTTTTATTCATCTCCCGCACAATCTGCGTGATCTGCTTGTGAGTTCTCGTCCCAAAAAATATTTGTGGAGCACTGCAAAGATAAATTTTTAATCAACGTGGAGCATATATAGCAATGGAAAGAGAAAATGAGCGACAAACCATACGAATACGAACTGAGTCACTGAACGTTTCAAAATATTTCAGAAAGACAACACAACAACAGTCAATATCATTACCCTGAGAACAACCAAAAACAGTATAACACAAAGAGAATTCCAGCAAATGTTTATAGCGCCTACTTAATAGATCTGTGTGAAATCGGAATAAGGGTGTGAATATTTTAATTGCAGAGTAATATTGGTAATGAAATAGGCTACCAGGACTTTCAGAATTATTTCAAGTAGGCGGTTGCGATGAGAAAGTAGGCGGCTGTAAGGTGAACGGGGAGTTTTTATCTTTAAACTACAACTAAAGCCATTCTAATATATTGTAATAAAGAACAACTGCTCAGACATTTTATTATACCGGATTTTATAAAATTTTACAAATTTTCAGTCTTATATAGAAAAGTGATATTTAGCTAGTTCAGTGTCACTGTCACTGAACACTTCAGTGTCACTGAACACTGCCACATTGACCATATTGAGTAATGAAATTATTATGCATCAAGAAACCAGTCCTGGGCCGAGAACCATAACGGATACATTTCGATACGATTACTCGAAGTACCCATTTCTCCCGAAACAATTCAAGATGGACGAAGTCAATATTTTTGAACGAATACAAACATCGATTGTTTTCAAAAAAGGAATAAAAATAGACAAGGTTGAGTAAAGAATAACTTTATTTTGATGCTTAATTAAAGTAGAGAGAAAGGTGCAGAGCAGATATTTTGATATTTGAAAGAAAAGTAGCCGGCGGTATACCTCGTGGCAACGCCAGAGCTCCGTCGGCCGCCGCCTTATTTTGAAAGCCCTACTGCTGTTGTATTGTCTTACCGAAATATTTTCAAATGTCGTTGACTCAGTTTGTATTCGTATAACACGCAGCCACTCACCCAACAAGCAAATATATAGCTCGAATAAATGCCGTGCAAAATAAAAATATTACTTTGGGTTGTCTACGAGATCATAGAAAGCGTCTTTGCTATCACCACTACATGAAAATAACATATATTTTATGTACATTTATCGTTTAGTGCGAGGTTTAGCGGTCTTGTCAGAAATCAATATTGTTGACTTTGTCCAAACTTTTTAAACAGCCAATCAAAAGGCGTCACGCATGAGTGCTGCCGTACGGAAAGGTCTATTAAATGAAAGTATGTTTATTTAGCGTTTGAAAACCGTGCTTTTCCCTCTAAAAAAATTGAGACATCATTAAAACAGTTGGTATAGTTGCACAAGGGCGTGTCATAACTAGAATACAAAATCATTTTGTCCTTCATTTTATAGTCAGAAACTTCGAATTTCATACATTAAAGTGTATTGGCAATAAAAATTAAATTTGTCCCATTTGAAAGAACTCGTCAAATGGTATAAGAAGACCTTTTGTAATTTTTCTGTATCTTACTTGTGTTTTGAAATATTTCGACCAAAGACAGCGTGCTGTCCGCCATCTTGTTGTAATATTGTAATATTGTTGTAATAAGGATCTGTATTTTTATATAAAGATGAAATTTAAGCTTATGAGCTAACAGTAAAAAAGTCTTTTCAAAGATTACGCGGTTCAGTAGTTCTGTATTGTATTCCTATTTTTCCGGTCACCGTCCGTGTCTCAAAAACGCCTAACATGCTTAAAGGGTATTGAGTTTGTCTCATTTGAAAGAACTCGTTGTTGTTAATACTTGTTGTAATATTGGGTCTAATTAACTAGGAAATTGGTCACGTCACAAGCAGGGTAAACCTGATGAAACTACTCCGTGGGTGACCAAATTTCCACGGAAGACTTTTTTAAATGTTGTGGGTCAATTTAAAAGGGAAATAGCGCAACAAAATCGAGTTTCTAGCTCATAGTGTCACAAGGTTGGCAAGATAAACATTTCACTTTACCCTGCTTATGATGTCACATGCATAATTTTGCATATCGAAAATAATTCCAAGATGGCGGACAGCACGCCGTCTTTGGTCCAAATATTTCCAAAACCAAAACAAATACGGAAAAATTGTAAAAGGTCTTCTTATACCATTTGACGAGTTCTTTCAAATGAGACAAACTTAATTTTTATTGCCAATACCCTTTAAGTGAACTACGAACATATTTTAGTTGTTGAAAACCGACAGTATATTAGGCTGTTTTCCACTAGGCGATATTTTTCGAGCGAAGTGACTTTTTGCTTTTGTCGTGCATGGCTGATTAGTTTACCTGCGAGTTTACCTGTGGTTTCACCTGAGAGCTGAGAGCTTGCGAGACAAAAAAATGTCGCTTCGCGCGACATTTTTCGCCAATTGGAAATCCAGCCTTAAGCCGGTTTTCCACTATAGGCGACATTTTTCGCACGAAGCGACTTTTTCTTTTGTCTCATGAGCTCTGAGCTGGAACTAATCAGAAATCTATTGAATTCGAACAAAAGAAAGTCGCTTCGTGCGAAAAAAATCGCCTAGTGGAAAACCGGCTTTAATCACTCGTAAACGACGACTAAGTTGGATACGGCATCGACTATGTATATTCTAAAACAAATATTAGGTATCGTCTCGACTTGTAAAGTAGTCGTCCTCTCCTCGAGAGTGTTCGGACATCCCAGGATACATTTAATAAGAAGGTGAAGAGGCGAGAGCATGTATTTGTCTTGTATTTTAACGTTGAATCGTAGTGGAATACAGTAGGAACAGCTAATAAAGTCGAATAATTCGATATAAACTAAACTAACTTTATTTATACTGGTTATATCTAAGTTATCCTCAGAGGTCCATTAAGGGCCCACCTTCATTGGCCCAGTGTTACTACAGCAGGAAACCGGAGTACCCGGAGGAAACCTGTGGTGTTTGGTAGAGTCAAACTGGAAGCACTCTTCTCACATGCGGCCAAGGTGAATTTTTTAAATCAGATAACTGCACCGTGCAGGAATCGAACCCAGCTCCCAGAGGTGAAAGGCACGTGCACTAACCACTGCGCCACCAACACCCCTATGAAATAAATTTTACACACCGTTGTGAACACTTTTCCCAAAAAGTTTAGTTCTCTATAGATTGTTTTGAACAGTTCTGTTTGATAACAATTAGAATGCATGTAGACCCTAGTGATGTTATTGGTTGTGGTCTTGTGGAATAAAATATGTCTCAACCTTTTGGCCCAAAAGCCCGTTTCTCAAAGGTTAAACAAACATACTTTCCTTCAATTATTTGCCCTGAAACATTCACAATCGAAAACAATAATTTCAAACTTTACTAATGTTACTTTCTCCAACTTGAAGATTTCGTTGCATAGGCACTTTAAACCAAAGCGACTTTATTTATTGAAGTTGATAACCCAATGGCTCTCACCCCTTGATGGAACTACAATCTGAGAATAATTCATTGGGACACTAAAGACACTAAAGCATCAATTAGCTTCCTTCTTGCTTATTTCACTATCGTGGGATAAATAACGTTGCTTTACCCCTCCCCACCCCCCACCAATCAATGTTGATTTCCAGGGGATACTTCTGAGGCCTAGAAAACAAAAATTCTGTCGCAACGTTGATCGGAGGGGGAAGGGGAGGGCACATTTTAAAGTTAAATCGCGTGCGCACATAAGTCACTTGACATACGCTGTGTCCCAATGTAATTATTCCACGATTGTCTGAAAATATTCAATATCAATGAATTGAAATTACGCACTGCTAAAATAATAAATAACGGATAAAAAGCAAACGGTGGAACTAAAATTACACGGCAGAATTATAAACGAATTATTTCAACATTTCAATGAACGAGCTTTCGCTGTTGCGAAGACCGCAACAATTGATCCAACGATCGCACGTCTACCTAACCGAATTGACTGTGTGATGAAAGGGAGTCAAACAAAATACTAAACCCACACTCATAGGTTGTCAGTGGTTTACTTTTACTATCCGTGTCCACTTCAGTTGTTCTAAATAAGCACTAAACAGTAGAAACTTGCGTTTTATTTGGCCCGCGTATTAAATGACAACCTAACAAAATAAGCGTAAAGACTGCATTTATAATTAGCTGTGCTATTATAATGGCTCCTGCACAGTACTCCATGCCTTTACTGCGTATTTCCCGCATAAACACGTTCTAAATAACAACTGTCTTTATCACGCTTATGATACAGATAAAGTTCTATATGCTGGTAACATTGAGGTAGCAAAATACCTAACTTAAACCGTATTTTTAACAGTACTCCATCTACGGCATAAATAATATTATAATTAGATTATCTTTTAACTTATTACCACGAATTTGGTGGAGTACTGTTATTTATCTGAGTAAAAGGGTCTGGACAGGAATAATTCAGCGCTTACAGTGAAGATTAAGTAAATATCTATCACTTCAACAAAAAAACTGTCTAAAGAAGACTCAGTTCTTTCGAATATAGACCTATTTTAGTGGAGTACTGTAGTGGAGTACTGTGCCGGTCAACCGATACGAATCGGAAACAATCGGAAAATTATTTCACTGATACTAATAGTCATCCCATAGTCGTTAATAGTAACCCTGACCTTCATTGAGTGGGTAATCAATAAAAATGTGACCCTGGTATTAATATTTATGACTTGCGCTTATTTCAGACAATCTGAGAATAATTAATTGGGACACTAAAGCATCAATTAGCTTCCTTCTTGCTTATTTCACTATCGTGGGATAAATAACGTTGCTTTACCCCTCCCCACCCCCCACCAATCAATGTTGATTTCCAGGGGATACTTCTGAGGCCTAGAAAACAAAAATTCTGTCGCAACGTTGATCGGAGGGGGAAGGGGAGGGCACATTTTAAAGTTAAATCGCGTGCGCACATAAGTCACTTGACATACGCTGTGTCCCAATGTAATTATTCCACGATTGTAGTTAGTAGCATTAACTGGAGAACTATGATGTTGATTTTGCAAAGGTAGGAAAATCAGAGAACCCGGTGAAAGAGTCTCGAGGCACAGGAGAGAACCAACAACTCTACTCACATGAAGCTAATGTGGTCACCAATCCGAGTACTAACCCCATTCCAGAGGTGGAAAAAATATTTTACTTTTTGGGACCGCGAGAGAACGTAAGAACATTTTCTGTGAGTAATCGACACTTCGACACTGTTGACTGTACTGATACTACTGCTGACAGCTGTACTGCAACTGTGTAACTCTAACAAGCTGTCAAATTGAATGCTATATTCTATTAAACACTCACAAGTTGAAGTTGTGATTGTTATTTGTTAAATATTTTATTGTTGTTTATTCAAATAATACCCATAAGTCAATAACTCCACAAGTTACACAACAAAAGACTTCAAAAGAGATGTAGAGATTCCATGAGGTATACTGGTAAGTGGTATAGTTGTATAAATTAGGTTTTGACAGAGAAAAAGGCTTTTGAAACAATGAAAGTAAAACTGAAGTACTGAACAATTTTTAAATAAATTGTATTATACTTTTACTAGTTTTACAACTTACAAGTCCTGAAGTCCAACTCAAATAGTCAACTCTTTTAACTCAGTCAACTGGTTCAACTCTTGCAAAGTTTTCTATGCAGTCATGCAATAGAAAGAGTCGTGACTCTGTTAAGGGGCCAAACCTAGCTCATTCTAATAGTGTTATTGAAGATGCAATCATTGCAATGAACAGATATTGGCAAGGGAAGAACTGGCACTTTTACAGAACATCCCTCACAGACCATCTAAAGAACTTTGACGGAAACTCAAAAGTGTTGCATAGACTTTTTAAAGAGAAAAGCAAATTGCAATGTATGGAGAAATCAAATAACTGTTATATCTTTGCATGACTGCATAGAAAACTTTGCAAGAGTTGAACCAGTTGACTGAGTTAAAAGAGTTGACTATTTGAGTTGGACTTCAGGACTTGTAAGTTGTAAAACTAGTAAAGTATAATACAATTTATTTAAAAATTGTTCAGTACTTCAGTTTTACTTTCATTATTTCAAAAGCCTTTTTCTCTGTCAAAAGCTAATTTATACAACTATACCACTTACCAGACAGAGTATACACTGTACCTCATGGAATCTCTACATCTCTTTTGAAGTCTTTTGTTGTGTAACTTGTGGAGTTATTGCTTTATGGGTATTATTTGAATAAACAACAATAAAATATTTAACAAATAACAATCACAACTTCAACTTGTGAGTGTTTACTAGAATATAGCATTCAATTTGACAGCTTGTTAGTTCTGTCTTTTCCTTCTTTCTTTTCTTTTCCTCTTTTTTTTCTTTCCTCTCTTTTCTTTTCTTTTTTCCCCTCTTTTCTTCCTTCTTTTCCTTTTTTCTTTCTGCTGACCCTAAACAATTTTCTTGGGACCAATGGTCCCATGGTCCGCTATTTTTTCCACCCCTGCCCCATTCAACTGGGCTTAACTTCAGCAGTATAAGAGACAGCGCGCTAACAGCTTGTGCCACCCACACCACTTTAAACTTTTACTTACGATTCACTTGGAAACTCTGAGACATCCAACTTCTTGGTTTCATTTCCAAAATCCTTTTTATTTTCCTTAACATTATCTATCAACATTTCTTTCTTGTTGTCTGTGCAAGATTCTTCTTTCATAGATCTTGTTAGTTTCATCGTCCATTCAGGTGGATTTTTAGAAGCACCGTCATCTATTTTAAAATCCGCCAATTCATCTGCTCCATCACTGGATGATCTATGTTTTTTGGCTGTTGGTAGTGACTGCAAAATATAAATTAAGAGTAGAAATAATTCTGGATGCAGGCATTGAGACTCCCTCTGTCGCCTTGTTCCGTAAATTAAAATGGATTCCTATCTAAATCTTATTAACTGCAGAATATGCGTTGTTTGGAGGTACGTGCCGTTGGTGACCAGGTTGGTCAGTAATCTAGCCTTGTTAGCAAGCAAAATAACTGTAAGCAATTGGGCCATGAGCAAATAGCCAGCAAACTAAGCAATAGCAATTAGGGTAATCAGAGAAGAAATAGGCGCTTGCCATGACAACTCTGCCAAGGCAGACCACCGGCACCAGTCACACTTACAAGTCAGTGGAATAACATATACGATATATAGGATTCTATACTTCGTATCTACACGGGTGGGGAAAGGGCGAAGGGGGAGCACAAGCTGAGCAAAGACGCTACTTGCAGCAAAGCAACAGACGCTCAATGAATCTCGAATGCGCGGGAAACCCCTTAACGTAATTGACGTAAGGGACTCCCCTAATAAGGGGAACCGCAGGCCAACTACATCAGCAGTTAACTTCGCTTAAATATATATTCCTATATTTAACCACATTTAAAATGAGAAAGTAATTACTACTCGTGTTCAACTGTTTGCGAACTTCAATGCCTATTGAAGTTCGTAATCTGTTCACATTTTCTCGAGATGCACATAAAGTTGAAAGTTTATTAAAAGTTTGAATTAGCCGAATCAAAATTCTAATATACAGTGATGCAATGCTTTTTAATTCACTGCCTACTGAGTTGAAAAATATTAATGATTTCACTGTAATATCCTACAAATCAAAATTGAAACACTAAGAACAATTTTCATGTTCTAGTTGCAAACATCTTATTGAATGTACTTGTTACTCTTAAGGTTTTCATTGTATTTAGTTAGTTGAATAGCACGCATGTTATTGCACTGTCTGCTTGTTGTTACCAACGGCTATTTCCCATATTTCTTGCGCCAGCGTTTACTCTTGCAAACTCACGCATGCGTAAACGTTGTTTCCGGTACACATTGCGTACCTATTTTTATCAATCCTGTCCAAAAATGTCATTCCCATAATAATAATGGCCTGGAATAGCTACAACCGAATGAAATTACAAGTCTAGGGGATTTTACAGCCATTCGCATCCAAGTGCAAACCGAAAACATTTATTTTATTTGGATGGGCCTTACAATCGGTTTCAGGTTGCTTTTGACGGAAATGTTTAGAAGTTCGTTCCGAAGTTCGCAAGTTCATTTGACCTTCGTATTTGATTGGCTACTTAGTTGCTAGTAGCCAATCAAATGCCTAGTTCAATACGAACTTGTGAACCGCGGAACGAACTTCTAAACATTTCCGTCAAAAGCAACCTGCGTGCTTTGGAGTCAACAGGTGGCTCCACACAGTTTTTTGAAAAATGGAAAATACAAGTTTGAGAGTCCAAAACACGTGCATAAACAATTCGGAAAAAGAATAAAACTAAATGTTATGCATAGTTAAACAGTCTGACAATCAAAAACTGTTACCAAATAAATAGCAACAGTTGTTGCTATGGCAACAATGACGTTTCAAAATGGCTGCCAATTACCCTTCAAACTAATTTAATTCGAAAAAAAACTTTGGTGACCCCCAATTTTTTTTCATTAAAACTTTTGTTGAAGTATGAGTAATCGATAGGCCGATTTTAAAAAATTCTGTGGAACGAAATTTTTTAAACATTAACAAACACCATAAAAATTATTCGTTCTACAGAATTTTTTTTAAATCGGCCTATTGATTACTCGTACTTCAAGAAAAGTTTTAATGAAAAAAAAATTGGGGGTCACCAAAGTTTTTTTCGAATTAAATTAGTTTGAAGGGTAATTGGCAGCCATTTTGAAACGTCATTGTTGCCATAGCAACAACTGTTGTTATTTATTTGGTAACAGTTTTTGTTTGTCAGACTGTATAACTATGCATAACATTTAGTTTTATTCTTTTCCCGAATTGTTTAATCACGTGTTTTGGACTCTCAAACTTGTATTTTCCATTTTTCAGGAAACTATATGGAGCCACCTTAAAGGTGATAAAAGACCAATTCAATACATTTCAAATGTCAAATACATGTAACTCGAAAAAATGTGTGTAGCCTGCGCTTGAACGCAAATGGCTGTATGGCTTGGTTGGAGTAAATGTTGAGCACTACCAACATTGATTTTCCAAAAAAATATATGAAAATGTCAACTAACCTGCGTGCCTGGTGTCCTGAAGCGTTTCTTAGGTGGTTGAAAATCTGCGTCCTCACTGAACTCATTGTCCTTTATAATATTATCTAGTATGTCTTCCTCTTTGGATCCTAGTAAACAAGAAGTCAAAGTTTTCAGTTTCACATCAAGAAAAAATATTAATTAAAGGGTATATAAAATGAAAATTAAGTTTGTCTTATTTGGTGAAAGTAACGTTAACACCTTCAACAGTTTTTCCACATCTCACTTCCTTCTTGAGAAAATAAGATTTGTTTGATATGCAAATAACCCACTGCATACGTCACACTGGTAATTTTACAATAAACAAATACTTTCCCGTGTATTTTATTACTCAGTTAATAAGCTTTTAACAGACTTCTGTTGGACGTTTGTCAAGCTCAATTAGACAGAAAATATTTCTGAGCCCCAGACATAGATGGAGAGCTAAGCTGGTAGCAAATTCGTGGTCATATGTGCTCCTAAGGGGAGCACGGATGGCGTGTGCTGTTAGGGCGCTGCCTCTCACCAATAGTTAAGCCCGATTGAACGGGGTTAGTACTTGGATGGGTGACCGTCTGGGAACAGCCCCGTTCTCGAGCTTGGGACTCGTGTGAGTAGAGTTTACTTGGTCTCTCCTGTGCTCCGAGGGTTTTTCGTCGGGTTCTCCGGTTTTCCTCCCTCCGTAAAATCAACACCTATGGCCTAGCTGGGATCCTTGGTCTGAACTGTGTCGTATGGCGGCTGCTTAAAGCGCCTTTGATATGCCTCGACACGGCCACATTGAAAAATCCTTAGGAGTAATTTGATTGTAAAGATACACGTTTGATGTATTGATGTATTAAAGACCATTATTATTACCATTATTAAGTTGGTAGCGTTTGGATATGAGAGGCAGTTAAAGTGATATGATAAGTTGTACGTATACATGAAGTGTGCACTACATGAATACATGTACTACATGTATATGTACAACTTATCAAATGACTTTAACTACAGTACATCTCATATGCAAACGCTTCGGACACTTGGAGCAAATATGACTGTAAATTTTACGACCAACTCGGTTTTCTTTGATGTACCGCGGTTGTTTATTTTTAATAGTTACTCCCGACAAGTTAATTGCCCCGGGCTAATATATATTAGCCCGGGGCAATTAACTTGATTTATGCGTGGGAAAATAATCTTTGGGAAAATAAGCTTTAATCAATGGTCACAAATGTGATAAAGGATTTATCATCGCGACCGAAGTGTTTTTTTTAGACAATCTCTGCAGGGGCGGATTTAGGGTACGTCAAACACGTCAAGCGACGTACACAAAAATTCTAGACTAATTTATTCCTGAATTAATTAATTAGTTTGAAAAAACTTTTAAAAATGTTTTTAAAATTTGAAAAATAAATATTCAAGCTTTTAAAAATTTTATATAGATTTTGAAATTTTTGAAATTTTCAAAAATTTCATTTTTGCACGTATTTAGAAAAATATATCGAGAAAAATGGCACTCCCAACCAAGAAACGCCCTGGGGACGAGGTTGAATAATTATTTGACCCAAGATCTCAGTCCTCGGCTAGAGAACACCTGGTCTACTTCATGTAGCCTGAACGAAACTGTTCATACCGTAGGGTTAGAGAGGGACCCTCATTCACTCAGCATTCACTCCATTTACAAATATGGATAATTTGAGTACGTCAAAATGGCGGTGTACGTCGAAATGACGAGCACTGATTGGACAAAAACAGTAGAGGACCGTCAAGGGGTAGTCGGAAGTAGATGTGACTACGTCGGAAGTAGAATTATTTTGACGTTCTTGGCTGTTGATTGGCTGGCAAAGGATATTTCGACGTACACTGACTACGGCACGAGTCTCTGGGCACGAGTGCAAGACTACTGCGGCATAACTAAGCTGCCTGAGCCTGCACTGACTGACTCGACTTCAAACTTCTGCTTGAGACTGAGTTCGGTTTCGATTATAGCGTCTACGGATGTTACGAAACTTGTAGAGAACGCTCTACAGAGTGAAAACGATGATTTGTTAAAGACGATCTGTTGCGATTTGACAAAGAAACTCCAATCGTGCGATTTTCTCGTTGGTCAAGAGTTTTCGGCGCAAATTGGCAGGACATTGTATCGAGATATTGACGCGGAGGCATATATTCCTCAGTATGCTAAATCTGCTTCTGGAAAGAAACCTTGTATTGCTTTAAGGTGAGTGGCAACTATTTTATCTTTAACCTTGTGCAATCGTGAAAAGCGTAAATTATTTAAATTAGATGAGATATGTTTCGACTCACGAGTATTTTATGAATACACAATGCAATATATTAATATAATTATTGAGATAATGAGATGTGTTTAGCCAACCATCGCCAATTTTTACAAAAGCATTAACCATACGTTTACTTTAATAATCTGATCAACAGTGTTAAATATTGAATTCTAATACCTCTACTCGAACAGTCTACTGTTTATTTGTTTGGCATTGATGGAAATCCATCAAGATATAGAACCTTCTGTTCAGCAGGTTATTGATAAATTTTCTGCTGACAGCAGGAGAATTGAACTAATTTAAACATTCTATTCATTTGATGTACTGTATATTTTATTGCAATAATTATTAAATACACAATAAATATTTAAAATAAATAAACATTTCAGTAAGAGTATGCAGTCTTTTCTTGTTAATCGGTAGCTACTAGTTAGTATGACCAGGATGATGTAGAGAGGTGAGCTCCTCTCTATGTCCATGAAATGTCCTATATGGTCTATTTTTCTCTATTCATAATTCTCTCTCATTAGGTGAGTATCTGGTGCCTCAAAACCAGACAGCTCAGGGTATATAAGGGGTAAACTATTAGGTAGTAAAGATGACCAGGATGATGTAGAAAGGTGAGCTCCTCTCTATGTCCATGAAATGTCCTACATGGTCTATTTTTCTCTATTCGTAATTCTTTCTCTTTAGGCGAGTATCTGGCACCTCAAAACCAGACAGCTCAGGGTAGATAAAGGGTTAAGAATTAAGATGACCAGGGTGATGTAGAGAGGTGAGCTCCTTTCTATGTCCATGAAATGTCCTACATGGTCTATTTTTCTCTATTCGTAATTCTTTCTCTTTAGGCGAGTATCTGGCGCCTCAAAACCAGACAGCTCAGGGTAGATAAAGGGTTAAGAATTAAGATGACCAGGATGATGTAGAGAGATAAGCTCCTCTATGTCTAAAAAATGTCCAATATGGTCGATTTACTTAATTACTCTATTCATAATTCTTCTAATCAGAGAAGAAATTGCTTGGCAGCTAAGGCTAGGGTGGGGCCTTGGCTGTCCATGTCGGATTCACTGTACAACAGTGATTCATAAGCATGCTGATGAGCTCTGACATGGAGCGAAACAGTCGTAAAAGTTGTCTCCAATAACAATTAAAAAAGTGCAAAATCGTATTTTTTTAAAAACAATCGTAAAATGTGGTATAAAAAACCCAAATTAAAACTGTAAGATTTTTCTAAAAAATGTCAGAATGCGGGAAATGCCATTTCAGGGAGCCAAATTTCAAAAAATTTCCGGGGGGGCATGCCCCCGGACCCCCCTAGAATGCGCAACTTCCGTGTTTTGACGTACACTAAAAAATTCCTAGATCCGCCCCTGAATCTCTGTGATAACGAACTCCAGTATCTCAGTTTTCTTAGGCAACCTCTGTGATCATGAACTAAGTAGGTTAGTTACCTCAACCTCGGTAACTACGTAAGTTATTAATTCGGCCCTCGGTAAATAACTGATGGAGTTACCTCGGATTCGGTAACTAACCTATACTATGGGCGCTTTCCGGTCAGTCCGGCCAGAATGGGCTTGCTTTTGATTAGGACCAAATTTTCCAGTCAGACCATCCCAGGCCTCAAACGAATCACGTTCCATTTAACCGGACTGACCGGTCTAACCGTGTAAATGGAAAGCCCCCTTAGTAGGCCTTAATAATCATTAAGCCTTTATCATTTCCCATGCACACACACAGATACATATTGTAAACGTTAACGATAAAACTGCAGTTTAGCGGACACCATCAAAGTGCCAAACACTAAGACTGAAGGCTCAACGCCACCATAAACCCTGATCCTAGACACCTTTTCAGGCAGTCAGCCGACGAACAGTGTCCGCTAAAACTGCAGTCTAGCCAGGACTTTATTAAGTAATGCCAATACAGTATATACTGTAAGGGGGTGTTTACATGAGGCCGGCCTGAATTTTGCATATCGATTTTTGTTTATATGAGGCTGGCCTTGAAACTATATAGGTTTGGTTCCTCTGTTGCTTCAAGATTTGTGTCGATTGCCTTACAGCTCGTGACCACTGGAGAATCATTATTTTATGTGGATTTGACACCAGGCCTCGAAATAATTCTTGAAAGTATACCGGTCATCGTGACCGGTAAAAAATTACATTTGCCGGTCAAAGAAGATTTTTTACCGGTCATCTTTTGTTTCTTTCATTTGCGCCTATTTTAAGTGTACTTGTGCAGGTAAATTTACAGTTAATCATTCTCAAGAAAATGCTTACTTCTTTGGTGGGAAAAAGATGAAAAACAGTCAAAAGAGAAAAATCTGTGTATTACGTAGTACGTAGCTATTTGGTATCCAAATACAATACTGAGAAACAGAAGACTGCTTCTCAGCCTATGTGCCACGAGGTATCGCGCACGAGTGTAATTTGAGTTGCAAGCGTTAAAATAGTAGGCTATGGGTGCAATGCCTGCGGTGTTTTGAGAAGCGAGACTTCCGCTTTTCCCCAAACGAAACACAAGCAATTGTTGAGAAACAATTACCCGCTCTTGTACGCATTTTGTATTAAAAAAAATTACCAGTCATAGATGTCCGGTAAGCGACGATATTTGCCTGTCAAACTGAAAAATTTACCGGTCCATGACCGGTGACCGGCACATATTTCGAGGCCTGTTTGACACCAATCTCATTTAAAATAACGTATTGAGTTTGAGAGATGAAAGTGCTTCAGTTCGATTTGGCAGGCGACCTGAGCTTAGGCCGGCGTGAGTTGAATCTCAGGCCAGACTCATGAAAACGATCTACGGTAAAAACACTACAACCGACCGGCCGAAGTCAGTCCGGCTTGTGTTCGGGCCGGCCTCTTGTAAATACCCCCTAAGTCATACCTGAGTCCTTGTCTTTACAATCTGATTTTATAGTGTCACTGTGGTTTACCGGCTGCACGTGCACTTCTGATGCCAACTCGTCCTTAATATCTGGTATTAATGATGAAGTGTCCATTTTCTCTGAAGGTTCGATCTTTACCGACGACAATCTATCAGACTTTTCTAAAGGTAAACTGTCCATCTTCTCTGAAGGCAGATTGTCAATTTTTTCTTCTTTTAGAGGGGTGCTACAACAGCTGGAATCCCCTTCATCTAAATTCAAATAAAAAAAAGTTTTTTGTATGTTATTAGCAGTGATGGATTTACAGGGGGGGACCCCCCTAGGAATGGTTTGACTAAGGTTACAAAAATTCTAGATCCCCCCCCTACCAGATCAAGCTGGATCCATCACTGGTTATTAGTGTTTTCAGCTTGAGTTGGTGAAGTTTTTTCGTATGTTTTTGCTGTACAAGCTGTCGTAAGTTAAACTCAGAGAAAAACTTTGAGCTCCAGACGGGACTCGAACCCACAACCTATCGAATGCCAGCCGGACGCTCTCACCATTGAGCCACTGGAACTCAGATGCGAGACCAAGGTTGTTTTCGATATTTAAATGCCTGGGAACTAGTCAAACCGTATATGCGTGTGCCACGAGTACTTGTTGGGCTACAAGTCGCATTGTGTCAGTTTTATTTTCAGTAAAAGTATTTTGTTTTCAGTAAATGTTATCAGTGTTTTCAGCTTGAGTTGGTAAAGTTTTTTCGTATGTTTTTGCTGTACAAGCTGTCGTAAGTTAAACTCAGAGAAAAACTCTGAGCTCCAGACGGGACTCGAACCCACAACCTTCCGAATGCCATCTGAGTTCCAGTGGCTCAATGGTGAGAGCGTCCGGCTGGCATTCGGAAGGTTGTGGGTTCGAGACCCATCTGGAGCTCCGAGTTTTTCTCTGAGTTTAACTTACGACAGCTTGTACAGCAAGAACATTCGGGGGAAAAAGTTGCTTACACACTTACAAAGTAAGGGAAGGGCAGATCAAAATGTTGTATTTTTACTAAAGATTTGCAATGATTATTATACAATTTTGCATCAAAAAACCTATATATTAAACATAGCTTTATTCACCGTATTATTAGGGACTTGAAAAACTCATTAATAATTCATGAGGAAAACACAAAAGAAATCTGATAAAAAATCCTCCTGATTAACTGATTTACATAAACTTTAGCTTTAACTTTCGCGGCTTAAACGTTGTTTTTCAAAATTACTACGCAAAATTACTAATTTTGGGTCGTTTTCGAACTATTCAAAATATTCGCAGTACGTGTTTTATCAGATATAAAACACACGATTATCGCCTCGTATTTTCTATCTGATAAAATACTGCTGCTGATGCTCATATTTTAACTACTACTTAAAGTGCACATGAAACGAAAATTATAAAGTCTGTCTTATCTGAGTAACATCTTTTGCAGTTTTTCGTTCCCTTGCTTCGTTCTTGAGATATTTCAGTTTGTTTGATATGCAAATTAAACATCTTGATGTCATGACGTGCATAATGCTTTATCGAAAAAAAGTTATATATCTTTGATATTGTCAAATATAATTACTTGAAAATCTACATGTTTAAGGTGAGGTAATACGGTCAACATTTTTCTTCAACTAAAATTGCGTTGCAAGTTGAAAAGCGTTGTTGCACGTATTACCACCTACCTTAAACATTGTAACGCAACATTTTGTTCTACGTTGAAAAAATTTGTTGAAAAAATGTTTAAAAAATATATTCCATTTTGCCGTTGTCTGTTCAGTTATAGATGTCTACACGCGTAAAAATCTCGCAAGTTGTTGCAGCATTGTTGCCTGAACAATGCTGTAACAACTTGTTGACATATGTGAACAACATTGATAAATGAACAACATTGTTCATCATTGTTTCAACAAGTTGTTACAGCTTGATGAAACAACACCCTTTGTTCACGCATGTTGGAACAACCGAAGAACGTGTTGATACATCAACCATGTTCACCATTGTTGTAACATTGTTGTTCATCGTTGTTATTTCGTCATGCTGTAACAACATGTTGTATCATGTGCGAACAACGTTGTTGGCTATAAAAATGTGCTGTTGGAACAACTTGTTCATGACTGTTGAGTTATCTGTGAACAAGTTGTTCGAACCATAAGTGAACAACTTGTTGACAACTTGTTCACGGCGAGCAGCACAACATTGTTCACGCCTGTTGACAACCGTGAACAAGTTGTGCGTTTTTACGCCTGTAGATGAACAGATGACGCCACAACGTGGTAAGAACAAAAAAGTGGCCCACGAGACGCAGTCAAGTGGGTAGCCTGGTACCCTGGCCCAATCAAAGAATATGGGCCAGGTAACCACTAAAGATTTCTGCTTTCCTATTGGTTAAAATTTCGCGCGTTTTTAGTGGCTATGAGTAAAACTGCAATCGTCATATAAGTGGATTTAGCCCTGATAACGCGAGAATGAGATTAGTGGTTACCTGGCCCATATTTCTTTTGAAATTGGGCCAGGGTACCAGGCTACCAAGTGGGTCACTGATGTTTTTACGACGTTGTTACGTCTTCTGTGCATCTATAACTGAACAGACAACAAAAATACAATACAAACATTTTAAACTGTTGCTGGATTTGGGGGCATGAAGAAGGAAAAAGCAAGTCAGCTGACGTGATCTGACATGTCCATGTCTGTCCTCTCATAGATCGTGGCCAACAACCAATGAAAACACGCCTAGCAACCAGGGTATTGTATAAATAATAATATAATTTAGAACTTGACTGTCAGTAATGCAACTGAACCAAGTACCCTCACCTCTAACAGATCTCTCCAGTTCCTCCAGTTTCAGCTGATCCATGTACTGGTTTATTTTCTCTAAAATAAGAATAATATATACCTTTAATTTAGAGTGCACCAGAAACTGCATGTACCTGTAATCATCTTCTGTCTATGGCTAGATTTTTGTGGCACTGGAAGAAAGTAACTAATATAAAAGTACGGTGTTTACTGTTTATGCAGTATAGCAAGATGTTTTACATAGGATTTATTACAAGGTGCATAGTAAATCATAGAAGGATAGAAAAAATAAGGAAGGAAGAGAGCAAAGAAGGGAGGGAAGAAGGAAGGGAGGAAAGAAGGAAGGAAGGGAAGGAAAGATGAAGGAAGGGAGGAAAGAAGAAAGGGAGGAAAGAAGGAAGGAAAGAAGGAAGGAAAGAAGGAAGGGAGGAAAGAAGGAAGGGAGGAAAGAAGGAAGGAAGAAAAGGAAGGAAGAAAAGAAGGAAGGAAGGAAAGAAGGAAAGAAGGAAGGAAAGAAGGAAGGAAAGAAGGAAGGAAAGAAGGAAGGGAGGAAAGAAGGAAGGGAGGAAAGAAGGAAGGAAGGAAGAAAAGGAAGGAAGAAAAGGAAGGAAGAAAAGAAGGAAGAAAAGAAGGAAGGAAAGAAGGAAGGATGGAAGGAAGGAAGGAAGGAAGGAAGGAAGGAAGGAAGGAAGGGAGAAAAGAATGAAGGAAGGAAGAAAAGGAAGGAAGAAAAGAAGGAAGGAAGGAAAGAAGGAAGGAAGGAAGGAAGGAAGGAAGGAAGGAAGGAAGGAAGGAAGGAAGGAAGGAAGGAAGGAAGGAAGGAAGGAAGGAAGGAAGGAAGGAAGGAAAGAAGGAAGGAAGGGAGGAAAGAAGGAAGGAAGGAAGAAAAGGAAGGAAGAAAAGAAGGAAGAAAAGAAGGAAGGAAAGAAGGAAGGAAGGACGGAAAGAAGGAAGGAAAGAAGGAAGGGAGGAAAGAAGGAAGGAAGGAAGGAAGGAAGGAAGGAAGGAAGGAAGGAAGGAAGGGAGGAAGGAAGGAAAGAAGGAAGGAAAGAAGGAAGGGAGGAAAGAAAGAAGGAAAGAAGGAAGGAAAGGAGGAAGGGAGGAAAGAAGGAAGGAGGGAAGGAAGGAAGGGAGGAAGGAAGGAAAGAAGGAAGAAAAGAAGGAAAGAAAGAAAGAAAGAAAGAAAGAAAGAAAGAAAGAAAGAAAGAAAGAAAGAAAGAAAGAAAGAAAGAAAGAAAGAAAGAAAAAAAAGAAAAAAGAAAGAAAGGAATGAAGTAAGGAAGAATGGAGGGAGGAAAAAAGGAAGGAAGGAAAAAAAGAAAAAGAAAGAAAAAAAAACAAAAGAGAAAAAATGGAAAAAAGAGGGAAAAAGAGAGAAAAAGAATGAAGGGATAGAAACAAAAAAGGAAAGGAGGAAGGAAGAAAAAAGGGATGAAAAGAAGAAGAAGAAAAAATAAAAAATGCAAAGTTTCAATTAAAAAGAAAGTGGAGTAAAAAAGTGAAGAAAAAAAAATCATCTTGTTTTCACATGTTCTCTTCCCTCTCTCCTCTGATGCAGACTAACCCTGTACTTATATACTACAATTGTCACTATTTCCCACCCGTAATTTAAATGTAGCACCTACATAGATGTACAATATCATACAGTATTTATACCTTTTTCTGCCATTAGCCATGCCAGGCTTGAGCAAAGCAAAGCTAGACTTTTTCCAGACCCAGTAGGACTTTCTAACAAGGAATTTTGCTTTCGATTAATGCATTTGATAATCTTAAAAATAAAGACAAACAATATTAAATTTAAATACAATTCCAAATGTAGTGTGAAGCAGTTGATTGATAAACAAAAGCGGTGCCGTCGTGCCAAGTGTACAAAAAATCTGAAAATTTCGTATGCTCGGCAGTGATGCCAACCGTACAAAAAATCTGAAAATTTTGTATGCTCGGCAATGTTGCCAAGTGTACAAAAATCTGAAAATTTTGTACACTCAGCAGTGATGCCAAGCGTACAAAAAATCTGACAGTGTATGCTCAACAGTGGTACCAAGCATACAAACAATCTGAAAATTTTGTACGCTCAGCAGTGGTGCTAAGCATACAAAAAATATGAAAATTTTATTACAGCAGACAGTGGCTGTATCTGAACAAAACTTTCAAATTTTTATACGGATGGCAGTAGTGGCTACCAAGCATACAAAATTTTCAGATTTTTACACAGAGAACAGTGGCCATCCGTACATAATTTTATAATTATTTTTTTCTCCAAAAATATAGTTTGGTGTAATTGAGTGGCGCTATTGTATAGTTTTGTGCTTTAATATGCACGTGTTTATATATTTTTGATAAATTCTTAAATAATACGTATACTTGGAGTTTCATTGCTGCCGTGGGCAAAGGGGGTGTCACATTGGCTACATACTGCATAGAGTTGCCTGTGGAGTAGGCTAAAGGTTTTTGTCCAATTTGAGGCAGCACTTCACTTGCGATAGTAACTTCTAGTATAGTGTTTATATTTATAGTAATTAGTGTATATAAATAATACTTTATTTAATATGACACAACGTACACGAGAATAATAGTTTAGCCTTCAAAACACAATTAATAAATACCCTTACCCTTTCCATCATCGTCAACTGGCTTGGATAAGGTTTGCAGGGGAACTTGACTTTGACGCCATGTATTGGAAATGTCCTTATTTCTGTGTCCGAAGACGCCATTGCAAAGCCAACGGTCAACGGAAAAGACAAGCTAGCAATAGGAAGAGAGTATTAACTCTTTGTGGCGACATTACTTCCATCAAAACACCAACTAAACAGAGTAAACAGACTCTTCTTGTCAAAATATAGAGCGCATATACAAATCCAAAACAATTTTCAGTTTACGCACTTTTCGTCTTTTCGCGCGCATCTTCGACGTGCGCGACCTTGGTATTACAGGCCAGCGGAAATGTTTATCATTCCTTGTGATCCCAACAGATCTGGTAGTCCCCCTTGTATCCCTTTCAAAATGCGTATAAACTATATTTACCACCGTAATCCCATGTACTTTTATCTCATGCATTCAACGTTATCCCAAGCATTCACTGTTATCCCAAGCATTCACTTTATCCCACACATTCACTGTTATCCCACACATTCACTGTTATCCCAAGCATTCACTTTATCCCACACATTCACTGTTATCCCAAGCCATTCCCAAGCATTCACTTTATCCCACACATCACTGTTATCCCAAGCATTCACTTTATCCCGCACATCACTGTTATCCCAACCATTCACTGTTATCTAATGCATTCACTGTTATCCCAAGCATTCACTGTTATCTAATGCCTTCACTGTTATCCAAAACATTCACTTTATCCCGCACATTCACTGTTATCCCATTATCCAAGCATTCACTTTATCCCGCACATCACTGTTATCCTAAGCGCATTCACTGTTATCCCAAGCATTAACTGTTATCTCATGTCTTCAGTGCTATCCCATGCATTCACTGTTATCCCATACATTCACTTTAATTTATCCAATACACTGTTATCCCAAGCATTCACCGTTATCCCATAAGTTCCCGTTTCCTCCTATTTTTTCGTTAGCTCTCTTTTTCGCTGGCACCTGGCAGGAAAGCCCCAAAAGTGAAAATGTTTGAAAATGACTTTACAGGCGTTAAACTCCAATTTAATATGGTTCTTCTTACTATATACTTTGTCCTGTTCATTCTTATAGTGCTGAGTTGTTTTTTGGCCAGACAAAACAAGCCGTGGACGGAATTTAGTGGCAAAAAGGTGCTGCTAATAATCGCCCATCCAGATGACGAATGCATGTTTTTTGGCCCTGTCATTGCCGATGTCTGCAAGGTGGCATCCTCTTTTTCTCTTCTCTGTCTATCAAAAGGTAAAAGCATAACAAAAGCATTATTTTAATAGTTTAAAATAGTTTTTCAAATATAAAATCATTTACTGTGGACAAATTAATAGATATGTGATTTTTTTGTAACTCAGAAAGTTGGAGTGTTTAAGATTTTTTTAAGCTTATGATATTTATAACAATGTTATAGCTAGATTACACACATTTGTCTAAGAAAACTAAGAATATAATCAGGGCAGAATAGCAAGGGCTAAATATGTCAAATATGTAGTAGAGTCCCACGAATTGCAACCTCAAATTTTGAAATGTACAGTACCAAAAAAGATGGGGCAGTACATTTAACCACAATGCTTTGCAACCTCAATCAGCTCAAATAACAACTAAACATTGTTTATATAAATGCTAACATGGATTAAGTAAGCAAGAACTTCATTCCCACCAAAGTTAATCGTCTTGATAAAACCACAGTGGTGGACCACAAAGGGGGCATTTGCCCCTGGCCCCAGATTCTGACCGGCCCAAAAAAATGAGTGAATAAAAAAATTATGCAGTTTCTCTTTGAAAGTCCAAACTAGCCTGAGAAAATCACACGCTATCTCAGCCACAGGTCCCCTTCTGTTTGAAAGCGGGAGGGGAGTGGTGCCTGAGGCAGCCTAAGTACGAACCTCCGATGATCCGATCAACCAACACTTTCAGTTCACCGTACTCCGGGGATGGCTCTCATTTTGTGACCAGCCCTAAAATATTTTTGCCCCTGGCCCTGGGAAGGTTAATCCGGCACTGTAAAACCATATCTTCCAATAATTCTGCAAGAAACAGTATTTACTTCACACAAAGGATTGTGATTAAATGGTCAATTGCTATAGAGTAATATAGTCAGTATAATGATGAAATCAAGATTTTTGACAAATTAGATTAAGACTAAAAAATGTGCTGTGACATCAATGATGTTTAATAATTGACCAATTACAGCATACTGGAAGCGCTCGTTAGGGCTGTGACACAGGCAAGCCCATATTGCTGCCTAGAAGTGTATGAGGGTTCTCCCTTTGACGCGTAAAATTGTCTAGTGTTAGAGAGCAAAATGATACAGGGGCTGTTTTCAGTTTACTGTTATGGTTGGCTCAGGCATTCCACTGCGAGCAGAGCCTTCTTTTCCTTATTTCTTTGCTGAGAGAGAGGAAGAAAAGAAGGCTCTGCTGTATTCGTGACTGGTTTCCATTGCACATGCATGTCAGTTGCTTGGTTACAATCTTGAACCCAGTCCCATTCAGAGCAGAAAACAAAACGAGATCCGGTTAAGTGGGTCTTAAATGGGTTACTTCGTCCTAAATCTTGGACGAAGCCAAACACGAATACAGCAGAGCCTACTTTTCTTCCTCTCTCTCAGCGAAGAAATAAGGAAAAGAAGGCTCTGCTCGCAGGGTAGCTCAGGCAGGAATGGGTTAATCACTTGTTAACCCATTGCTGCCTTTGATGTCTGAGGGTTCTCTCTTTGATGAGTATGAAAATGATCTGGCATTACAGTACAATAAACTAATAAAGGGGCCATTTTTGGTCAGCTTAGGCAGGAATGGGTTAGGCTGAGAAAATTGAATGGAAAGTACTGTAATACTACAGGTATGCAAATCGCAACATTTTCTAAGAAATTTCCATCCAAAAATTTTCACATAGGAAACTACTACAACCAACTGGGTGATCAAAGAAAAAAAGAGCTTTTCAAAAGTTGTAAAATTCTGGGAATCAGTAATGTCACCACTTTGGATAACAGGTATATATGTACATTTGGACAATGACATAATTCAATTATGGTGTTATATATGTGACTACAAGTACCAGTCTGCTTTGCCAGTATACTGGTGCTACTCACTGACCTAAGGTCCTTCTCTCATGGTAGTGACCACTGACCTTAATTCTGTGATTCATAAGACTGTGGGCTTTGCCTGCAGACCAACCATTAAAAAGTTTATTTATGAGAAAAATGTCAGGGGTTACTACAGTGGGACAAAGGAACTATTTAAACCATGCTGTCACCCTCTGTTAGTCATTGATATAGGACATCTGTAGTGTTTTGAAATTGCGAGGGTGGGAAAAGGCCCTGGGTGTAATAAATTAGCAATTTAGTTTACTATGCAAAATCATTCTGAGTGAGTAATGGGAGAAGTTCATTGTAATGGCAGTCCCATTGGCAGTCCCCTTGAAGCTATTTGATCATAACTGGCACAAAACTATGCATAAATATGTTTCACGAGGAATGTTTAAGAAAAGCAATCAACCAATGAAAATACAGAGTCCACCAGCCAATGCCAGGGCCTTTTCCCACCCTACCAATTTCAAAAAGGCCCTGGGACCGAGGTTGTCCAGTTATATAGGTCAGTGGTGTTAATAATGTAGATATAGACTTCAGGTACTCCCTAAAGTAAATAAATCCCTAAAAAGAACAAAGGAAACCTAGCTACACAAATTTTAGATTTTATGTGCTCAATGCTTCTTTTAACTACAGGTCAATGGTAGACAATCCTGAGTTTGAGTGGAATGAAAATCTAGTCAGTGAGGTGCTCTTACAGTTTGTGAGAACTCAGAGCATCAACATTGTAAGTCATCATGCATTTATCTATATATATATATAGTCACACATATAAGGTAGATATGTAATACGACGGTAACTACATATTTCTACTAAAATTGTGCAGTCTTCATAATTTGTGTTTTATTCTAACTAATACAGTGATACAGCCAGGGGGAGCTCGTGCCTGTATCCCACAAAACCACTTGCAGTCCAAGCTCAGCTCTCCATTTTGAAATTCCTCACTATGCGCCTGAGTGAGCTAGAAATGCCTATATATTATTGTTTTGAAATTTGAGCTGATTACCTCCACCAGGTTATAATTTTTTTTACCTGTTTGTCTCCATTTCTGTCTATTTGTCTGTCTGTTACAAAGTACTGCACAGGTTTTAATGAAAGTTTGTGGAAGATTGATCATAGACCAAGGACCAAGCCGTTAAATTTAGGTTCACTTTGGTTGAAAATGGGATGAAAAGTAGACTATACAGAGCTGATATGCAAGCAATCTGGCATAGTGTAACTTTTAAACTGGGGTCTCAATATCTTGCTGGTGGAGGTAATGTATGCAGTCTCGGAGTGCCCTCTTGTTCCATATAGATGTATATAATTCAATAATAAAATATTCTATAATAATAAGATTTAAAAATTCATAATATGATAAAAAATAACAATATTCTAATTAACGAGACAGAGATTCCAGGCGGAAAACGTAATTTTGTTAAAAATATCAAAGCCCAGACAATTACTTTGAAAAAGCTTACAACATTGAAGAAATGGAAAATGAAAATATTTCTTGAACTAACGTTTCATCGCTACATAACATCTTCAGAGTGATTAAATTAATAAATTATTACAAATACAAAGACTTTATGTAAATAAGACTTATATGTACTAAGACAACAAGTATAAAATTTGAAATTACAAAATAACGGTTAAAAATTTGAAAATTAAATTTAAATATACTTTATATGTAATATTTAAAACATGAGCAGCAGTATTTTATCAGATTTAAAACACGAGGCGATAGCCGAGTGTTTTAGATCTGATCAGAACACGTACTGCGAATGTTTTAAATAGCTTCAAAAAGTTAAACTATCCATTTGGTAAGTTCATTGGCGTAGTAAGTTTGAAAAATAACGTTGTCTAAGTCGAGAAAATCAAAGCTAAAGTTTATGTAAATCAGGAGGTTTCTTTATCAGATAGAAAACCACGGACATGGTACTGATTTCCTTTGTGTTTTCCTCATGAATTATTAATGAGTTTTTGAATAATAATTTAATCACTCTGAGGATGTTCGCACAGGCTCGTCTTGAACGTAGCTCGTCGACCAGTGTCTTTCAAGATCATGCAATAGACCCCTTATTCAAAAATGGCCGCCGAAATAAGATTCTTTTATATACATATAACTGATTAGCCCTTATGAACTCGTTTTCATGTGGGAAATTCAAAATAATTTTTACTTTAAAACGAGGTCATATTAAAGGGCTAATTTATATGCACATAAAAGAATTCTAATTCGGCGGCCATTTTTGAATAAGGTCTATGGTCATGTTATTGTGTTCATGTTGGAGGAAGGCAATTGGTCGAAGAAAGGAAATTCTGTGGACACGTGACGACGAAGGACTACACAACGAACAAAGGACTTACAACACGTGACGACGAAGGACTGCACTAATTAAACCCGAACGTAAGCTATTGGATGACTGCTTCATTATACAGAAAATACAATACGTTCAGTGACCGTGAAATTAGACAAATTGAACAAAATGCATAGAACACTGACTTTTGCCGAGTTTCCAAACATCTCCCTCCACTAACTATGGTTGCATGTAGCGACGAAACGTTAGTTCAATAAATATTTTCATTTTCCATTTCTTCAATGTTATGGGCTTTTTTAAAGTAATCGGCTGGGCTTTGATATTTTTAGCAAAATAATCTGATTGTCCAAAATTCTTGAAAACTAACACAAAAACATGATCAACTTTCTTAGATCATTACCTTTGACGGCTACGGAGTATCTGGTCATAAGAACCATATCTCTATTTATAAAGCAATGAAACGCCTCGTTGACCAGCGCTCTCTCTCACATGCCATCTCTGTCTATACATTGGACAGTGTTATGTTGCTGAGAAAGTATATATTTATACTGGACGTACTATGGAGCTTTGTAACCAGGAGGCTTATCTTCGTTTCTGGACTGAGAACTGTGTTGAAAAATCAGGTATCTGTAGATGTATTAAATATATTTTAGTAATTATTTTAATTTACTGCATGATATGATTAGGTTACATTAGATGATGAAAGCATGTTTTTCATTGTTTTGAGAAATTGGCCATTGTGCACCAAATTGTAGGGCTATGTATATCAAATTTACTGTCAAGAAAGCCAAATGGCCAAATGGTTGCTGATTATGAAAATCTAAATTTAGTGAGAATCTATTTTAAACTTCCCTCGTTTATAACAAGTTCTCCACCATGGATTTTTCCACAAAATTGGCGCAAAAAACTGATTTTTTAAATCTTGGGTCTTATTAGATTTTTTTCAAATTTTGAAACAGTATTAGTTTTGTTATGGACTATTCTGTGTTACACGCGTAAAAACGCACAACTTGTTCGCAGTTGTCAACAGGCGTGAACAATGTTGTGCTGCTCGCCGTGTACAAGTTGTCAACAAGTTGTTCACTTATGGTTCGAACAACTTGTTCACGGATAAATCAACATTCATGAACAACTTGTTCCAACAGCACATTTTTATAGCCAACAACGTTGTTCGCACATGATACAACATGTTGTAACAGCATGACGAAATAACGATGAACAACAATGGTGAACATGGTTGATGTATCAACACGTTCTTCGGTTGTTACAACATGCGTGAACAACGGTTGTTGTTTCATCAAGCTGTAACAACTTGTTGAAACAATGATGAACAATGTTGTTCACTTATGTCAACAAGTTGTTACAGCATTGTTCAGGCAACAATGCTGTAACAACTTGCGAGATTTTTACGCGTGTAGTCAGTCGGTCGTCATATGATTTTTCAATACTTTCTCGTTAAAAGTGAATTTTGGTCTCTTTGTCGTTTTAGCCAACGCACATCTGAAAAGAATGCCGTGTATCTAAATAACCACTAAAAAGTATAAAACAAGCGCACACGGTTTTGTGCGATTACTACTTAAGATTGAAAATATGGTATGCATGAAATTTTTTTAGTTAAACCGTAAATTTATTTTTTGAATTTTTCTGGAGCGTGTGTATTTTCGTGAGCTCGTTAAAAACGAGGAAAGTTTGAAATGAATACTCACCAAATTTATATTCTCACAATCAGCAATTATTTGCCTTTTTTTTTACTGGAAATTTGAGATACATACCGCTAAAATTCGCTGAGCACTAAGTCAATCTCCCAAAACATACCCCCATCATCTAATGTAACCTTAAGCTTTTGTAATAATATAACATTTTGATTACATGGCAAGCGGGCTGGCCGGTTAACCGGGATGAAAATGTCCATGTAATCGTTTTCATCCTGGCAAAGCGGGCTGAAAAAATGTTGACCTCGCTTCGATAGTAGTCATACGCGTTCGTTTACTTGACTGTGTGAATAAATAGTGCAGTTTCGTGATCATAGTGAAGATTTAATAAATTAATTAGTCTTCGTGAAGACGCTTTCGTGGACTATAACAATCTTTTTATTAACGATGGGCTTACAAAATAAATAAGACTAATTAGTGTAAAACTGAAGTAACTTTGCCCTTATTTACTTGATAATTGCGAATTTCGGCCTGAAATCATCCACGTCAATTCAAAACTCATCCCGGCTTACCCGCTTCATGTAATCGTTTCGTAAACTCAACCCGGTTAACCGGGCCAGCCCGGTCCATGTAATCACCTCTTTACTTGTTGAAATTTGATTTCAGAAAGCAATGGCTGCCCACGAAAGCCAGTACGTTTGGTACAGAAAATTATACATCATATTCTCAAGATACATGGTCATCAACACTCTCACCAAACTGTGGGGCGATGATGCAAAGACAAGTTAGAGTATAACCTTTGTAACTAAAGAAGTGAGGGGAGGGGGGATATCAACAACCAAACAAACAAAAAGAGTGACAAGTGACTGTTATCAATGTCAATATTTATGCTTCATCCGCAAAGTGACTTTGAACGTTTTTTCGATAAATGCTCTAGTAAGCACCCTCGCTCTAATAAGCGCCATTCTAATAAGCAAACTTTTCTATCTAATAAGCACCCTCTCTCTAATAAGTAATAAGCGACCCTCTCTCTAATACGAACCCTCTCTCTAATAAGCCACCCTCTCTAATAAGCACCCTCTCTCTAATAAGCACCCTCTCTCTAATAAGCACCCCCTCTCTAATAAGCCACCCTCTCTAATAAGCACCCTCTCTCTAATAAGCACCCTCTCTCTAATAAGCACCCCCTCTCTAATAAGCCACCCTCTCTCTAATACGCCACCCTCTCTAATAAGCACCCTCTCTCTAATAAACCCCCTCTCTCTAATAAGCCACCCTCTCTAATAAGCACCCTCTCTAATAAGCACCCTCTCTAATAAGCACCATCTCTCTAATAAGCCACCCTCTCTCTAATAAGCCACCCTCTCTCTAATAAGCCACCCTCTCTAATAAGCACCCTCTCTCTAATAAGCACCCTCTCTCTAATAAGCACCCTCTCTCTAATAAGCGACTCTCTCCCTCTCTAATAAGCGATCCTCTCCCTCTCTAATAAGCACCCTCTCTCTAATAAGCGACCCTCTATCGGAGAGTTGGGGGGCGCTTATTAGAGAGGTACTTGACAAAAAAAAAATCCATCAACGGTTGTCAGAAGGGCGCTTATTAAAGAGGAGGCACTTACTAGAGAGAGGGACTCTTGTTAGAGAAGGGGGTTCTTATTAGAGAGGAGGGGCTTATTGGAGAAGGGACGCTTATCGGAGAGGGTGCTTATTAGAGAGAGGGAAGCGTCCCTTCTCCAATAAACCCCTTCTGTTGAAGTGCCTCCTCTTTAATAAGCGCCCTTCTGACAACCGTTGACGGATTTTTTTGTCATGTGCCTCTCTAATAAGCGCCCCCCAACAGTAAGGCAAAACCGTCAACAGACCTCTAATAAGCGCTTCTGCAAGCAACACAAATACTAAAAAAAGTCAATGACAAATACCGATATACGTGAGTTCCACGATATGTGCACGCATCATTCTGGCAGGCCACAGGCATGATTTTGGCGGACCACAGGCATCATTTTGGCGGGCAACAGGCATGATTTTGAAAGAAATTCGACAATTTTTGAAGTCATTAGCACCAGGAATGATTTCTATCTTTAAAAATAGTTAAATTTCGTTTAGTATTGGCCACGTTTTTATGCATGTGGCCCGCCAAAATTATGCGCGCGCAATATCGTGCAACTGGCCTATATAAGTAAGGCACACAATTTATCAGCGCTTCCCCCCTGTAAGACCACCGGAATTAAATAAGCTTCCCAGGCGTTTAATAGAGTATTTTAGTTCTTAAATAATTTCAAACATTTGCTATGACAACAGTAACGTTTCAAAATGGCCGTAAATTTACATTTAATCTAATTTATTTAAAAAACGAGTTCGGTGACCCCCAATTTTTTATTGCATTAAAACATTTCTTTAAGTTTAAGTAATCAATAGTAAGATTTTTCAAAAAATTGAACTGAATTATGAAAAAATTGAACATTATTATAGGCATAACGTTAATTTCATTCTTTTTCAAAATATTCATGAGCACTTTTCTGAGATTGAAACTTGCAACTTTTCCACTTTTCCAGTCTCGTTCCCAGAGCCCACGTTCCCCACCCTGGAAACGAGAGACTCTGGGATAATCCGTTTCAAATCGTTACGTTATTGGCTGAATAGTGAGCATGAGTTGGTCTGAAGTGACCGGAAGTAGAATTAATAAAACCAAAATAACGAAGATGTCGGACGACAAGACTCCAGTGAAGACGTTGCCGCGATCGATATCTTCGCCGTATGTGTGTAGATGCTGTAATTCGAGCTTCGCCAGCAACCCCATTGACTTGTTTGGGGAAAAGTCAAACAAGTAGAACATACTATCCAGATTCCACTCGGATATTTACGCATGCGTACCTCAACCGGAATAACAAGAATCCTGTGATTTGAAACGGATTATCCCAGAGTCTCTCGTTTCCCGGGTGGGGAACGTGGGCTCTGGGAACGAGATTGGCACTTTTCAAGAAACAGAAGGGTCCACCTTAGGGGGTGTTTACATGAGTCCAGCCTGAACTCGGACCGGGCCAGAATTTAGCGTTTCGGTTTTTATTTACATGAGGCCGGCCTTGAAACTATATAGGCTTGGTTTCGCTGTTGCTTCAAGATTTGTGTCAATTGCCTTAAGGCCTGGCCAAACGCTTTCAACATTTCATTCAACATCGTTCAGCATTGTTGAATTCAACATGTTGAAAGCATTTGGCCACCTCTGTTGAATGGTGTTGAATGATGTTGAACGAAATGTGAACATGTTCAAATTTTCGTTCAACACGCGTTCAACATTTCTATTGTTCTCAAAATGTTGAAAGGTGTTGAACGCATTTGGCCACATTTCATTCAACTTTGTTGAACAGAGACATGCGCCATGCGGGATATTGTCGATTCCAGCTTTTGTGGTAGCCCGCGTTCAATTAATTGTCATTCATGAATGTTGAACGATGTTGAATTCATTTGGCCACTCGTGCTTTCAACACTATTCAACATAGTTCAACATCGTTCAACAATGTTGAATGCAATGTTGAAAGCGTTTGGCCAGGCCTTTACAGCTCATGACCGCTGGAGAATCATTATTTTATGTGGATTGGACACCAATCTCATTTAAAACAACGTATTGAGTTTGAGAGGTGAAAGTGCTTCAGTTCCGGTCTAGCAGGCGACCTGAGATTAGGCCGGCGTGAACTGAATCTCAGACCAGACCCATGAAAACGATCTACAGTAAAAACACTACAACCGACCCGAAATCAGTCCAGCCTGAGTTCGGGCCGGCCTCATGTAAACACCCTCTTAAACTTGTCGCAAAAGGTTGCATGAAAGTAGTATAGAAGAGCCGTTGTTACAGTCATGGTCGATGTTTGGAAGTTGAGTTGTACAACTATTTTGTTCTACACATTGTTATTATATGAATGTTTATTTACAAAGAAATAAAATATCAGAGTATTTTTGTATACTTTATTTTTGTTGTATCGGAATGTTTAGTTCGAAGCGTGTTTGTGTATCCGGTGGTAAACCTCAACTGGATATTTAGTGTATTTGCGGACTAGATGGCTACACGGTTACGATCGATGTTAGATTACATCAGTGGGTTAACGTATAACCGAAACCAGCTGTGGTTTAGTACATGTGGCAATTACATCCTGTGCAATTAATTGCATAACGGTTGTTAGGCAAACCAATTTAAACAAGGTCTACCGCATGCTGTCATGACTAAAACACCAGACGAGTACATGCATACAAATAACACGAATAACATACGAATACTTTTCCGCAAGGAAGGAAGGAGGGAAGGAAGGAGGGAGGGAGGGAGGGAAGGAAGGACGGAAGGAGGGAAGGAAGGAATGAATGAAGGAAGGAAGGGAGGGAGGGAGGGAGGAAGAAAGGAAGGAAGGAGGGAAGGAGGGAAGGAGGGAGGGAGGGAAGGGAAGGGAGGGAGAGGAGAGAGGGAAAGAGGAACGAGGGAAGGAGGGAGGGATGGAAGGAAGGAAGGAAGGAAGGAAGGAAGGAAGGAAGGAAGGGAGGAAGGAAGCAAGCAATCTAGCTAGCTAGCTAAATCGATCTACCAGAGGGTTTCCCGTCTAGCCTGTAATCAGGTTACAGTATACAGTCCTTACAAGGTAAAATTCACAAAAAATATGCCGTTTTAGTCAATATTCGATGTACATGCAGTAATGCATGCCCAGTTTTAACTTCAATAATAACACCCCCTGGACATTCTAAGAAAAATATGAATTGAATTAAAAACAAATTAAGTAGTATATCCAAAAAGTAATTAGAACGCACAAAAACATAGCCAAAAGACCAATGCTATTGGATTTTCCGAATCTCCTAAAATCTTATTGCGATAGCGCCAGTAGCAGACATGGCCTTACAGAGGCAATTGTGTTTGAAAAATACAGATATATTCTACTGATACATGTATATACGTGAGTCCGTCCTGCTGGGTCACCCGCTATTACCATGGCGCCACTAATTTATTTCTCCCCGTTGCTAGGCAGTCGCGTGTTCACATCTGACCGAACTCGGTAGCGTGATGATATAACGACCGCAGTTTGGCGTATCCGACGACCGACATTTAAACAGTTGCTATACTACTTTACTAAGATATACGTGTGTGTCGAGTCAATATATATACCGAAGTCAAGTAAACTACATCCAAAATGCCAAGCGCCAAAGTGTCGAAAAATATAGCCATTGGTACCGGTGTAACCGGAATCATTTTACTCTGCTGTGGATTGGCGTGCTGTATCTGTGGCTTTGTGTGGTTAAAATTTGGAGGACTCGGAGCTCACGGCATTTGGTCTGGAATTGGGGTATGTTATTGAATATCCATATTTTCTTACAATGGTTCGCCAGGACGCGAGTTTCTCTGATTTGGTCTTCGTTAAGGTTTGCAGGGTCATTTCGGTATAAAGCGCTCTCAATTCGTCAGAATTTAGGCCACAAAAATAAAATAGATATCGTTAGAAAGCTATTAATTTGTAGAATACTATGATAAACACAAACCAATAATAGTTGCGAATTTTTCAAGTAAAACCAGAGAGCTTCACTCGGGAAGAACAAAGCGTTTCATTTTGTTCAAATTTTTTTCGCAGTTCGATTCCGAGATAAATTTCCAGCAAAACGGTGTCAGGTTTTTTTTATTTATTCAGCTGGTTTCGATTTTATGACTTATTTTGTCCGAATGTTGGTCGAAAAACAGCATTTTCAACTTTGGTCGTCAATAAGATCAGCAACACTCGACATATAAAAAAACGCTGACATCGTTTTGCTGGAAATTTATCTCGGAGTTAAACTGCAAAAAAAAGATTTTGAACAAAAATAAAACGCTTTTTACTTGAGTCGCCCCGAATGAGCGAAGCCGTCTGGTTTTAATATAAAAATTCATTAAACTATTATTGTAATGTAAATACGTTTTGTGCATGGAAACACCACGTAAAAAATTTCTTTGCTAAGCTTTCGGCCTGTTGACTCAGGCCTTCATCAGAGCAATGAAATAAATAACAAGCAATGAAAAGCTTAGCAAAGAAATATTTTACGTGGTGTTTCCACAAAACTTATTTATATTACATTATCGCCATGAAAACTTCCAAAGAATTAAAAGTTTAAAACTATTATTGGTTTGTGTTTATCGCAAAATCAAAGACAACATTGTATTCTACAAATTAATATAGCTTTCTAACGATATCTATTGTATTTTTGTGACATAAATTCTGACGAATTGAGAGCGCTTATAATTATCTCGGCAGTTTGACGACCTTTCCACTTTGCTCTTTCGAAAACCCAGCCTGCGCAGCACACTACTTCTAACTTACTTCGCACATAGTTCATTAAAAAGCATTAGTGAGGATTGAAACTGTTGATTTGGTAGTACAGCATCAGTACAAGTACATATTACGCAAATAAATAAAGGTTATACATTTAGTTTTGTAAAAACATTTCTCATCTCTTTATCATACTCAGTTACTATCTCAAACATTTGTTTTCTCTGAGCGTTTAATTACGTTTACGTTTTAGAATGATAAAATAATAGATTTTGAAATTCAGTAAAGTAATACGAGCAACAAATTGCTGCAACATTGTTGCGTTGCAAGTTGAATAGCGTTGTTGCACGTATTACCACGCACCTCAAACATTGTCACGCAACACTTTGTTGCAAGTTGATCGAATCGGCATGTCTGCTTGTTTCAACAAATTTCTTCAACTTGCAACAAAATCATTGTTACGTGACAATGTTTAAGGTGCGTGGTAATACAATGTTGCAAGCAATTTGTTGCTTGTATATTACTTCACCTTAATATATGTTGAATATACGCATCGCGATTAAATTATAGAATAAGTCTCCCTCGCAGCCGTTGTATTAAGCCCTGTTTACACGGCCAAAATTTAAGCACGCTTAAGTTAAGTTACTTTTTTTGGTTTTGGAAGCTTCGTATGGGTAGCGTGCGTCAAAGAACAACAGAAGACATCGGTACACGAGAAAGAGTAATAGCTAAAAGAAAGAAACAAACAAAGGAACAAAGAATAGCGAGATGAAGCTTCTACAGCAGAGCAAAAAAATGCATTTTATCGTATTAATAACAACGTATTAATAGCAAGCGTTTTTCAATCCCGTTGTGTTTACGCGGCCAAGTTAAGCGCGATTAACTGATTTACACGGACATTTTAAGCCCGCTTAAAGTCAGATGTGGCTCAGATCCCGCTTAAATTTTGGGCGTGTAACCAGGGCTTTAGTCGCCTAACAACTATATACCCTAAACTTAATTTTGCCGGCACAACAGATATCAAGATGTTACATTCGCAATCCCCTCTCATTCTCGCTCAATTTTGACCTTCCGTACTTCTGTGCAGATTTCTAATATCTCTTTAATGTTTTTTATACCTTTTAAACCCGTTATTGTGAGGTTTTGCATGTGCTTTATTAGAACACTAATTTTGTTTGTCAGTGTTACAATTGCTTAAAATGGGAAGAAACTGTTGGAATTGTTTAACCAAAGACACTGGTGTAATAAACCAAGACGCTTGGTTACGCTATTAACCGTGGTTACGGCTTTGTAAACATCTAACACCTTTTTAAAGCGAAAGTAATCAGTTATCTTTGCGCTAAATTCAAAAGCTAAAACCAATAACTTATCTTCCGCGAGAGAAACCATTACAATTTCAAAGAAAAAAGATGACGGTTTTCGTATATATACGTCGTAACGGCTCTTGCATGACATCCTTATAATGTATCTGCACGAATTAACACTACTGAATCCATGTACCAGTTATTTAAACAAAACAAGTTATTAAATAACAACTTAAGTTAGTTTAGTAAGAGGCATAGCGCGATGTATCGCTTCTAGTCATGCAACGCGTTTGACCTTTGTGTTGATCGATTCTAAGACCCCGTTTACACTAGAGCAAAAGTTTTCGGATTCGTGACGAATCCGGGACGTTTTAGTACCGGATTCGTTTTGCCGTTTACACACAAAAGAATGAATCCGGAATAAAAACTTTCCGGTTTCTCGACTGTATCCGGAGATTTCGAATCCGGAAAAAAATGTAGAAACTTCGTATCCGAATACTTTTGAATCCAAGACAATACGAGCTACGTTTGTGTACACTACAGGTTTGAATGTGGTGTGAACGGTTATTCCGATGAATTCGGATGCTTTTCCGCTCGTAGTCATGTGAGGTTGCGGTGGAACCACTGATGGTCAACATATTAACTGAATTAAAGGAATTCCGAGTTTAGTGTAAAGGGCCGAATCTGCGAATACTGTTGTAGTGTAAACGCCTAACGAATCCGAATACTCGGTATACGAAGTGAACCCGGAAACATTTACGAATCCGGAAACTTTTGGTCTAGTGTAAACGTATAGCCTAAGAGGGCTTTCCATTTACACGGTTAGACCGGTCAGTCCGGTTAAATGGAACACGATTCGTTTGAGACCTGGGATGGTCTGACTGGAAAATTTGGTCCTAATCAAAAGCAAGTCCATTCTGGCCGGACTGATCGGTCTAACTTTGTCAATTGGAAAGCGCCCTAAGTATACTTCAGAAACTCATTAATAATTCATGAGGAAAACACAAAGGAAAATCATGACCGTGGCGTGTCTCTATATGTGATAGAGACCCCGTTTACACTACAGCAAAAGTTTTCGGATTCGCGACGAATCGGATTCGTGACGAATCCGGAACGTTTTAGTACCGGATTCGTTTTGCCGTTTACACACAAAAGAATGAATCCGGAATAAAAACTCTCCGGTTTGATCACGTAACCGGAGATTTCGAATCCGGAAAAAAATGTAGAAACTTTGTATCCGAATACTTTTGAATCCGAGACAATACGTATAGTGTGAACGGTTATTCCGATGAATTCGGATGCTCTTCCGCTCGTAGTCATGTGAGGTTGCGGTGGAACCAACATGGTCAACACATTAACTGAATTAAAGGAATTCCGAGTTTAGTGTAAAGGGCCGAGTCTACGTATACTGTTGTAGTGTAAACGCCTAACGAATCCGAATACTCGGTACGAAGTGAATCCGGAAACATTTACGAATCCGGAAACTTCTGCTCTATAGTGTAAACGTAGTGAGGAGAGACAAAAACGCTCGCTATTTTCGATGAACTTTTTTTCGATTTTGCGGCTCATGAGACAACTTCAATTTTCAAAATTGATTTCTATATAAGCTTATTATATGGATAGTTTTTGAAGCCATTTAAAACATTCGCAGTACTCGGTCTCCCACAAAATGGTTTTTACACGGCCGCCCGTCTTGAGCGAACTGCGGAGGCTCGAAAAAAGGTTTGAAAAAAATATTTATCAAATTATTTTGTCAGATTCAACGTGCATTTAATGGTTTCCCATTGTTGTGCAGTGCTGTTGTTGTTTAATTTACTGTATAGCAGTCCGAAACTATACAGTAAATTAAGCTAGGGATGAAAATAGGCTGGCTAGGGAAACAGCCAGCTGAAAAGGTGAGAACAAGAGTGAGAAAGCTATTCTTGTACGAGTTTGAAGACGTATTGATACTTGATATTTCATAATATACATCTAATGTCATTTTCTTATTTCTGCTCCTTTAATTTCTTGTTCGGTTTTATTAAACGGTCTTTTGTAACTAATGATATTTTAAGAAATATTATAACTGACAACTATAGATTGTTTATTTTTCACGTTCACTCATGGCTAGTTTACGAATGCGGAATGGTTTTTAAACAAAACGTAATGACATATTCTATACTAAGTTTGTGTTGATTTTTTGTATCCTTTTCGGAGTAACGAAACTCTAATATATGGTTTATATTATAACGAAAAGTTTGATCTAATTTCTTGACTGACAAACTTCGTGCACGTTTTGTAAAGACAATGACTTTTACTATAGCAACAAATAAACAATTACTGCATAATTAGTTCGGCAGCATGGCACAACCAATCAAAATTTAAAATGCACGTTTAGCAAAGATAAAAGGATTCAATAAATAATTTTCAAACCTTTTCGAGCCTTAAAAAAACATTTTGTTGGAAACTGAAACCTACCTGCAAACCGCGCAAGGGCCTGGACCTTTTTGCCTCACTTTTCGCCCCACGAATGACTGGAGGTTAGCGTTCCAGGTATCAGATTTTAACTTACATCGAGTTCACTGGTATAAACTTGCATATCAAACAAACTGATATATCTCAACAACGAAGCAAAGTAAACGAAAAACTACAAAATATGTTACTTTGTCATTTTAAGTGTTCTTTCAAATAAGACAGACTTAACTTTCGTTTCATAGAAACTGACACTGTTGATTGTGCGCATTGTTGTTCTGGGACAACTTTAAGTTTTTACTATACTCCGTCTATAACGCTAAACGATTTTACTTGTCAAGGGAAAACGTCTCGGAAAGCCATGCTGCACAAAGCAAAGGGTTAACCATTTCGTGGCATTGTTGTTGGCTAACTTTATCTTTTAAAGCATGCTGTTATTACACGATGCAATGTTTCGTGAAACCTGCATGCATGCGAGACAGGTTTCAAGACAGATTGCAACGTGTAACACTGACCCCCTTGTTTATAATATGAACCTGTGTCGCTTTGCATTTGCAGCGAGACAGTTTTCACCAAAGTAGGATGCACTTTCGCAACGGTTTTCGCGTTGCATGCTCTCGATTACTTTCCTTAGAAAGCACAGTATGTAGAACTTCCAGGGGCGGATCTAGGGGGGGGTGGTGGATTGGGTGGCTAGCCACCACCCTCTTTGGAATAGAACGAAGCTAAATATTGAATATTGATGCGCCTTCGTTGAGAGATGGTCTGCGGTTTACCTCATCGCTGCAAGAAAGCAAACATGGCGGCATGAAACGTAACATGTAAATTAGGGTAATAATTCCATGTCCTAAATAACCCAGGTACTTCATGAAAGCCTGACCCCAACACACACCCTAATCCTAACCAATAAATTCGTGAATATAGGACATGGATTTATAACCTCAATTAGCTTTGTTTAGCATAATCAGCTATTAATCCAACAATGAAACGACGTCGACAGAACACTTTGGACGCTTTTGTTAGGATAGACGCACCTGAGCAAGCAGAAAGCTCAAATGAATGGACAACATCGAATGAACATCAACCAGTGAGCAAGATCATGACGAATCTTTCGATTCAGACTCTATAGCAAATCCAATAGCTGCTCAAGCTGATAGTCAAGGCTGATTTCCAGTCAGTGGAATTTTTGCGAGCGGGCGGATTTTTTCTTTGTCTTGTGAGCTCTCGAGCGGAACTAATCTAATTCAGAGCACAAAAGACAAAGAAAAATTCCGCCCGCTCGCAAAATTCCACTGACTGGAAATCAGCCTGTTGGTCGTGCAAAGGAAGTTGACCAGAACATCCCGATGTTTGTGTACTCAGACATTTTCGGGAGGACGTCCCCCGGACCCCCCTGGAAGACTCGGGCTTCGCCTTCGGCCACATCCTCTTCAAAAATCCTAGATCCGCCCCTGACTTCGTATGCTCGTTACAATAAGATTGGTTTATTTACTGAATATTTCCGAATAAAGGCGTGACTAATTGTCGCGACCCGTAAGAAAAAACATCAACAATGATTTCAATTGTTACTTTTAGCCCCTAATACTCTTCTTTATATAATTTCGTCATTAAACTAAACAAAACATCTTCTTATGTTGAGAGACGGACGGACTCTTTTGATTAGAACCGTATACTGTAATGTATAATGTGATTCCGAAACTCGCATAAACTAAATTTGCAAAGCAGAATTAGGCCCTGTTTACAAGAAGCGGATTGAGTGTTCAAGTCAAATCTCCCATGTTGTTTCTCCTTGTTGTGCTTACATGAAGAAGATTGAATCATGTGCCCTGCAGATCAGTGGTATAAACTAACACGCAGCACGCGACCGCAAACTGCAGGTGCCTAATATAAACCCGTTGCCAGGATACAGCAATATAATGGCGTGTACAGACCGTTCATAATTAAACTTTTCAAATTGATTTGTAAAAAATGTGGAGTGCTGCGTAGGCAGTGTTTTGTATAAACAGAGCAAAGTGAAAAGCTGGTAAACTTTCCACTCGAAACGTCAGTATTTCGTTATATCAAAACTATTTTCGGCAGTTTACCACTTTTTTGCATTGCTCGAACTATCTTAGGGGTTGTTAACATGTACGTACGGAATTCTTCCCTCGGCATACAAAGTTTAAGCACGTTCTATTGTTTATTTCTAGAGATATTCCTTATTTTACGATTTTCATTTCGCTCGTTTGGAGTAAATGACGTCATCAATCATATACTGATTTGCATATTTCCAAAACGTGAATATCTCTTGAACGAGATGAGATATTGACAAACCACAAACGCCGTTCATCCTCATTTTAAATGTACTTTATGATAAGATAAAAAAAAAGACTGACGATTTTTTCATCGTAGTGCCACTTTAATGTTAACTTTACTTAGTTTTATCAACTGCTCAAAACGTTAAATCTCTTTTTGTTTTTCCAATTCAACGTTGCTTATGCAGCACATTTATTTGATCGTATTTTATAAAGTCCATTGAAAATAACAAGACCGCATGCAACTACACGTTAGATTATAAATGTGTTGTTGTTTTTCTCTTCTTAAACTCTTCAAATTTCGCTAAAAGGTGTTGTCAAAACGCGGGAAATGCCATTTCAGAAACCCAAATTTCAAACGTTTTCCGGGGAGCATGCCACCTGCCCCCCCCCCCCCCCGCTAAATATGCGGAGGCAGGACAAATTTGAAAATGGGCATGCAGTTCTTTTCGAAGGGCGACCCTGAAAGTGGGGCACTATATGTGTCATTCCCGGCCCCTATTTCAAAGCATAGTCAATCGAGATATGGTCTGGAAACTCAGCTAAAGTCTTTGTTCTAGTTTTTGTTGGCCTTTATGCATTTTTGTGCACGGTGCACGGTCACTGAACACATTGTATTTTAGTATAATGAACGAATTGTCCAATAGCAACGTTTCAGTTCAATGACTCAACCGTGCTATTTAAATATTAATAAACCTAAAACAAAGGATGTGCACGGTGTAAGGTACGGTTCAACATAAAATCACAGCTCATTATAGGCGCTTTGAAGTTTGCCGAGTTTCCAGACCATATCTCGATTGACTATGTTCAAAGTCACGCCGCACCTGATTGGAACTGACGAAGTGCTAAAACAGACAGTAGGATTTGTGAACGAGCAACTACGGCGCTACTAAAGCAGGATTTCCACTTGGCGTAAATTGTCGCGCGCTCGACTTTTTTCTTTTGTCTTGTGAGTTTCCATGTGGAACGAAGTAGAAAACTATTCAATTTTTACAATAGAACGCGCGATATTTTATGCCTAGTGGAAATCCAGCTTAAGGGCTTGACTTTGTCGTCGTCTGATTGCCACGCCGTAAGAAATCACCGTCTGATCTAATCCTCCCCCTGTCATCGTTGTAAAACCAGTGGCGTAACTCCTATAGGCGCTGCCCGGGGGCCCCCTGTCACAGGGGGGGCTGAGCCAGGATGTTGGATGTCCTTTATGGGGATTCCGACATTCCGTCATTTTCACGTATTTATTGGGAAATCGTCAGTTGTCGTTGAACTGGATATAGCTTTCCATCATTTAAATATTGGTACAAAGTTTCAAACAGTTTCATAAAAAATACAGACGTTGCAACAGGTTAATAAATGTACGAAAATGAATTTCAGACTGCTTGATATGACAGCTTCAGCTGCCGGTATCAACGTATTGATAAATATTCTTATAATCCAACAAACGTTTGATATATATATGATGAATTTCCTCTTGTTATACCGATTAATTTTTTAGAAAATTCCTCGCAGAAATCGCCGAAAATGCACTTCTGGGGCATGTGAAATTCGATTCGGGGGGCTTCGCGCCCTAGGTTCCCCGGGACCGAGGGCCCTTTTCAGTTTCGGCCAGGGGCACCCTAGCCCAAAGTTACGCCACTGTGTAAAGCCTTCGAAAATTGGCCTGGGTGCTCCCCTGCTACCAATAGCATATTACCGATAACATTTTCCCATTCTTGCTACGAAAGTGTTTATAAAAATAACTTTACTTTACGTACCACCCACCACAATGTCTCCACACTGCACAACCATCTTTGTCGTCGAGTTTGTTATGCAGGATAGACCACAGTGCTTTGCGATATTCGTTATGGCTTCAGTATTGGGGAATACATCTATATTGAATTGAATAGTTGAGTTGAATTGCATTGTTAGTATTGGATCGGATTAAACTAAACTAAATCTAATTGATTATCAACTAGAACTGAAATGAATTAATAATGAATTGAATTGAAGTGCAAGTGCTAGTAAAGTGCAAGTGCTAGTAAAGTGCAAGTGCAAGTAAAGTGCAAGTGCAAGTGCAAGTGCAAGTGCAAGTGCAAGTGCAAGTGAAGCGAAGTGTAGTGTAGTGCAGGTACAGTGCAGTGCAGTGCAGTGCAGTGCCGTGCCGTGCCGTGCCGTGCCGTGCCGTGCCGTGCCGTGCCGTGCCGTGCCGTGCCGTGCCGTGCCGTGCCGTGCCGTGCCGTGCCGTGCCGTGCCGTGCCGTGCCGTGCCGTGCCGTGCCGTGCCGGGCGTGCTATGCAGTACAGTATAGTGCAGTGCAGTGAAGCAAAGTGAAGTGTAGTATAGTGAAGTGCAGTGCAGTGAAGTGAAGTGAAAGTTACTTGTCAAAGGGACAACCGTCAGATATCCTAGACAGCAATGGACTAACACATATTGTCTTTCTTAGCTTCTAGCTACTGGAGCACTTGGAGTCGTGGTCTTAGCAACAAGAAGCAAACCAGTGGTAAGTGTTTACAATAACTTCTCAAACTCATTAATAATTCATCAGCTAATTAGCCAATCAACTTTCAATCAATTTTGAAACTAATTTTGAGACCACAGCTAAAATGTACATGTTGATTTTACGGAGGGAGGAAAACTGGAAAAACTGGCGAGATCAACTGCAACTCTAATCACATGAGTCCCAAACTCGACAACGGGGCCATTCCCACCATAGTTAATAGAACATATGGTTTGGCAGCTCTATTGTCTTTCAACTGGAAGTAATGGTCATGTTGAAAGACAATGGAGTTCCTTATATGGAAGTAAATTCTATAAACACGTGACGAGGAAGCACCACAGCACGTGACGATGAAGGACCACACTAACTAAACCCGATCGTTGCTATTGGATGACTGCTTCATTATACAGAAAATACAATACCGTGAAGTTGCACAGATGTCCATGAACTCGAACAAAAACATAGAACAATGATTTTGGACGAGTTTCCAAACGATGTATACGTTCTATTAACTATGTTCCCACGGAGTCATTCCCAGGCAGTCACCCATCGAAGACTAACACTGTCTATCCGAACTTAACTTTTGGCATACAGTGGTGAAAGACAGCACGCTAACGACACACACCACTCGTGCTGCCCCGAGCAATTTAGTAGCAATTCTAACGGTTCCTATTGTAAATTCATTTTAGATGGTGTTTTTCCTGGTTTTCTGTATAATTGACATGATTATCAACGCAATCCAGGCTATAATCGCCGCCATAGTAGCTGCTCTACTTGGAATCTTAAAAGACGCGATGGACGATGCAAAATGTTACGACACCGGCGGAAGATGTGTGTGCATTGGTGTAACTTACGAAGGGACGACAGGCTGGGAATGTAAGTAAAGATCTTCTATTTATTTTCCCCGAAAAGAAATTGGTTTTCTATTTCGATATAGTGTTTTGTTTTGTAAAAGTGATGACACAAACATAATTAAGTATAGAACAAAACATATTCCGAGAAAATAATGCCATGCTGAAAACTCAAGATATGAGTCAAACAAGTGGAACTACTAATATTTCAGAGTCATCTTTAAATATACAAAAACATGCCAGGTCTATATCTACAAGTCGAAGGTTCGATGACATCATCGGAAACAAATCGGATGCTATCTCTGGTAAATAGTGAAAGGTTTTCTAACTCTTGTTAATAGAGATAGCTTTTCTGCCTCGTGTAATAGGCCGTACCCACTATGACGTCAGTGGACAAAAAGCGCGAGAAGTAGTCTGGTCTTGGTTCAGTGTGACCAGATATTTTGCAAGGCAATTACTAAATAAGCATGCAAAAAATTACCAAAATGTAGAAAAAATTACTAAATTTCTGCTGTCAACCAAAGTGGTCTGAAAATCAGTAAAACAGCGATGAATGGCTAAATAATAGCTCTATAGTATAATTTATTATTTATACTCTCGACTCAACAAATATTCTTAACCAGAATCCTTTGAGTTTTGGTCGTGATCTTTCTTTTTCTGGTATCCTCTTCGCCTTTCTGGCTTTCAGAAATTTCATCCTCGTCGCTTTCCATCACTGAAACTATGTTTTTTCCATGTTTGTGCAAAAATACAAAATGCAAATATGGCGTCGCGATGATCGGCCACGGGTTCCGAGCCCGCAATCAGCACAGGTCAGTGGTGATCTGCACGATTCCGTCGATTCAGCTGGACAGCTTGGACCAGCAGCTTGCAATTGGGATGTACAGCTTTGCAGGCATGGACCTGCAACTGTTCTCATTGAATTTTTGAATAACAGGTTGTGTCATCATGGCGTATTTGGTTGATAACCAAAATATTACTAACTTTAAGAGAAATTACTAAAAAAATTACCAAAAATTTTCAATTACCAAAAAAGTCCAAAAAATCGCGAAATATTACCAAAAGTAATTAAAATTACCAAATCTGGTCACACTGAAAGTTGGTAGTTAAATTAGCTAGTTTTAAAATGGCGTTTGCTTCAGCTGCTCGCGACAGCTCTAACACTTCCTGTGATGTTTTACATTCTGAAATCATTCTTGACGACCCTAGTTTTTTTCAAAACTCTTGCACGGGTCGTGAAGATGATATTGGGAATGCTGTAAGCGCTTCTGGTGATGTTGTTTATTATCCTGACGCTGTTGAAGGCGAGCCAAGTCTGGTGTTTACAATGGACAGTGGAACAACACAGCAAGACCGAAGCAAGACAAACGATGGCAGTGCTTTGCATGGCGACTGCAAAGGCTGGACAAAGTCTCTGAAAGATATTCCTTGTTTTACCCATGAAAAGCTGGAAAACAAATTGGTAAAGAACAGCCAAACAATGCCCGACAATGTGGCTCCAAAGGCCCATCGCAACTGAAATTGCCGCCATTTCAGGGCTGTCAAACATCTGCATGTACACCCGGACAAGAGCTTTGACAAAAGCTAGGGTTTTGATCTGTTTCAACAGCCTCTGAAAGACTACAAAGAGCTTTAGCACACTCTACTTTATTAACAACGTCCATGTTCATGCCTCTGAAAGGCTATACAAAGTGCTTCAGCACACTCTACTTCAACAGCGTCCATTTTGAAAATTTAAAATGCCGTTATGCAAAATTTAACTACTAAGACCAGACTACTTCGCGCGCTTTTTTCCCACTGACGTCATAGTGGGTACGGCCTATTAGTGATAGATTTTCTTTTGTTTCCAATGATGTCATCGAAATTTCGACATGTATATATAGACCTGGCATGTTTTTGTATTCTCACTTGTCTGAAGATGACTTTGAAATAGAGTCGAAATATTACAAATTCACAGTACGAGTTTTTTTAACTCGTATCTTCAGGATGGCATTTTTTTCGGAATATGTTTTGTTCTATACTTTTTCAAGTTGTCGGCTAGTCTTGGGTTTTTTAAATTGCTGACTTTGTATTCTCTTTGACTGTATTAAACCTTTATTACTCCGCCTGGAATAGTGCACGAGGTCCAAGCGGGGGTGGGCGTTTATCGAAGGAGGCGTTTATTCGAGGAAATACCGTTTTTTAATTTGTTTCAATTAACCACTTTTTCTTTAACCAATTAATGCAATTTTGCCCTGGCTATAAAAAACAATCTTCGGCCTACGGCCTCGGGCAGCCTCTGAGACATCACAATACTTTACAATACGGTCCACCTTTCTTCCTATCTTTCTTAATCTCTTTCTTGGCATTCTTTCTTTCCTTCTCCTTTTTCTTGTTTTCATTCTTTTTCTTAGTTGGTTTTCTTTTTTGGTTGGTTGGTTGGTTGGTTGGTTGGTTGGTTGGTTGGTTGGTTGGTTGGTTGGTTGGTTGGTTGGTTGGTTGGTTGGTTGGTTGGTTGGTTGGTTGGTTGGTTGGTTGGTTGGTTAGTTAGTTAGTTAGTTTGTTGTTTATTTGTCTCTGTCTTTCTTTTCTTTCGTTCCCGTTCTGTCTGTCTGTCTGTCTGTCTGTCTGTCTGTCTGTCTGTCTGTCTGTCTGTCTGTCTGTCTGTCTGTCTGTCTGTCTGTCTGTCTGTCTGTCTGTCTGTCTGTCTGTCTGTCTGTCTGTCTGTCTGTCTGTCTGTCTGTCTGTCTGCCTGCCTGCCTGCCTGCCTGCCTGCCTGCCTGCCTGCCTGCCTGCCTGCCTGCCTGCCTGCCTGCCTGCCTGCCTGCCTGCCTGCCTGCCTGCCTGCCTGCCTGCCTTCCTTCCTTCCTTCCTTTTTTATTTCATTATTGCACTCATTTGTTCATTCCTTGCTTGCATTGTACTTTCATTCTTTCTGCTCTCCCCCACCCCCTTCCTTTCTCAGGCTGCTTCCATGCGTTTTCCCCCAAGCCAACTTGTCACTTCATGTCAGGCAATTGTCCAGATAAAGTAGGCAACTAGAGGCCCACATTTTCATTTTTTTGAAACCCTAACTTCAAGAAGTTCTCTCACAGTCTCCGTCATGAAATGGTTAAGTCATTTGCTTCCCCTCTTACCGTCGATTAGTAAACCAGCTCTCCGTTTATTTGATCTTATTTTATCTAAGACTCGTTTCTGTAGTCATATTACTTATATTAGTCGTTGTTTATACCGCAGGGTAATTCCCTACGGCTTTAAATCTTCCTTCAACCTCTTGCATTTTAATTTACCGACCATTCACCGCCATTTCTCTGACTCATCTCAGCGGCTTGTTCGAATCACTCTCGTCGTTTGATGCGTATCAAATCAATGTATCAAACCATTCAATCGATGTCCATCTACATACAGCAAACTGATGACAATATTTCGCATTGTAAAACTTTTCTTTCTCAGGTTTGTCCACCAATTTTGGTCACTGATATCACTAAAATTCGCTTCTAAACTTTATTCGTTTTTTAAAGACGTTAAGGTGTCCAAATTGTCTAAATTATTAGGACCTCATTCTGTTTCTCCTGACTGTACTAGTTCTGTCAACGAAGATAATCTAGTTTTCACCATTCCGTCTGATTTACCCTTGTCCGACCCCGAAAGATCTGTTCTTGCGAAGGGTCTCAAGTTCGTTCCCAACTCCGGGCCCATTGATTTATTTTCAATCAAAGAAGACACTGAAGCTTTTTTCCGCCGTTTACACCTTTTCATAATCAGTCCTCCACCTTTAATAAGGATGTCTTTGAGGAAATCAACCCTAAAAAGTCTTCTTGGTCTCCACCTGAAGGCCAATTTTCGTCTCTTGATCTTTTTGTTCGACACTGCCGCCATGAAATTGACAGATTAAACCATTCACGCCCCAAAAGGGTTTCTAACCTCAACAAAGAAGAACTTCTAGCTTTTCAATCATTGCGTAGTCGTAATGACGTTGTCATCAAACCTGCGGACAAAGGTGGTGCCGTTGTTGTCTGGAGATCTGACTGGTACCGACAAGAAGCTCTTCGTCAACTCAGCGATGACTCCTTTTACACTAAGTTAAATTCCGATTCCACCCCTACTCACCAAAAAACTGTCAAAGCTACCATTAACAATCTTATTCAAGCCGGTGAATTGTCTGCCTCTGCCTCCAACCTGATAATCACCACTCCTAGAACACCAGTGAGTTATCTATTTTTTACCTAAAATTCATAAACCTAACAATCCTGGCAGGCCGATCGTCTCTGCTTGCAGCTGTCCCACTGAACTAATTTCCAGCTTTTTAGACAATGTTATGTCACCTTTGGTAAAGAAGTTGTCTTCTTATCATCAAAGATACAAAACATGCTCTACAGATTTTCGACCAAATACATTTCAGCGGTTCCAGTAAATTCATTTTCACTATGGATGTTAAGTCTCTCTTCACCGTCATTCCTCACCACGATGGACTGGAAGCTTTGAAGTTTTTCTTTAATCAACGCACCGTTTTGGAACCATCCACCTCTACATTACTTCGCTTGGCAGAACTTGTACTCACCCTCAACAATTTTTCATTTGATGGTAAACATTACCAACAGATCAGTGGAGTAGCAATGGGTACCAAAATGGGCCCTAGCTACGCTAACTTATTTGTTGGTTATGTTGAAAAACAAATCTTTGAACGATACACTGGACCCTTTCCTGATCTCTTTAAGAGATACATAGATGATTGTTTCAGAACAGCATCGTGCTCACGTGTGAATTTAGAGAGATTTATTAATTATGTTAATGATTTCATCCAGCACTTAAATTCACATGGGAAATCAGTGAAACCTGTGTGTCGTTCCTGGATATCTTGGTATCGATTAGTGATAATGCGCTCATGACTTCTGTCTCTTATAAGCCGACCGATTCACATAGTTACCTTTTATTTTCACCCTCTCATCCCAAACACACTAAACAATCCATTTCATACTCTCAATTTCTGCGACTTCGCCGCCTATGCAGTGATGACAAAGACTTTGAGTATAAAGATAAAGGTAGGCCAGCAACTTTTTCCAACTATTTAATTGCATTCATTTTACCAATCATTTCTCTACTATTTATATTTCAGACAGTTGTGATGATATCGCTGCAATGCATGCAGTATTCCAAGCCATAACAGCGTTTTCGGTTATTGGTATAATTGTTACATTTACTGGCTCAATAATTGGCTGCATTGGAGCATGCTGTGATAGAGGGACTGATGTAAGTGATAACAAATATGTGAACAATGTTGTGTTGTCAACTGTGAACAATGTTGTGCTACCAACTGTGAACAATGTTGTGCTGCCAACTGTGAACAATGTTGTGCTGTCAACTGTAAACAATGATGTGCTGTCAACTGTAAACAATGCTGTGCTGTCAACAATGTTGTGCTGTCAACTGTGAACAATGTTGTGCTGCCAACTGTGAACAATGTTGTGCTGCCAACTGTGAACAATGTTGTGCTGTCAACTGTGAACAATGTTGTGCTGTCAACTGTGAACAATGTTGTACTGCCAACTGTGAACAATGTTGTGCTGTCAACTGTGAACAATGTTGTGCTGTCAACTGTGAACAATGTTGTACTGCCAACTGTGAACAATGTTGTGCTGTCAACTGTGAACAATGTTGTGTTGCCAACTGTGAACAATGTTGTGCTGTCAACAATGTTGTGCTGTCAACTGTGAACAATGTTGTGTTGCCAACTGTGAACAATGTTGTGCTGTCAACTGTGAACAATGTTGTGCTGTCAACTGTGAACAATGTTGTGTTACCAACTGTGAACAATGTTGTGTTACCAACTGTGAACAATGTTCTGCTACCAACTGCATGTGAACAATGTTGTGTTGTTAACTGTAAACAATGTTGTGTTGTTGTCAAGTGTGAACAATGCTGTGCTGTCAACTGTGAACAATGCTATGCTATCAACTGTGAACAATGCTGTGCTGTCAACTGTGAACAATGTTGTGCTGTCAACTGTGAACAATGTTGTACTGCCAACTGTGAACAATGTTGTGCTGTCAACTGTGAACAATGTTGTGCTGTCAACTGTGAACAATGTTGTACGGCCAACTGTGAACAATGTTGTGCTGTCAACTGTGAACAATGTTGTGTTGCCAACTGTGAACAATGTTGTGCTGTCAACTGTGAACAATGTTGTGCTGTCAACTGTGAACAATGTTGTGTTACCAACTGTGAACAATGTTCTGCTACCAACTGCATGTGAACAATGTTGTGTTGTTAACTGTAAACAATGTTGTGTTGTTGTCAAGTGTGAAAAATGCTGTGCTGTCAACTGTGAACAATGCTGTGCTATCAACTATAAACAATGTTGTGCTGTCAACTGTGAACACTATTGTGTTGTCAACTGTGAACAATGTTGTGCTGTCAACTGTGAACAATGTTGTGCGTCAACTGTAAACAATGTTGTGCTGTCAACTGTAAACAATGTTGTGCTGTCAACTGTAAACAATGTTGTGCTGTCAACTGTAAACAATGTTGTGCTGTCAACTGTGAGCAATGTTGTCTTGTTAACTGTAAACAATGTTGTGTTCTTGTCAACTGTGAACAATGTTGTGTTCTTGTCAACTGTGAACAATGTTGTGCTGTCAACTGTAAACAATGTTGTGCTGTCAACTGACAACAATGTTGTGCTGTCAACTGACAACAATGTTGTGCTGTCAACTGTGAACAATGTTGTGCTGTCAACTGTGAACAATGTTGTGTTGTCAACTGTAAACAATGTTGTGCTGTCAACTGTGAACAATGTTGTGCTGTCAACTGTGAACAATGTTGTGTTGTCAACTGTGAACAATGTTATGCTGTCAACTGTAAACAATGTTGTGCTACCAAATATAATGTACCGTGTCATAGTCTGCCAGTAACCATCAATATTGGAAGATAAATAAAAATTGGAAAAAAAAGTTGAAATCATCCTGTAATTGTATAAAATTTTCCTGAACAGTGCGAGTTTTTCGCTCATTTTAAGTGTTCTTTCAAATAAGACAAACCCAATTTTTCGCTTCATAGGCACTAAGTCAAAAGACATACAAATTGTGGCAAATATAATTGCAAAATCACCGCCTAGCTTTGAGCTAACCACTATTTTCTTTAATCCAGCTTATTAAATCTAAGGGCAAGTTAGGCTATTCTAATTGTGCCTGTACTTTCTAATTTCCCATTAGTGCCGCTATAGGCTGTTACGCTACTTTAACAACAATTCCAGCACAAACAAAGTTGTTCTAAAATCACACAAAACTTCACAATAACGATTTTAAAAGATAAAAAACATAAGAGATACTAGAAACCTGCACAGAAGGATGGTCAAGATTGAACGAGATTCAGAGGGATTGCAAATCTGTTCGGCAAAACAGAAATCAAGTTTAGCTCAATTTGTGCGAGAAGTTGGTCTTAAATGTTCAGAACTCCTCCATAGTTGTTAGGTAAATCATATTTCATAATTGAATCAATGTATAGACAGTATTTCGGAAACAAACGGCACAAACGGATATACTTTCAATTTTATTCTTTTCCACGTCGTCTTTATATATAGCCTCAAATGAAAAGTTATGTTTTACTTACCCACAGCGGGAAATATCAAGTTACCATCCTTAATCCATGTATAAATGAAGCTGTGCTTTCCACAACCTGGATGCCGCCATCTTTAAACCATTTGTGCGAGCCCGCAATCATATAGCGGTCTCGATTTCTGCCGCATTGAACTCCGATGTACTGGCGTCACAACCACGCACAGACCTAGCCTGGTTGAATTTTCGCGCGTTTTTATTGGCTACGAGTGAAATTGCAATCGTCATAAGTGGATTTAGCCCTGATGACGTGAGAATGAGATTAGTGGTTACCTGACCAGGCTAACACAGACCCAGATCCATATACCACAGAATAGATATACTCATTTAGTTAATCTTTATTTTGTGCCCATCGGCTATGCATTTAACAATAAACAATTATTGGATTCGGCTTATCATGATATTTAACAATTATTCACCGAAGTGGAGGTGAACAACACGGAGGTGAATAATTGTTTTAGCATATGCCTCCTAAATGAAATAACAAGTTTAACATTCTTATATTTTTCGGTATTTACATGCAAGACACGGCCTCTAGCTCTAGCAACTTGGCGTACTCGATATTTGTCGACAAAACAGTTTTTACAACTTTTGAATATATTAATGGCTAGAAAATTGTAAAGAAACATACCTGTGGACACTCTTCTACTTAATTTTGTTGACTTTTCTCGTTAATGACGTCACAGCCGTCCAACAATTTTCAATATTCGACGGAAATGACGTAACAGCTGCCGGTCATTAAGAATTAACTAGAGTATGTTGACCAATAAGAAACGAGAGTGAAGTTTGAAAGTATAATAATAGTTTACGTTTGCAAGGTCATTTCGGTAAAGCGCTCTCAATTCGTCAGAATTTATGCCACAACAATAAAATAGATATCGTTGGAAAGCTATTAATTTGTAGAATACAATGTTTTCTTTGATTTGGCGATAAACACAAACCAATAATAGTTGTGAATTTTTTAATTAAAACCAGAGGGCTTCACCCGGGGCGACTCAATTATGTAAAAAGCGTTTTATTTTGTTCAAAATCTTTTTTTGTAGTTTAATTCCGAGATAAATTTCCAGCAAAAAGATGTCAGCGTTTTTTTTATATGTCCAGTTTTGCTGATTTTATTGACGACCAAAGTTGAAAATTCTGCTTTTCGACCAAAAAACATTCGGACACAAAATAAGTCATAAAATCGAAACCTGGCAATAAATAAAAAAACACTGACATATAAAAAAAACGCTGACAACGTTTTGCTGGAAACTTATCTCGGAATCGAACTGTGAAAAATGTTTTTGAAGAAAATGAAACGCTTTGTACGCGAGTCACCCCGAGTGAAGTCCTCTGGTTTTAATTCAAAAATTCACAACTATTATTGGTTTGTGTTTTTCGCAAAATCAAAGACAACATTGTATTCTACAAATTAATAGCTTTCTAACGATATCTATTTTATTTTTGTGTCATAAATTCTAACGAATTGAGAGCGCTTTACCAAGATGACCTTGCAAACCTTAACGAAGATAACATCTTTTGCAGTTTTTGGTTTCCTTGCTTCGTTTTTGAGATATTCCAGCTTGTTTGATATGCAAATGACACAACTTTGTACGTCACATGTGCATAATGATTTATCAGAAAAGGTTACATATCTTTGCTATTATGAAAACATGGGCTTAACTCAAAGGAAGCATGTGCGTGTTTCTATACCCACAACGCCAAACATGTAGAATTCCAAGTGATTTCGTTTCACAATAGCAAAGATATGTAACCTTCTCACGGTAACTCATAATACTCATTATGCACGTGTGACGTAAAAAGTTGGTTCATTTGCATATCAAACAAATTGGAATATCTCAAAAACGAAGCAAGGAAACCAAAAACTGCAAAAGATGTTATTTTATCATTTTAAATGTTCTTTTCAATAAGACAAACTTAATTTTCGAGTCATATGCCCTTTAAACCACTATGGTGTATAATCCCGAAGACCTTAGTAGAGTGCCTTGCCTAATATCTGTAGCAACTGTTTAAGACCCCACCCAAATGGGCACCGATATGGGAATGAAAAGGTCAATATCTTTCTTCGTTTTCAGGATATTTCAATTTGTTTGATAGGTAAATGAGATGGTCTCTGACATCAGGTGTGGGGTAAAATATTTTCACATGTAGCAAAACCAGTTATATCTCTAAGTTTGTTCAGCGAAATCATTTGAAACTGTGCACATAAAAACTCCTAACGACGCTGATCATTTCATGTTAGATATGTAAGTGATTTTGCTCGGTATGAAACTCCTGACGTCAGAGACCATCTCATTAATTTACATATCAAACAAATTGAAATATCTTGAAAACGCAGAAAGATACGAAAAAATTGTAAAGGATCTTCTATTACAATTTCACGAATTCTTTCAAATGAAACAAACTTAATTTTTATTGCCAATACCCTTTAAAAGAAACTGTTATTGATTTACCATCTTTAATATATTTCTCTTCTTTCAAACAGCAACCTGGCGTAGTCGTTATCCAGCAAGGGGCACAGCCACAAACTCAGGTGCATTCCATGGTAGTCCAGACTACGCAACAGCAGCCAAACCCTGGTTACCCTCAGCAAAACCCTGGCTACCCTCAGCAAACCCCTGGCTACCCTCAGCAAAACCCTGGTTACCCTCAGCAAAACATCAACCCTGGCTATAATTACCCTCCACCGCCGGACGTGGAAACGGGTGCCGTGCACGCAATGTAATCAATACCTATACTTAATTTGATTTCATTTCATTTCATTTCAGACATTTAGAGATACATATACATTACTGTATGTACATTACTTATAGTTTATTTAAGCGCTCACGCCAGTGTTATTTAATTTCTCGTTCCTTGTTAGTGCACTCGTGGATGTAAATATCGATTAAAAGCTTAGGGAGAGGTTATTATCAGAGGCGGATTACATGCCCACCAGGATACCGGGAAATTTCCCTGTGTGCCCTGGTTTTCCGTTTCAGGAGCCCCCACAAAGACAATTAATTATAAGTAATAACATGACTTGAGGAAAATTAGCGATTAAATTTCCCCGCCGCCGAGGGAAGATTTGTCCCGAAAAGTCATGTTATTAGTTTGTAATATTATGATCGCCGAGGAAAACTTTGAGAATCTTACCGACAGGAAATTTACACGGTTGATCAGAGAAGTTGCATCTAATTTTCCCGTGCATGTTGATGAGGGAAAATATATGCAAGCGGGAAATTTAGAAGAAGACAAAGGATTTCTTTGTCTTCTAATTTTCCCTCATCAACATGCACAGGAAAATTAGAAGACAAAGGATAAATTTCCCTCTTGCATGAGCGATGAGGGAAATACGAGGTTTACACTCCCTCGGAGAACAAAAGAATCCGAGGCGATCATGGTACTACAAAATACAGCTCATAACGTACAATTATGAAATACAGTTCTCAAATTCATTAATAATTCATGAGAATTTTACTCAATCAGACAGCTCCATTCCGTCACGTGAATGGGCTGTGAAACACCGGTAAAGCACTGCATCAAACACTAGTGTTTGATCTGTTTCTTCATCAAACACTAGAGTTTCATTTATGTTAATTAAACAGGAAACACGATACGATTGAGTAAAATTGTATCACAAAACATCCACAAGTCCCACAACGGTGGCTCATTGGTTCATTGTCTTTCATTTGAGAAGGCATTTCAGAAACTCGTTCTGCGTGTTTGATCACGGTATCAAAACACGAGAAAGCTAATGAATCTCGAGGGGCGAAGCCCCGAGAGATTCATAGCTTTCGAGTGTTTTGATACCGTGATCAAACACTTGAACTCGTTTTTGAAATAGTACTTCTTACTATATAGTTGCATTGCTAGACTACTAGTCGTAATCTTCAAACACAATGATATACAATGTATTTTCTAAACTACTTACTCTGCATGTAATTGTGTTATCTTTTCTTTGTTATTCACTCTTTATAAGATGTAACCATATGTAATTTTTCTGGTATATAATAAATTTTGTAACTGTAAGACTAAGACTAAGACTAAGACTAAGAGTAGTTGAATCGTGGAACAGAGTATACAGCTAAATCAATTAAGGTTGTCCTGGCCAAAGCCAAAAGGCTAAAGCCAAAAGGTCAAAGCCAAGCGCGAAAATGCTCGTTAATAATCCCCAGAGAGGCAAGTTTGGTTTATTTGTAAGATTTTCGCCTATAAATATAGTAAATGTGTGCTTCGCTATTTAAATAGTAATTCACATCGTACTTTTCGCGCTTGGCTTTGACCTTTTGGCTTTGGCCAGGACAACCTTAATTGATTTAGCTGTATAATATATTATTGTATATTAAATGTTGTAGTCACAAAAAAAAGGGCTGCTTAAAATTATTAATGCCGCTCTCAAAATCGAGGAAATACGATTTATTATTCAACTAAATACTTATCAGACCATATTCATGTTTTTAGGATTTTTTAAAATTGAAATACAATCGAGGAATAATCCGAAAACACTTTCTATTTTCGTAATGAGGTCTTTACCCCAGTGTTCAACCTTTTGTATTCCTCGATGTCTTTAAAAAAACTTTTAAATGTCGCTGGCCAAACGCTTTCAACATCGCATTCAACATCATTCAACATGATTGTTGAACGATGTTGAATAATGTTGAAGGCAAATGAATTCAACATCGTTCAACATTCATGAATGACAATTAATTGAACGCGGGCTACCACAAAAGCTGGAATCGATCCTAGGCGGCAAAACTAATTTGAATGAACATGGAAAATGTATTTATTTCAAAGAAGACGCTGTGTCGCAGTGCTTTGCCATCCTGGGGTTCCTTCGATTCTCGTTTTTTCTTATTCTACTTTATTGCCATCTCATTGGCGATTGTGTGCTTGCACTTCTACTTTGGCCATTTTGTCGAGTACGACTTACTTGGCCCAGGCTCTCACGCTGACAATATCCCGCATGGCGCATGTCTCTGTTCAACCATGGATAGTAAAAAGACTGTTTCAACCATTTTGCAAACTGAGTGAATGCGATTTAACCAATCAAAAGGCTCAAAACACCCCACATGACTATTAGTTTCCTATCCAGTCCTTTTACAATCCATCGTTCAACATTGTTGAATTCAACATGTTGAAAGCGTTTGGCCACCCCTGTTGAATGATGTTGAACGTTGTTGAATGGTGCTGAATGATGTTGAACGAAATTTGAACATGTTTAAATTTTCGTTCAACACGCGTTCAACATTTCTATTGTTCTCAAAATGTTGAAAGGTGTTGAACGCATCGTTGAATGAAATGTTGAAAGCGTTTGGCCAGGCCTAAATTTATTAAAGCTTGGCTAAGCTTTCTCGCTAAAAGACGGATATCGAGGGCAGGTTTGTAGAAAAATACTTAAACTATTCGTTTACTTTAAGAAAAGGTAATATTCCAAACTATTCAATCTTTTACGTTCCTCGCTTTCAAAAATTTCGTTATTAAAAGTTCTGCAACCTTGCTTTATTTTCCACGCTTTAATGAAATTAAAGCACGTCTATTATATGCACTAAAATTAGAACACTAAAACCTACGGAGACAGATCTTTCGCAGTTGCCACACCTAAACTCTGGAACTCTCTACCACTATCTATAAATCATTAGAATTGATTAATGAGATTTTTGTTTTCAAAATGGTAATGAGATGACGCCAAAGGAGTCATCATTATCTATACAATATTTATTTGCAGGAGTGACATGACCCAATTCTTCCATTAATGGTGTGTTTGAACTTTGAACAACATGTTCCATATTGTATGAGTTTCTCCACAAAAATTCTCAGGTAGTTTATCTTGCCAAAAAGAGAAAGAAAGCCAAATGCCTACATAGACGTCATCTCATTACCATACTAGAAATGCGAATCGCCAAAAAACATTGAAGAATAACTCCAATCAAAAAAATATTTCACTGAACAACTGTTTGCTCTATGTAGAACGTACTCAGATGATAAAAAAAATTGGGTTTATATGCACTTTAAATGTTCATAAATTTACTTTCTTTGTGTAAATGTGTTTAAATATGATATTAAAGCGAGCATAATTTCTGTTTTCTCAATTTTAGCCAACCCCAACGAATGAGTGTAACTTTACAACTACAAATTTATCAAACTAATTTTATAACTAGTTATTTTTTATTTATTGTAAAGTTTACCGGTAACTAGTTATATTGTAAAGTTTACCGGCAACTATTATACATAATATCAACATTACTATAGATCTATAGTAAAAGAGTCATTATACAATATCTAATATCGCAAAATCGAAGAAGTGCAGTTCAAGTATGAGACTGTTAATCAGACCAAAGCAATCATCCAATAGCAACGTTTGAGTTTAATCACTCAACCGTACTGTTTAAATATTAATAAATCTAAAACAAAGGATTTGGCACCTTCGAGGCCTTGCTTGATGTAGACAAGGTTAGGAAAAAGGTAGGAAAATAAGTTAAAGTGATTCTCTGATGAAAATATTGTTGGCAATGTTTTTGCATAATCCTAAAGATGTTATGGTAGTTGGTAATCGTGCAAAGTTTCATTTCGAAATTCGTTAAAAAGAAGGTGATATTTTACGTGTGAAGTTTGTATTTTGAAGCGCCTCCATTAAAGTGGCCGAGCTTGAGAAGAATGAGCCGAGGAAGCTTATGACGTCATGAAGCTTGTTGACAACAACAATCTTTTGCTTTTGTTGAGTCTATGACGTCATAAGCTTTCTCGTATCATTCTTCTCAAGCTCGGCCACTTTAATGGCGGCGCTCCAAAATACAAACTTCACACGTAAAATATCACCTTTTCTTCAATGAATTTCGAAATGAAACTTTGCACGATTACCAAGTACCATAATATCTTTAGGATTATGCAAAAACATTACCAACAATATTTTCATCAGAGAATCACTTTAAGAAATGATTAGCTTTTCATGACAAACTGAAATACATGTAATTGTTTTGGTTATTTTTAGTGCAATACATTTGTGTTCTTACTCATCTCAGGTTGCTAACTGCTGCTATACCAAAGACTTGAGTTTCCCAATAACACCATTTCATCCGTCAAATTGTGGTCACGTGGGTGTTTCTCTCTTTTGTAAAGGGAGAAAGGAATGATAGAAGAAAAGATGGAAGGAGGGATGGATAAAAGAATGAAAATAAGAAAAGATAGAAGGAAAGATAGAAGTAAGGAAGGAAGTAAGTAAGGAAGGAAGGAAGGAAGGAAGGAAGGAAGGAAGGAAGGAAGGAAGGAAGGAAGGAAGGAAGGAAGGAAGGAAGGAAGGAAGGAAGGAAGGAAGGAAGGAAGGAAGGAAGGAAGGAAGGAAGGAAGGAAGGAAGGAAGGAAGGAAGGAAGGAAGGAAGGAAGGAAAGAAAGAAGGAAGGAAAGAAAGAAGAAAGGAAGGAAGAAAGGAAAGGAAAGAAGGGAGGAAGGAAGGAAGGGAGGAAGGAAGGAAGGGAGGGAGGAAGGAAGGAAGGAAGGAAGGAAAGAAAGAAAGAAAGAAGGAAGGAAAGAAGGAAAGAAGGAAAGAAGGAAAGAAAGAAAGAAAGAAAGAAAGAAAGAAAGAAAGAAAGAAAGAAAGAAAGAAAGAAAGAAAGAAAGAAAGAAAGAAAGAAAGAAAGAAAGAAAGAAAGAAAGAAAGAAAGAAAGAAAGAAAGAAAGAAAGAAAGAAAGGATAGATAGAGGGGAAGGAGAGAGAAAGAGAATGAATGTGTACATTGTCCCCCAGCGTGTTTTCGTCTTGTATTCCTAACGTGAGTTATTATTATACCCTCACAAATAATTACCCAATCAAACGCCTCCATTGGCCTCACGTGGCGTATTGACATCCAATATGTTGCGATGTAGGCCAACTACATATCTGACAGTAACCTTTAACAAGTCGCTTGTCAATTCCACGATTATTTGTTTGGTATAATAAAACACCTACTGAACTCATCTTCGCCCGAAATGGAAAAATATTTAATTTTGCCAAGTATTGAATTATTTACTTAAAGTGCAAATGACATAAAAATTAACTATGCCTTATTCGAAAAAACACCTAAAACAACAAAGTGTGACATCTTTTGCAGTTTTAGACTTCCTTGCTTCGTTGTTGAGATATTTCAGTTTGTTTCTATACAAAATTAATAGCATGGTTTCGAGTGCAATTTGGAAAAAAACATGCACGAGTGAGTTTTTAAAAGACTATCAAAAACTCACGAATGCGTTTTTTTTCAAAATTCCACGAGAAATCATGCTATTATACTTATTAAATAATATACATGAAAATGTTAGACAAATATGTTCTTTCAACTACGAGCTTACATACCACTCGTTGCTTCACTTTTCGAAGCTTCAATAGACCTTATTCAAAAATGGCCGCCGAATTAAAATTCTTTTATATACATATCAATTAGCCCTTAAGAACTCGTTTTCATGTGTGAAATTCAAAATAATTTTTACTTTAAAACGAGGTCATAAGGGCTAATTTATATGCACATAAAAGAATTCTAATTCGGCGGCCATTTTTAAATAAGGTCTATGGTTTAAAACTGCTTCACTTCGTTCACTGAAACGTCAAACGTTTTATTCATAGGATCTAACCTCTTCTCGTCTTCTAGCAAGAACGTTAATGACAATATTAAAGCAAAATTCCTTCTGTTTTATTGAGTATCAGTGGTCACAACATGTGAGATTTACATATCAAACAAACTGAAATATCTCAAAAAAGAAGCAAGGAAACCAAAAATTACAAAAAAATGTTACTCTGTCATTTCTAGTGTTCTTTCAAATAGAATGAACTTAACTCATTCCTGTCCGAGGGCTTCCCCAGAGATGAATAAAATCGTCTGGCGTTAACCAGAATAAAATACTAAAGACCAATTCGGACAGGAAAGAGTTAATTTTCGTATTACAGGCATTTTTAATACTTTGCCATATCAGACTTAGATGAGTGCAACAAGTAACATTACAAGCTACTATGTATCTCGGTCCACTAAATATTTATCACTATTTACATGATGGCGTACTGGTTCTCTACCGCCCGTACACGTATCGGTTGCTGATTGGCTGAACCGAAGGGCAAGCGCACCGAACCTCCTTGAATTACCGCTGTTCTAGACAGACGACTCACCTGCACACTATGCGCTCGCCTTAGTCCCTCGGAACGACTCCCTCTGTTCGGTAAGGTTCGCCGAGGGGCGACCTCGCCTTCTCCAGTGTTCACAACAAAGTTCGTAAGCATGACGTCGGACGGACCGCCGCTCTCCAGGGGAATGGGATTGGCGCGAAAGTGTTCGAGCATCTCGAAGAGGCTTGGGAACCAAAGATGTTGCACGCGACAGTGTCCATCCGAGTTCAAGGACAGCCGCAAGTGCTAAACAAGGAGAGAACAAATGTTCCTGAAACTGTGCATGCACGCAGTATACAACACAGAGAACGAAGCGCACGCTCTGACTTACAAAGCTCCGTGTATACGCTATCAAATAAGTGTGGTGAGATGTAGTCACTGACCTATATACAACTGAACTGCGGTCCCGTGCTAAAAATTACCGAACAAAGATGGCGGAAATATGAGAAGTCCTTTCTCTCATGGTAGCGACCGCTGACCGTATTCTGCCCAATATGTTTACTTGACTGTGGGCTCAGCCGCGCCCACAGGCCGAACAATTCATTAATGAAAAAAAGGTTGCGGTTACTACTATGGGAGAAAAGACCCGTAAACTGCCATCTCAGATTGTGACCATTGCCAGTCATTGATATAGGGCACCCGCATATATATATAATATATATATATATATATTATTAAAGGCTTATTAACCGAGTTCGAGGTCTGTACGGGAAAGTATTGGCCTGAGGTTTTCGTACAGACCGAGCGACGAAAGAGCGAGGTTTGTGCGAGAGAAACTGAGGGCAAATACTTTCCCGTACAGACCGAGAAAACGAGGTTAATAAGCCTTTTATTATATGGCTTTTGGTTTGTTTTCTTATCTGTTTTTAGTTCTACGTTAGTCTTGATCATGTGTCGCTGTTCACCTTAGTTCTTACTTTTGAGCTTGTTCGTTTCGCTTCCTGTTTACACATGTTAGGCTTTATTTTTCGCGCTTTTAAATAAGAAGTTTTTATAAAAAGAAACACTGATGTTTCAGGACGCATTATTATTCAAAATTTTCCAACGAATATATTTAATTCGCTTTTATTTTCATTCAAATCAACTCAGTAATTTTCCCGCCAAAACTTGCAGGTCATTAAACAGGACGTAATGCCCTCTCACAGTGCCGAGAGGGCATTACGGCTTTTTCCGGACCTCTCAGCAACCAATCAGCGTGCGCCCTTTGGCATAATGACCCGAAAACAAGCCCAGCCATATAATAAATATATATATATTAGTTGTTGCCCGCAAAATGTGGATAATACCCAAAGTGTATAATAATTTGCCAAACCTTTGCACGTCCTTGGAAGTTGAAGGTGAGCACGTAGTCGCCTTGCCGCGTCTCGCTTTGACGGATTAAGAAAATACCATGCCATTGTTGACCACCCTGGGAGACTAAGTGGGAGGCTTCGAGTCGGGAAAGCGTCCCGTGAAACCAAGGGTATTCCGCAAGAGGATGGTTTTCTCCCGTGAACGATATCCAATCACGGTTGACTTCTGCAGGTTGTTCTTGTTCGTCTGAAAAAACCCATCATAAACACGTTTTATTTCAGTCTCTCCTTCGAGAAACAAATAGGAATGTAAAAACAAGGACTGTTTCTATGAAAGCGTGTTACTCGACGCATAGAGAATTCCCAGTTGGTAGAACAACTGATCAAGTATTCAAGTTTTCGTTTGTTTTAGCTGTACAAACTTTCGTAAGTTAAATTCAGAGAAAAACTCTCAGCTCCAGACGGGACTCGAACCCACAACCTTCCGGATGCCACTATAACTAACTGTAGCTGTGACTGTAGCTTTAAAGGGTATTGGCAATAAAAATTAAGTTTGTCTCATTTGAAAGAACTCGCCAAATGGTATAAGAAGACCTTTTGTAATTTTTCTCTATCTTTCTTGTGTCTTGAAATATTTCGACCAAAGACAGCGTGCTGTCCGCCATCTTGTTGTACACTGCAAATTCCCAAAAACTTGTTTTAAGAAAAAAATACTTGTTTTAAGATTTTCTTGTCCCGTTTGCAAGATAATAATCTTACTGCGGTTTCTTGACAAGATATTTTGTCTTAAAACAAGATTAAATATCTTAAAACAAGAAATAAAATCTCAAAAGAAGAAAAATTATCTTGACAAGAATTGGAGGTTTTGCAGTGTAATATTGGCTCTAATTAACTAGGAAATTGGTGACGTCAAAAGCAGGGTAAACTTGATGAAACTACTCCGTGGGTGCCCAAATTTCTACGGAAGGCTTTTTAAATGTTGTGGGTCAATTTAAAATGGAAATAGCGCAACAAAAAATCGAGTTTATAGCTCATAATGTCATAAGGTTGGCAAGATAAAAATGTCACTTTACCCTGCTTATGTCCTCACATGCATAATTTTGCATATCGAAAATAATTCCAAGATGGCGGACAGCACGTTGAGTTTGGTCGAAATATTTCCAAAACCAAAACAGATACGGAAAAATTGTAAAAGGTCTTCTTATACCATTTGACGAGTTCTTTCAAATGAGATTAACTTAATTTTTATTGCCAATATCCTTTAACTACAACTACAATAATTTTTAGAAACGAAACCAATACTACTAACGAGCGGAGCACTTCATATTTCACTCTGACAAAGGGCTCGGCTTGAAACATCAGTATTTCGTTGCTAAAAATCTCGACAATTCACCACCTTTTCATGAGTGATACTGAAAAATTCTTCGTTATAACTTTCTCTATATCAGAGCATATAAAGCGCTCACCTGGATTGTTCACATCAGGACTTGGCGGAGGGGTGTCGTTAGGTGCGACGCCAAATGTGGTCTCTGCCTCGCCCGTGTCGGTGGTCGCCGACGGGGTCAGCGGTGCTCCTTCGCTCATTAAATGCGACCTGGGTGGCAAGGCTGGCGGAGGAGGGCCTTGGGAGCCTGGTAACATGCATAATAAGAGCGTTAACAACAAGAAACTAAAGAAACAACACGACGTACCTCACAAAACTATTTCATAGCAGGACAAGTTACGTTAAAAATAATGATGTAAACACTATGACCAGTACAGAACCGTTTTACACAGGTGTACAAGCAATAAGCGAGACACATAACAACTAACGTGCTACTGAAGGACAGCTCTTCCAGATTAACGTTAGAATTAGAGTCGGTGTCAGAGTCAGAGCTCCTTTCCGACCTACACGCGTAAAAACGCACAACTTGTTCACGGTTGTCAACAGGCGTGAACAATGTTGTGCTGCTCGCCGTGAACAAGTTGTCAACAAGTTGTTCACTTATGGTTCGAACAACTTGTTCACGGATAACTCAACAGTCATGAACAAGTTGTTCCAACAGCACATTTTTATAGCCAACAACGTTGTTCGCACATGATACAACATGTTGTAACAGCATGACGAAATAACGATGAACAACAATGTTACAACAATGGTGAACATGGTTGATGTATCAACACGTTCTTCGGTTGTTACAACATGCGTGAACAACGGTTGTTGTTTCATCAAGCTGTAACAACTTGTTGAAACAATGATGAACAATGTTGTTCATTTATCAATGTTGTTCACATATGTCAACAAGTTGTTACAGCATTGTTCAGGCAACAATGCTGTAACAACTTGCGAGATTTTTACGCGTGTATACGCAGGCTACGGGGGAAAGTGGGTTATGCCAACAAACTCGATATTTCTTTTTGAGCATGCGTGAATGGTTGCCAAGATACTATTTTGGGCCCAGGCTCTGACGCGTTACTTGCTATTTTCCTGCTTACGCGTTCATAAACTAGAACTTGTTTGACCAGTTTAAAACCTGACTGCATGACTCAGCCCAAACTTGGGGCGAAGATCGAGTATGTTGGCAGAGCCCACTTTTCCCCGAAGCTTGCGTAGATCGCAAGGGGCTCTAACTCGCAGGGTAAAGTCAGAGTAACACCGCTACCAAACGTTTTGCGCTTGCGCGAGCTCCCGACCATAAAAGAGCGGGAAACTATATTGCTAGCCTGTTAGTTCGACGAGACTGCCACACGTTTCTTGCAAATTTTGAGAAAACTACTGAAATTTGAAGCTTTGTATACTTGCTATATAGCTGCATTATTATAATGTATTTAAATATTCTGAAATGGCCCTTTCGTAATCTCCATAGCCCCTTTTTTTAAAAACACAAATGAATTGTCGAGTCTTACTTAGTCTTCACTGTCTGGTTGTTGTTGCTACGGCTAGTTCCCACATGTCTTGCAGTAATGATATATATTGGGTGGGATTCGAACCCGCGTCCTTCGGTTTACTACCCCAACGCTCTACCGACTGACCTACATGGTCAAGTAGGCAGCAGGTCGTGGAATGATGGAATAATAATATCATTATTTTCCACCTGAGTTCGCTGTCCGACAATAATTATTCCATTATTGCAAAACGTTTAAAAACCTACAGTACTGCATAGGCAGTGTTTTGGATAGAGCAAAGCGAAAAGGTGCTAAACTACCGGATGATTGCTTCATTATACAGCATGACCAGAAATTGCGGACATTTGAGCGAGCGCTCCTATCGGTCAGCCGCCATCGCGTATATCCCTTAAACTTCCCAATTATCTTCTTCGGACCTTCGCGTTCCCCAAATGCTTGTCTCGTGTGATGTGTCAAAGCTATCGAACTTTGGGCGGCACTTTGGGCCACAACGGGTCACGATCACAGGCCAATAAAGCCGCGGGCTCATGGGGTATCTAGGCAACGACTATAGAAATGAAAAGAGAAACCTTCGACGAGTATTTTGGTACCAAATACGAGGTATAGCGAGCAATATTTCGAGTTTAACGAACAAGTGAAAACTCTCTTTTTGACAACGAAGCAATAATATGGCGGCTCTCATTTCACCCGACGGCTAATGGATTTTTAAAAATGCAGAACTTTTATCGTGAGTATCAAACAGGAAAATGGTGGAAAGCACGGAGATATTACTCATCAAAGCCAGACGATTTTTGAAAAAAAAACCATAAAACAATGACTTTTGTTGAGCTTCCAAACCATGTTTATTTTCTATTAACTAGGGTTTGTTAACGGGACTTTTATACGGGGCAAAATAAGCCGCGAACAGCTCGTATAAACGGTCATGTAATCAATAAGTCGCGACTAAAATAAGCCCAGGGTTGAAGCTAGTCCAAAATAAGCCGCAGCTTATTCAAGAATTGACCATTTATACGAGCTGTTCACGACTTATTTAAGCCGCGGCTTATTTTGCCCCATATAAAAGGCCCTAATTTTATCTTTTTACTCTGTCTAACGGGAAGGGAAGACGTCTCGCAAAGCTATGCGTGAAAGGGTTAATCTGTGTATGTCTCGATAGTTGACTTACCACGAGCTGGCATGAGCATTGTTGTATCACTATCCATGCTGAAATGTCTTCGCATTGAATTCCTTGTGCCTATAAGGGATTTCATAAACATTCAATGAATGTTGCTCCAACTAAGATGTATTATAACATGTTTGAGAAAGTTGCTCGTCTAGGTTAGAGTAGTCTTGAGAAAGACTGTTTGTGGTGGTACAGAACACCAACAAACAAATACCGACCAGCACCACCCCACGGACAACACCCACCACAGATTCCACACATACCGCAATCGTGACATAATGAACCAGACACATAAATATAGGCGAACCTGAAACCTTTCATTTGACTCTGAAGATGGCCGCCACTGAGGCCGTCGAAACGTCAGTCACTATATCACCAATAACAGTCTTTCTCAAGACTACTGTAACCTAGACGAGGAACTTTCTCAAACATGTATTGGACAGTAATGAGGAATATTAAAAACCTATTGACTGAGCGGGAGGTCTTTACGGCAAAATTTATTATCCTATACTCGCGGTCTTTCAGTACAGACTGAGCAACGAAGAAGCGAGCAGTTTAATAACGTTTTTACTATGCATATGGCCCAAGTTTTTTTAGTTTTATTCAAATGTCGAGAGTACAAGCTGCAAAGACCAAAGTAACCGACTTTAAACACTTTCAGTCACGGTAAACACTGTCGTATTTAAATCCTTTTTGATCGCTAAATTCATTTTCAGAATAATTGAACACTATTTTAGCTTGACTTAATTTTCAGACTTTGTTTTTCGGTCTATACCAGTTTGTAAAGACCGCTCATGAACCAATCAAATCACTGAAAAGTCGCGATAATACCGTTTAAGGTGAGGTAATACGGGCAACATTCTTCTTCAACTTGCAACTTAAAGATTGTCACGCAACAATGATTTTGTTGCAAGTTGAAAAAAATTGTTGAAAAAAGTAAACTCGAGTTCTACTTGCTGCAACATGCTGTTTCAACTTGCAACAATGTTTAAGGTGGGTGGTAATACGTGCAACAACGCTATTCAACTTGCAACGCAACGATGTTGCAGCAATTAGTTGCTCGTATTACTTCACCTTTACGTGACAGAGCCATCTTAATTCAACATAGTACTTTTCAACCAACAAGACCCCGTGATTTTCGCTGCCCCCATAATTTCTTTTTGAGTCAATTTGACCGCACTGCTCCTAAACCACCACCCCACACCCCCACCACACACATCTCGGTGGTACTGTGTCACATACTTGAACCGTTGTTCGAGATATTTTCGTCAGGTAACTGTACAAGAAGGGGACTGTCTCCGTTTTCTAAACCACTGGCAGAAGGAATTGTAAGTGGTGACAAGACCGGTGGGTTGGTTGTTGTTGGACTAAAAATAAAAAAAGGGAAATTCTCTATCACCATCTCTGTCTCTATCACCATTTCTTTCACTATCACCATCTATTTTACTATTAATCTCTTTCACTATCACCATCAACAGCATAATCACCATGAACAGCGTCATCATCTTCACCATGCACATCATCATCATCTTCATCACCATCATCATCATGCACATCATCATCAACACCATCATCTCCATCATCACCATGTACATCATCATCATCATCTCCATCATCACCATGCACGTCATCATCATCACCATGCACATCATCATCATCACCATCGCCAGCATCATGTCCATCACCATCATCATGAAGTACATCATCAAGCACATCATCACCACCCCTCTCATCTGTATCATCATCATCATCACCACCATGCACCTCATCACCTCATCATCATCATCATCATCACCATCATCATCAGGCACATCATCACCACCCCTCTCATCTGCATGATCATCACCATCACTACCACGGCCACCACCTCTATCATTACCAGTCACGACCTGTAGATAACCAGCAAAAGCAGCAAGCAATCAATTATGCATTAATACAGTAATCAGTCAATTATTAAAATACAGCTCATTAATCAACATCACCAATAAATCAGCCCATCTCTATAAATAACCTAAAAAATAACCTTGTTGGAGTGCCTTGATCTTCTTCCATACAAAAACGTATCTCCTCAAGCCATTTCTCCATATCATATCTATTCGTTGCTCGTAACATATACTCTTTCTTGTTCACAGCCTAGATATAAAGATGATATGAAACAAATTGAGCAAATCATGTTTTTCCCTTGAACAATAATGATGGGAGTTGATAGTGAACAGCCAGGGAAAAGCCATTCACCTGAGCTGACGAAAAATAGCTGGTTTACTGTTTTATTCTGTCTAATACAAGATAATTTTACTCGTGGAAGAGAGCACCCTCTGACATCCTAGGCTACCTATGCCGAACAAAAACACCCCCTTTCGTATTTTGAAGTGGCTATAGGTCCGGTAACCGGAACTCGTTCAAGAAAAACTAAAGGTCCGGCAATCGTTCCGAGTACCAGCGCAGCCAGATTACGATGACACATGCATGTATTACAGAACCATCCTCAGAGAAACATGACAAAAATTTGTCATGATTTTCTTACACTGCTAAAGTCAACCGAAAAATTCGGCCGACTCGAGCGGGATTTGAACTCGCACCTTCGTGTTGAGCTATCGAGCCGTACAGGGATTGGAGACGAGTTTTATCCGACTTAAGTGCACGAGATATTCTCTCGACAACTTAACGATAATCCGTGAGGAAGTGCAGTGTTTCAATTCTATTACAGAACCAATGTATGTTTCTCTGAGGATGGTGAGAGCTGCGAACCGGTATCTATCCCAAAGGTGCGAGTTCAAATCCCGCTCGAGTCAGCCGAATTTTTCGGTTGAATTTAGCAGTGTAAGAAAATCATGAGAAATGTTCACATGCATGTATGGTGTTGTCTTTCCTTGGTTGATTCGCTCAGCTGATTCGCAAACTGTTACAGTCGCCTACGCTTAAAGACGATATACATTACATTGCAAAGACCTTCGTTGTGAGATCTTACGTTACGCTGTGAGATCTTGCGCTACGCTGTGAGACATTGCGTTATGTTGTGACACCTTCCGTTACGTTGTGAGACCTTACGTTACGTTGAGACGTTGCGTTGTGACACCTTTCCGTTACGTTGTGACACCTTCCGTTACGTTGCGAGACATTACATTATGTTGTGAGATGTGACATATTACTGAAACTTTCACACATTTTCACAATAGCAATGTGAATGAACAATTGAACATGGCGTTTCACGCGTGCGATAAACAGCACGCGCAGTTGGGTTCACGCGTGCGCGTGCGATCGCACGCGTCGAACGAAAAGGACTGAGAATGCTCTTTCAACTGAAGCGGTTGATGTTGGAATGGTGTTTTTAACTGCTATTAAAGTGGTCAAGTTTGGAAGCCTCTTGGGATTAATTGGTAGACCAAGACGGTGATCTGCTTTTGCTCGTTCAATTTCTACTTTGAGGATGGCTCTGTCAATGTTGAGACAGCTGAACGTATCCAGTAGAACATCTAGCTCATCTAGGTCCAAGTAGGTATCCGAACCTGCATTGAGAGCATTGATCGCTCTAAGAACTTCTATGTTCTTGGAATCGAATCTGACATTGAACTCATCGTTGAGTTTCTTCTTCAGCTCTGTGTTGAGTTTTCTTATCAATTCTTTTAGCAATTCGTTTCATGTTGCTATTCGAAAATTAAAGTTAGTAACTAGACCGTCTACCTGTTGAATTGCCAATCATCATTCATCACGGAAAGAACCATGCGGAAAGTGATCAATAGTTTGCCTGTCTACTTTGTCGATGCTGACTTTCTCAGGGGTGCTGGAGACTGCAGGGGGGGGGGGGGGGGCGCACCCCCCTGCACCCCCCCCCCCCCAGAAAATCCGCCTATGGGTTTTTATATACCATTTGGGTCTAGTCCGTTTATCAACAAGTTTTTTAAATTTTTTTTAATATTTTTCATTCCGCATGCCATTCCGCAGAGTCATTCCGCTTTTTACATTTGGCCCCTCTTTTTCTTACTGACAGCCATATCATGCAGGCTCCATTCCATTTATTTTCAATTGCAAAAACAAGAAATAAAAACAACACACAAACCTTGATGACAAAAACATAATCGCCATCTGGCATTTCCAGAATGGTGGCTGGTCTTGCTTCGTGTATCAAAAAACAAAATATCCCATTCTTTGGTTTTGTTGACTAAAAATAAAAATCAACATTTGTCATATTCAAATACACGCGTAAAAATCTCAAAAGTTGTTACAGCATAGTTGCCTGAACAATGCCGTAACAACGTTGTTATCATGTGTGAACAACATTGATGAATTAACAACATTGTTCATCATTGTTTCAACAAGTTGTTACTGCTTGATGAAACAACCGTTGTTCACGCATAATAGGGACCTTAAGATCTACGACGGGAACTTCGAGGACGACGTCCTTCAAACAAAAGCATTCTTCTTGCAAAACAAAGAAAATGAATAATTTCTAGTCCCAAGAGTAATCTGAACACCGTCCTCACTCTGTATACAACGCCACTCAGAGCATTTTCACGTCTTCAGGACGACGTTGACTCGACGTGGGGTGATGAGAACTGTTGGCTGAGATTGCTTAACAGACACGGCAACCGTTTTAACACTTTGAAAATTATAAAACAAGCTTCAAGTATTGAATACAGTAGTCAGTTAACCGTGACTTCTTTTTAATGCTAAAATTTGAATTGCTTTTTAACCGCCGTCGTCGTCCTAGCATCTTAAGGTCCCTATTGTAACAACCGAAGGACGTGTTGATACACCAGTCATGTTCACAATTGTTGTAACATTGTTGTTTATCGTTGTTATTTCGTCATGCTGTTACAACATGTTGTATCATGTGCGAACGTTGTTGGCTATAAAAAATGTGCTGTTGGAACAACTTGTTCATGACTGTTGATTTATCCGTGAACAAGTTGTTCGAACTATAAGTGAACAACTTGTTGACAACTTGTTCACGGAGTGCAGCACAACATTGTTCACGCCTGTTAACAAGCGTGAACAACTTGTGCGTTTTTTACGCGTGTATAAGCTGGAGCAAGAAAAACACACAACCTCGCTCTCCAAAAACGTTTCAATTCTATTTAACGTCATTATATATTTATTTATTTATTTAATGATATTTATTTATTTGCCCAGGGCAAACTATCAATTTAGTGTCATGTGTTAAAAACTCAAATCTCAAAAATCTTAAGGACACCCCCTCAAGTTGGAGGCTGGGTCAACTCCCCCCCCCCCCCCCCACACACACACACACACACCCAACACACTCTCTCGGAGGCCCTGTACACAGTATATACAATTTTATTATATAAAATAGAGTGTTTTATGTAATATTTAAAGTGCATATAACCCCAAATTTTTTATCATCTAAATACGTTCTACCTTTGGCAAATAGTTGAACAACGAAATATTTTTTAGATTGGAGCAACCTTTATTGCTTTAATAGAGATTTTGTTTTCAAAATGGTAATGAGATGATGCCAAAGTAGTCATCATTATCTATACAATATTTATGTGCAGGAGTGACATGACCCAATTCTTCCATTAATGGTGTGTTTGAACTTTGAACAACATGTTCCATATTGTATGAGTTTTCCCACAAAAATTCTCAGGTAGTTTATCTTGCCAAAAAGAGAAAGAAAGCCAAATGCCTACATAGACGTCATCTCATTACTATATGCTAGAAATGCGAATCACCAGAAAACATTGATGAATAGCTCCAATCAGAAAAATATTTCACTGAACAACTGTTTGCTCTATGTAGAACGTATTCAGATCATAAAAAATTTTGGTTTATGTACTATTTAAAACACGAGCAGGAGTGTTTTATCAGATTTAAAACCACGAGGGCGCAGCCCGAGTGCTTTAGATCTGATAAAACACGTGATGCGAGTGTTTTAAATGGCTTCAAAAACGACTCGTTATTGGATGTTATCTTCATTAGTATTCTTTATATAAAATTGTACGTTCATTAGTATTCTTTATATAAAATTGTATGTTCATTAGTATTCTTTCTGACGTCAAGAAGTTTTATCAGGTATAAAACCACGGACATGGTACTCATTTCCTTTGTGTTTTCCTCATGAATTATTAATGAGTTTTTGAAATGCACTTTAAAACACGTACTGCAAATGCTTTAAATAGCTTCAAAAACGACCCATTTGGTATGTTCAATGGCGTAGTAAGTTTGAAAAATAACGTTGTCTAAGCCAAGAAAATCAAAGCTAAAGTTTATGTAAATCAGGAGGTTTCTTTATCAGATATAAATAAAACCACGGACATGGTACTGATTTCCTTTGTGTTTTCCTCATGAATTATTAATGAGTTTTTGAATGATGTTTCCGCCACTAATAAAAATGATCTCACATGTGTGATTATTTATGATAGTCTAACATGTGTCGATTATCATGAAACGCATTAGAGTTTACTGCTCTATGTTTTTGTGGGGAAATAGGACTATTTTTTATATAATAAACAGAACAATACATGAATGCTTGGAAATATCAAATGTATTTCTCCTGTTGACCAAGATATCTCACTTGCTCACTCGTGAGATATCCTAGTCAACACTCGAAATAAATTTCATATTTCCACGCATCAATGTATGATTCTCCATATACATCTTCAAAAAACTGGCATCAATAACTTAATCATTATAAATTTGAAGCTTGTATATATCCACATATAGCCCAGATCAGCTAAATAATGTCGATGTATCCCACAAACCTATAAATAATATATTCATCAGGTCCATGCTACAAACACCTTGAGTGGGGTATGCTAACGAAGAGGCACAAAGATATTTTTGTGTGGGTGGGCCCAAAAAAAATTTTTTTTCTAGGGGGATTTGGGAGCATGTTTCCCCAGAAAACATTTTGATTTTTCAGCTCTGTGGAAGGCCATTTTTGCCTGAAAATCATATTCAAAATACTGCAACTTTTTAGACCAAATGTATGAAGCTAAATTCCCATTTGGTCCATTTAAGTCTTACTCAACTCTGTCAAGCATAATGATATCTGTATAATTTTAAGATTGGTAATTAAATTTCTTGGCAAGATTGAGAAACTCTTGCATAGGTCACCTATAGGAAATGTTCCAATTGCCTATAGTATCCAATAGGTTGGCCTATAGCCTACTCTATACGTCACCTATGGATTTGTTTTGTTAGGGATATATAAACTTGATGATGACAAATTAAAATAGGAATAAATTAAAAACAAATCCTTTTGTCTGCATATATTATAGGATCACAAAGTTTAGTGCGGATGGATTTGATCACCTTTAATTGAAAGGAAGAGCTGCGCATTTTGAAAGGATCCTAAAGTTAGCTTCAGAAAGGTTTTGTAGCGTAACAGACTATAGTCAGTTAGAGCAACTCCTAAGGGGATCCAATAGTGACTAAACTAACGAGGTTAAGGGGGTAGTGGGGCCCCCCAAACACAAATTTACTAAGGGCCCCGAACAGCTCCGTTACACCACTGATTGTTCATGACAATAAGTACCTGGCAATTAAAGAGCGCAAGAAATTACTGAGTCAGAACAGTAAATATTCTCACAATAATTTAACGCAGGCCTATCACTGAGAGGCGTGAAAATACATACTGAGCACAAGTTCCTCGACTATAGAGATGGCTGCCCGAGTATTGCCCCCGACCCCGGAACATTTCAGTCCTGAGTAAGTGGGGCCCCACTAATATAATCGCTGGTATGTACTGTAATGTATATTAACTGTTATGTGGTGTTAACATGAAGTACGCCACTGTTTGCCCGCTGGCCAAGATGCCCCACGCACTCAACGTAGATATGCATTTTATTATGGCGGGCCCCTCCAGTGGCCATTTCCCGGTAAATATTTTAAGTCCAGTCCGCGCCTGTGAAGAACACGAGGCGTGCGTTTAGCCGCACACGCCTAAAAGATCATAAATTCAGGATTTTTTATTCAGGATTGTCGTGTATCTGTTTAACTCTTGTCGGGTTGTTTGTACTGCAGCCGCATCCATTGGTTCATACAATGCGTAATAAGCTGCGTAATAAGCTCCGTCATGAGAAGAAAACGGCGCAAAGAAATTGAATTTACAAATCAGTAGCCGTCGTGCGTTCACACGCATGGTAGCGCACCAAAAGTGCGAAACGGGAATAATCTGAAAACAATAACTACAGTAGATGGTGCGAAATGAACGGTGCATGCTAGTGATTTTTTAAATCACTTTATTCAGCTTGGTGTCCAGGCTATTTTTTCTATAAAAAAATAACTAAAACTGTTCTCCGTGCTATGTAATGTTGAAAATTACCGATGACGATGATGATCTGAGCAGCAACAACTACAACGACCAGAGTAGTGCCGATCTCAGCGACAATCTGACAATGTTGAAGGCGATCCTGTTGGCGACGATTTGATTACAGCGAGCTAAACTATCTCTCAGACCATGTAAAAAAGTGTAGTACTGCATAGGTAGTGTTTGTTATGAAAAATCAAAACGCTGTGAAATAACTTCGTTTAATAATTTTGGAAGTTCACCAACTTTTACAGCGTTATGATCTGTCATGTATTTTGGTCAGACAACCGAAAACGATTCATTGTTTTCTAAAAATCAGTCCAAATAAACTACATGTATTAACCATTAAATTATGTTTTGCAAACTATCTATTGTGTTGTGAAAGCGTTGCACGCCATCGCACACATACTGTAGGTCGGCTGAGGCGTGTTAACCTCAGCACGCCTGTGTTTTTTCCTCAGTGATAGGCCTGCTTAACGTAACACTTTTAATATTCCTATGAAGATGCGCAGTGTTTTAATTATATTTATCACCTTATCATATTCAGTATCCTAAAGATTTAAATCCTACTCAAATCAACATTATTCAGTAATATTGGGCATTTCACTCGATTACATAGCATGTTCTAGGGATTTTTGGTGAAGGAAAATTCGAGTGTAGAATATATACATTTTAAGACCAAACCGGGATCAGTTTAAACCCAATTCTCTCCTGGCATTACCACCTTAATGTATACAGAATTCGCGATCAAGCTCTCGGCAACGCCCTCCGTGGCTCAGTGGTCAGATCATTGCACTAGAATCGCAAGGTCGTGGGTTCAATTCCTGCCGGAAGGCCTGTGTAGTTGCATTTTTCGCAACTGGTCCCGGTCTGGTCTTATAATGTATATATTCTACACTCGAATTTTCCTTCACCAAAAATCCCTTCAACATTATTCAGTTGACTTCAACAGCACTAAAAAATTGTGAAAACTTTCTCTACACAAAATACATGTTGGGTTTTTGCTAACTTAATTCACACCCCTCAACACAGCTCACTAGTGGCCACATGTGACTTGACTAAATGACTCGATTTTTTCCCTAAGACTAAAGTTCACATTTTTCTTCCAGACACAACTCAAGAGACAAGCAGCTGGTATATATTAGTATATTTACAAAAGAACCATGGATATTCATGGCGAAAATTTGCAAGTTGACATCTTTGGCAGTACATTTAAATATAATCACCATTAACTCCAGGCTGCTTCCAAATATGGTTATAACTGATTGTTCTGAGCCTCTATTGATAATACTGTCTAAGAAATAGGGGTGCAAGATGTAGCCAGCTGCTGGCAAAAACCACACCACTTATATACAGCACTTAGATGATTCAAATGACTACTTGTCTTTGTCTGACAGTTAAGTGTTGAGTGGGTGGTTATAATCATCTTTAATTTATTCATGCACAAACTCTCTTTGTTGTGCCACAGTTGTTTAATTATAATATTCTGTAGGTTGAGAGTCCACACTACAGTACTAGGTTTATCGGATTATTATTATTTAAGTAGGATAGGTTTTTCAGCAGAGCTGGTGGGGTCCTCCATTTACAACTAAGACCTATAGGTGTTGATTTTACGGAGGGAGGAAAACCGGAGAACCCGGCGAAAAACCCTCGAAGCACAGGAGAGACCAACTAAACTCTACTCACTTGAGTCCCCATCCCGAGATCGGGGCTATTCCCAGACGGTCACCCATCCAAGTACTAACCCCGTCTAACCTGGCTTAACTATTGGTGAGAGGCAGCGCCCTAATAGCACACACCACCCGTGCTCCCCTGGATGGATGCAGGATAACAATTATTTTGAAAACAAAAAATGGGATACAAGAGAAAACATAGGTACACACTGCATACATATGTTTACAGGTTTAATGGTGCTGCGTACAATTACACAGTGCAGACATGTGTACTGTAGTTCATGAACTTTGTCACACAAGTACAATATTCAGTGTATGAGGCTGACATAATAATTTTGCTTCTCAGCTGCTGGGCATGTACTGTATAAGGCTTATATCACACATCCAAGTGACCTGTGGCTTGATGAAACACAGTCACTAGGCACATAATAGAAAGTTTGAATGTTTCAAACATCCATATCCAGTGCTATAAATTATGGTTGGGTAAACGCAACAATTGTAGATGCAAAAATAGACGAGATTCAGGATTTCAAAAAATTGACAAGAAACAAGACCTAAACTTTTTTGCTGTTGTCATTTGGGGAATAAGGAGATTGAACAACAGACATTGGTCAGGATTAGATCAGTTCAAAAACTTGTCAGGATATTACAGAAAGAGAAGCAAATAATGAGTGAGATTTGAGATTTAAGAAGCCTATTGTGGTTTCCTCTACTGTATGTTGGTAATACATGTACCATGCATACTAAATGAGCTACTATATCGCTCTAAAACTATTCTAGAATACTATATTTTTGTTAAATTCAGGCCTTGGTGATTAAACGACATGTAGCTTACAAAGGCCGCTGAAGCACCTTGGTTATTTTCAAAATAATTGTATAATTTAAAACGTTGTACGGTTGTAACTTCCATTTGATCACCACCATTTTATTTTTAACATAATTTCTTGGTCAGTGGCATTTCTTTTAGAAATAGAATACTTCAAGTAGTGCCAATGTGCCACGGAAACTTACATTATATATCATATTTTATAAATAACTCTTTTACATCACCCCTCGGGCAATGGCACAGTCACTCTTCAATGTCATACTTCTACGAAAAGGATACGTTAATTCTTCCCAGTACATAGGCAATATGCTGCAGCATAGTTAATAGAACATATACATGGTTCGGAAACTCGTCCAAAGTGATTGTTCTATGTTTTTGTTCAAGTGTATGGAAATTTGTGCAATTTTACGGTATTGTATTTTCTGTATAATGAAGCAGTCATCCAATAGCAACGATTGGGTTTAATTAGTGAGCTGCTTCATCATCACGTGTTGTGGTGCTTCATCATCACGTGTCCATAGAATTTACTTCCATATAAGTAACTCCATTGTCAGTTCAACCACAGTTCAACATGACCAATGATGCTTCATGTTGAAAGACAATAGAGCTTCCAAACCATGTATATGTTCTATTAACTATGGCTGCAGTAAACCTTAACCACCACATGCCACATTTATAAAAAGGGCATTTTTATTTCAGAAAAAGGGCACATTTTCCAATTTTGAAAAAAGTGGGGAGGCATCTGCCCCCAGTGCCCCCCCCCCTGGTTCCGCGGCCTCTGGTAGCTTAGTTACCCTGTTTCAGGAACCCAAGTAGAGTTTTCGCTACTTGTCCAGTATGGTTCATCATTCAGAGTAACATCTTATTATTATTCTCCACCCGAGTTCACAGTCAGACAATAATCATTCGGAACTATCATGTATGAAGACTGTTGTCTAGATATTGAAGAAACTAGTCTGTTTTGAAATATCAAATAGCCTAAGTACTATCATTCGACCTTCAGCTCCCAACTTGACCTGTAGCTCAGTTGGTAGAGCATCGGACTAGTAAACCAAAGGCTACGAGTTTGAATTCCATTGTTTGTGATGGATTGTGTGTCTCTCAGTCAACCATCAGACTATGACAAAGTCCCAAGTCTAAAAGGTGAATGCTCACTTAAACAAATGGTACGCATAGCGTACATGTATCTGCACCGAACCCAATTAGAAGAATTGCATGATTACAGCACGTGTCAGATCTACATGCGTAAAAATGCACTTGTTCACGGTTGTATCAACACGTTCTTCGGTTGTTACAACATGCGTGAACAACGGTTGTTGTTTCATCAAGCTGTAACAACTTGTTGAAACAATGTTGTTCATTTATCAATGTTGTTCACGTATGTCAACAAGTTGTTACAGCATTGTTCAGGCAACAATGCTGTAACAACTTGCGCAATTTTTAGGCATGTAGCCTGCGAGCAGTGTCAGATCATGACACTCACAGATCTGACACACACACACACACACACACACACAACTATACGACCTCTAGAAGTGTTGATGTCATAGAAGAAGGAATTCAAAACAGAAGCACCTGAAGTAAACCCCTCAAAGCACAGACACAGAAAAGACCAACTACATCAAGCTCTAGGTTATCTCAAGATGGTCACCCACCCAAGTACTAGCTGTAAACCCCATCCAACCAAGTTTAACTTTGGAATGCAACAGCAAGAGGAATGAATGAATAAATGAATGAATAAACTTTATTTAAGTGTCTAGTCTTCTAGCTGACCCAAAGGGTCTACTAATCCGGGACACTAAGTATTTACTCCTACACAATTTTTTAAAAAATATCACTTGCAACACTCCCCCATACACATCTTACATATTTTATGGGCAATTAGCCACTAATTATCTGTTGAATTTTCTATTTTTGAAACTCCTACCACATGATAAAGATGGTGTGGGCAATGTGATGATAAAATGTTTCTCCATTGTCAAAAACCCTGCACATAATCGACCATCAATATCATTCTTACAAGTGTAACAAGCCTGTAACTACCAAGTTTAACTTTGGAATGCAACAGCAAAAGGAAGTATTTACTCCTACACAATTTTTTTAAAAATATCACTTGCAACACTCCCCCATACTCCAACTTGCACCCACAACAATCTCAAGATCTACTGCCTACACATCCTACAATTTTATGGGCAATTAGCCACTAATTATCTGTTGAATTTTCTATTTTTGAAACTCCTACTGTACCACATGATAAAGATGGTGTGGGCAATGTGATGATAAAATGTTTCTCCATTGTCAAAAACCCTGCACATAATCGACCATCAATATCATTCTTACAAGTGTAACAAGCCTGTAACTACCAAGTTTAACTTTGGAACGCAACAGCAAAAGGAAGTATTTACTCCTACACAATTTTTTTAAAAATATCACTTGTAATTAACACTCCCCCATACTTCAACTTGCACCCACGAAAATCTCAAGATCTACTGCCTACACATCCTACAATTTTATGGGCAATTAGCCACTAGTTATCTGTTAAATTTTCTATTTTTGAAACTGCTACGACACATGATAAAGATGGCGTGGGTAATGTGATGATAAAATGTTTCTCCATTGTCAAAAATCCTGCATATAATCGACCATCAATATCATTCTTACAAGTGGAGTTAGCCCACACCACATTAAAAACTGAGATAACAGTGGGCTATTACCAGAAGCCTATTTACAGCTAAATTGTTAAGATAACATCATCACCTGTTCTATTTGAGAGTATACTGCATGATCACCCCTGATAAAGATACTACATGTAGATCGGAGTGTCAAAACATCAATTGGGTCATACACAGTAACTTTTAAAGTTGTGTTCTAAAAACTTTTAAGCCAAAGTATTGTTAAATAAACTATGTTGGATTCAGTTCACCTGGCTGCTGAGGAAATTTATCTGTTAAACAGTGTCAAGTATTAAATTACGACTTAATAGTTTTGCATGCGTGCGAGACAAAAATTATACTTGTACACAAAGAAAAGGAGAAATATTCTTAAAAAGTTATGAAAGTAATGCATTAGTGCATGTTCTTATGGACTATTTAGTCAAAGTTTTGACATGTGTGATATTCACTAAAATTTTAATCATGTGCATGAACTTGAATTTGTCCATGACGTTTTTCAAGTTTGCATCATGGTGACACTGTGCCTTTAAGCTATAACCAATTGCCCCAAAGCCTAGTTTCTAAGCTTTTCGTTTCCGCACGAGGTTGGCTGCATAGTCGGTTTGGGTTCTTAGGAAGACTGGGGAGAGGCTGGAAATGAGAAGGCCTAGCAACATTCGTAAAAAGGTCCTGCCCAGAATCATTCTGGCCCTTCAAGTGTTCCTGGGATCTAGCGTAGCGACAGTATATTACATAAAAAGCATAAGGACGTCTGTGAAGATTTTACCAAAGATCTTGGCAATCGAAAGAAGGAAATTATGGAATATATTCCAATTGGAGCTCGAAATGAAAATTTAACTTTCAACTTTTGGCGGTTGCAGAGGGAAAGCTAGTGATAAGAAAGCTAGGCTACTAAGGCTAGTGAACCTTCATCGATCCGAGGTGAGTACACTTGTATTATTTTATGCAGATGGACAAAGTAAGTGTCGGGAAACACTTAGGATGTCATAACATCACAATTCTTCCTCAATAAACAACTGAGCTGTATTGTGAAAGTGTTTACGAAATTTTGCTAGGCCTTCCCCAGCGGGTCCATTCGGATCACTTCCGAAACGTGTCAACCGAGGAAGGCCTAGAAACTAGGCGACACATGACAGTTTTTACCCAATTCTATAGGATCTCTAGATTCAACAGAATATTCTATCGCATATTCTGCGGCATTTCTAATTAACAAATAGATTCCATTTTGCCGTTGTCTGTTCAGTTATAGATGCACAGATGACGTCACAACGTGGTAAGAACAAAAAAGTGGCCCACGAGACGCAGTCGAGTGGGTCACTGATGTTCTTACCACGTTGTGACGTCCTCTGTGCATCTATAACTGAACAGACAACAAAAAAATGGAATCTATTTGTTTTATACAATAAAAATTTAAAAGGTCTTTGTCGAAACTCGTGCCGGATTTTGGGGCATGAAGAAGGAAAAAGGCAAGTCAGCTGACGTGATCTGACGTGACCATGTGTCTGTCCTCTAATAGATCATGGCCAACAACCAATGAAAACACGCATAGCAACTAGGGTATTGTATAAAATTCTATAGAATCTGTCCCAATTTCTTAATGAATATTCCATAGATTAGAATATTCTATAATAGCACTTTTCGTATGGGATATTAAAACACTGTATCAGCAACACACTGCATCATATAATCCCATACAAGTGTACTAATTATTTCCCTATATCATGTTACCACAACTCCGACATGTTCCTACATGTGTGTTCCAAGCTACAGTAACTGTTACAACCACTTCACAAGTATTAGATAATCACTATTAATTCTTTCCTCTTTCAAATTATTATATTTTAGCTAGTCCCAGATGATTTTTTCACTGTGAGAGAACTCTTGGCTGTAGAAAATACGGTGTTGCATAATAGTGCATGCAATATTAATATTTCCTACACCATCTGTTTGGCTTAAATTTAGATAAGTTCATTTATTATGCAGACATCCTGTCTTTTGTGACAGATATTGTAGACAAATAAAAGACAAATGAGAAGGCAATGGGCATATAATTAAACTTATCAGAACATTTATTAGAGCAAGTTTGTTCAAGCTTCTCAATATTATTTCTATTTCCTTGTACGAAGTCCCCCCTACGAGAACTTGAAAAAGCAAGTAAATATCCCAGCAGTGCAACAATATCCTGTTCAATTTTAGACTTCTAAACCGTATTTAAGAACTTATTTTACATACGTCATTTGCGGTTGATCGGCCTTTAACGAGTCGCAAAGATATACTATTGAAACGACTAACAGCTGTGGTTTGCCAGTGTTAGCGATAATGGAAGAGAAAAAAGCCCAAAACAACAACAAAAAATTGATTATTTGACTGCTTCCTGAAAGCCAAAACAACAACATAAGTCCAAACCATTGCATGATCGAATAACCTGTATATTGACCATTTTTAACATGTAACAAATTATTCACGCTACTTGGCCGTTGCTTGGAACAGCTTGGAACAATATACCGTTTTATAAACACGAAATGTTTATAACTGTAGTATCTATATACAGTGCCGACATTTAGCTTTAAAATGCCACGTTTTCTTGTACAGAACGTTTTCGTGACAGGAAATCTAGAATGGTTTTTCGAATCTTACCTTTGGCGGTGCGTAGAACTCCAACATGAAGCCTCCAGGGGCTTTATAGAGCAACACCCGGCATTTCTGCCAGAAAAACTCTTCCAAATCGGCACCCGAGTCTAAATTCACGAGATAATCCAAAACGCCGTCCTTTCGTATTTCGTTCTGACATCTTTCCTGATCGAAAGGTAAGGTCAGTTGTCGGAGCCTGTTCGTATTATCATGGCTTCCGTTCTGTTGAGGCGGTACATCGACGTTGCTCGAACGCTTGAAAAACTGCCTTAAGTTGAATTTCGAACGTGTTTTCCCTGCTTGGTCTTGGCCGTGTTGACTGGGGATTTGTTGCGAAGATTGAATCCCTCCCGTAGCCCAATTTGGGTCGGGCGCAGCGAATGGATAGGCTGGTATATCGGGTTCGTTGAAGTCGGCCAAAGTCACGTTGATCAGTTCGGCACTGAACGTCTGGTTGAAATACTCGGTGAATTTCTTCGCGAATATGTTCGCCGAGCTTACTCCGTCGTAGACGGGGTTGTTATCGACGAAATGCTTCACCTCTCGAGCAAACTGCTTGGCTGCAATCTCTCCGTGTTTTCGACAAAAATCCTCCCACCTGGAGCCCAGATTCGACTCGTGATGGCGAGTGTTGTGCAAGGAAGACATGATCCGCTACTCGTTTATTACTGGATGTCAGTCGACACTGAAATCACATCTGGCGTGGTCAAATAGTCCTTTATAAAGCTCATTCTGTTTACTCGACTATATAAACTTCGTCTCCTCTTTGAACGGTATTTCGAAACACGGCGTGATCCCACACATTTATATTTTAATATCAGGATCAAAATAAACAGGAATACTAAAATCCGATTGCTCACTGCTGAATTAGCCTGCTGATATTTGGTCAGCGGAACTTCGTATGCCGGCATACAAGAAGCGTCACATATCTGCACGCAGGCTACGTCACATATAGCCTGGTACCCTGGCCCAATTTCAAAAGAAATATGGGCCAGGTAACCACTAATCTCATTCTCGCGTCATCAGGGCTAAATCCACTTATGACGATTGCAATTTCACTCATAGCCAATAAAAACGCGCGAAATTTCAACCAATCGGAAAGCAGAAGTCTTTAGTGGTTACCTGGCCCATATTCTTTGATTGGGCCAGGGTACCAGGCTACGTCACATACAGATTTGCGTCAAGCGCTAGCGCAATGGGGTTGGCGCTAAGCGAATAACTAGTTGTCTCCGGGTTTTGAAACACAGGTTGCCCAACGACTGCCTCCTCCACAGGCTCTTAAATTATAATTAATTTTGGTCATTTTGGTAAGGTCAGGTTGTTATATTATAGAGGTCAGTGGGTCAGGCCGAGTGCTGGCCGAGTGAGTGAGTAACTGCGAAGCCAGGTAACTAGCATAGAGCGCACGCAATGGTTGATGGGAAGGCGACGTTAATTATTCCTCGCGCTCGGGCAAGCGACTGGGGATGTGGCAGGTTCAATGACATGACAACTATACGTTTGACAGATAATCAATAACGAGTTTATATTGCTTCCGCTTCAGTGTTCAAGTTTCAAATTTGTGTTGATATATTAGAGAGCTTATTAAGCAACAGACGTTTTACAGCCACGGACGGCGTTGTAATTCAATAGCATTTTTTCATTCAAAACAATGATAATGAGCAATTTAAAATTCCAAGAGTAAAGTAACGCCGTCGTCGTTCTACACAAGACGTCATTGAGAGCATTTTCACGCTCTTGAGAAGACGGGAACTTCTGGAATGTTGAGGCCTGTCATCGTTGTTTTACCACAATGTGACATACTCCTTTTAAAGTAGAAAACTTGTATTTTAAGGCGGATAATTTCATTACATTACAATATAAAATAAAGGATCTGTATTTTTATATAAAGATGAAATTTAAGCTTATGAGCTAACAGTTAAAAAGTCTTTTCAAAGATTACGCGGTTCAGTAGTTCTGTATTGTATTCCTATTTTTCCGGTCACCGTCCGTGTCTCAAAAACGTCTAACATGCTTAAAGGGTATTGAGTTTGTCTCATTTGAAAGAACTCGTTGTTGTTAATACTTGTTGTAATATTGGGTCTAATTAACTAGGAAATTGGTGACGTCACAAGCAGGGTAAACCTGATGAAACTACTCCGTGGGTGACCAAATTTCCACGGAAGGCTTTTTTAAATGTTGTGGGTCAATTTAAAAGGGAAATAGCGCAACAAAATCGAGTTTCTAGCTCATAATGTCATAAGGTTGGCAAGATAAAAATTTCACTTATACCCTGCTTATGTCGTCACATGCATAATTTTGCATATCGAAAATAATTCCAAGATGGCGGACAGCACGCTGTCTTTGGTCGAAATATTTCCAAAACCAAAACAGATATGGAAAAATTGTAAAAGGTCTTTTTATACCATTTGACGAGTTCTTTCAAATGAGATAAACTTAATTTTTATTGCCAATACCCTTTAAGCTCTCTATTGTCGCGAGCCACAGCGAACATGGAATACACAACAAATTAACTTACTATCAGACCTATGCCAAGCACAGGTAGTATGTGTACAGTCTGAATATACACTGTGTGAAAAGTGTGTGTGAAAACACGAATTACAGGAATTCTATGTAATCCTAGTGGCTAGATCTAACGCCAGGAAATAACTTTCCTGAAAGGTCTTTTTTGAATGGACCTGGTAAAGATTTCACTAAATTGCAATTGCACACAGTTCCGTCGGAATTACAACCAACTCAAGGATTTAGGCAGACCATTACAGGGCAAACTTCTGAAAACATACCTGCCATTCGTTCAGGTAAAACTTCAGTTATATTCTATGTATTTGGTGACACGTAATCTAAAATATTAAATGAGATGTACTTAAGTAATTGTGAAAAACAAGCTGTGTTATCCGTCTGCAGTATGCTGTTCTTTGATGTTTTAATACGGGTAGAAGAATATTTGAAGTTGAGTTTGCGGACTTCGTTGACTATGCATTTTAATTTACCGCAAAAGTAGCATTTCAATAAGTTCAACTGTGACACGACATGTGAAACCGTCAGGTTTGGGAGTCTGAACTCTGAAATTGATGTTTTGATAAGCTCTGTCGTGTAAGCACGTTATTAACTTACTAAAAGTATGGATTACAAAAAGCCGAAAATACATTGGTTCAGCTGGTTTGTTCTTCGGCCGCCCCCCCCCCCCCCCCCCCCCCTACTGTCCGCCACTGCAAGCACAGGTCGCCCAAACTCATGGTGTGAGCGGTTACGAATACAAGAATTTAAATCGAAATGACAGAATATTTCATCTTAATTGCTTTAAATTTTTGAAATATACTGAAATATAGTGTACTTATCTCTAGTACAAAGTGTATTTGTCTTACTGATGTGGTTTCGGCGAGATTTTATAAACAGTCTGGGACTGCACGCAGGCTAGCTACATAATTATAAACCCGACATAGCCATGTTTTATTATTGAAACGCGAACACTTACTAGAGATAAGTACACAATATTTCAGTATATTTAAAAAATTTAAAGCAATTAAGATGAAATATTCTATCATTTCGACTTAAATTCTTGTATACATAACTGCTCACACCATGAGTTTGGCCGACCTGTGCTGCAAGTACTGACAAGGAAAAATTACACTCTGCTCGTCATTAATTTGATCTGTCAAACGACTAGTTGTCATTGGACAACTTTTGCTTCAAAACCCGGAAAGTACTACCCTACTATAAAACTAGTTGTCCCCAGCTGGTCATTCAACGGGGCAAAAATTGAAGTCAAACATGGCGGCCATGTAGGCCTGAAGTACGTATAGTTCCAGTCTCTTGCGCGTCTTTTGTATTAGACTTGACCAGACCGCGTAGAAGACTGGAACTATACGTTACTTCAGGACCAAAAGGATCGCGGGCTCTGGGAACAAGATTACTCCAGTTATATATAGAGCTGACTGGTTGTCGCCTAACACGTACGCTAACACTTGAACGCAAGTGACGTCAGAAGGGAGGAGGGGGATGTAATAAACACAGTTTACGTGACAAACAGATTACATAGACCACTTTCATAATAGCAAATAAATTCTTTTATGTGCATCTTAATAAGCCTTTCTGGCCTAGGTTGTGTGTGTGTGTGTGTGTGTGCGCGCGTGTGTGCAATTCAAAAGATCTTTGCTTCACAACGAGGCCACCAAGGCTCATTTAGAAGCACATAAAAGCCTATTTAAAGTGTACCTATTATGAAAGTCACATTTACACTTCGCTATTTTAATTCCTAGCCTGAAAAAAACAGCCGCTCCCTCTTCTCCCTCGCCCCCTCGCGGAAAAGACGTCCTGGGCAACGAGCAAAGAAGTCACAAACTGAGACGTAATAGCGCTACATAAATTACTGATCCCTCACGTGTAAACTATTTTCAAGATGCCATGGCGCACCCAAAGACGAGTTTCAGCGAGTTTTAGGCTAATTACTCGGCCACCTGTGGTATAGGCCGAGTCTAAAGTTTCGCCGACACAAAATTGCATTTTTGCACATTTTACTTGTGCTATACGGTATTCGTGCTTCCCGGGCGAGTTGTATGTTGTAAGTTCTTTGTTCCTTTTGCTTTTGGAGTTGGACAAAAATTTGAACAGCTTTGCTTTTTGATCAAGATGTTCTTGCACGTTGTTGGTAGATTTTGAAACTGACTGACTGACTGACTGACTGACTGACTGACTGACTGACTGACTGACTGACTGACTGACTGACTGACTGACTGACTGACTGACTGACTGACTGACTGACTGACTGACTGACTGACTGACTGACTGACTGACTGACTGACTGACTGACTGACACCACACTCAGCCTTCGATTCAGGCTCCGCGTACTAGCCAAGCCCGAGTGAACGTCTGGTCCAGGCGTCTTGTTCATGATTTAAATTCAGCAGCTGATCATGTTTTCTTTCGAATTCCAAAATATTATATTGCTCAATGCAAGTGAAATGACATGTTAGGTCCACATAATAACAATAGGTCGACAAATAGTAACTTTTAGCTAACTAAACACTAATCTGCGGGGTAACACTGGCACAGGTAATTAAGATACGTCAGTTTTAAGATACGTCGTTTTTGTAAATAGATATTTAGCTGTTATAATTTATCATTCAGAAATATATATATTTCTTTACTTTTAAAACGTTTTGTCCACATTACACGTATATCAATTATCCTGTAAGGAATCATTCTGAGGGAGGGGGGGGGGGGGGATTTCCGAAATGTGTCCCTGGGGTCTGTCCCGGGGGGACACATTTTTGGGGGAGACATATTTCCTGTGACACCGGAAACATTCACGTCCCCACAAACGACGTGATGTTTTCGCCTCCCTAAAAACGACTGCGGGGAAGGCTAGGGGTAGGGTTGTTAGCCCAAAATCATCTGTTACATAGCGTCACAAGGGAGAGGGAGGTGCATGCCAAAAATCCGTTAAAACGCCGTCATGTTAGTTTGTAAACAGCCCACAACAGATGTTCGTCATTTTGCCAAAAATTGCGGTCCCTTAAAAAGTTTTATAGCTGCGGAAAGCGGCTGCGTTTTTGACGCAAAACAGGGCAAGGTCATTTAGTGCTGGGAAGACTTTGGGCAAAACGTTGTAACATCCTCGTTCCCAGGACCTCCTCGGTAGGTTGTAACCGCCAACACATTTTCCCAACCTGGTAAAGTTAACAATAATTCTTAAGCCCAGGCAAGTGTTTCTGCAAGAGGTCCCCAGTTGACAAGTAAAATCGTCTGGAGTTAGCCAGAGTAAATTAAAAGTAGGGACAAAAATGTACGATTGTCTGTTAAAGGGAAGTTAAAGTGCCTCTATGGTCTGTGGGATCTTTACATATTTAAATTTTTTAACAGTGCTCCGTTAACAGCTCCGTTAACAGTGCTCCGTTAACAGCTCCGTTAACAGCGCTCCCATTAACAGTGCTCCGAAGTTGGCCAAATCAGCCCAAATCGCGCCATTTTGAAAGTTAGACCGTTTTCTTGGGCCTGGGCTCTAATTGATAGATTTACGTCACATTTGCATCACAGTCGCCACACCAACATTTCTTCCACCGAGTCTGAGTCAGACGAACCATCTTGGAACATATTGATGAATATATCTAAAGTTTTCATTGCTTAAAAAGGTTTAAGAGACGCAACACCAAAAACACACTAAATAGTCAGGAGTTCGGTTCCGACCGTGACGTCACAGAGTAAACTCGCACCATGTCCCTAATGCACGGTCACAGTTATAGAGGTACCAACTTTGAAGCGCTGTTAATGGGTGGGGATTTAATATTTTTGAGAAAAAATTTCGGGAAACATTTTCTTTTAACCTAAATTATTTAAATATGTAAAGATCCCACAAGCCATAGAGGCACTTAATTTAAAGGGTTAATTAATTGTCCAATGCTCTTACAGTCATTTGCAACTCACTTTTCACCCAAATCTTCGGAACTGAAGTTCGTTCCGAAGTTGGCAAGTTCGTTTTGAACTACGCATTTGATTGGCTGCTAGGAACCAAGCAACGGAACCAATGAAAAGCCTAGTTCAAAACGAACTACGAACTTCCCAACAAACTCGCGAAATTCGGAACAAACTTCTGAAGATTTGGGTGACTGAAAGCAAGTTGCAAATGACTGTAAACTATAACAATAATCGTAACCCAGACCCAACCTATCTCCAATCTTGATCCTAAACATAATGTCCTTTCCGGGGTTATCTCATTCCGTTGCGGACATTTGCATAATTGACAATTCCACTACGAGTGCAATCAAGCATTTTATTCATTCATAAATGTGTAGGTGGATGGCTCGTTTTCTCTTTAAAATAAAAATTAAGTTTGTCTCATTTGAAAGAACTCGTCAAATGGTATAAGAAGACCTTTTACAATTTTTTCGTATCTGTTTTGGTTTTGGAAATATTTCGACCAAAGACAGCGTGCTGTCCGCCATCTTGGAATTATTTTCGATATCCATGTGACGACAAAAGCAGGGTAAAGTGAAATTTTTATCTTGCCGACCTTATGACATTATGAGCTAGAAACTCGATTTTGTTGCGCTATCTCCATTTTAAATTGACCCACAACATTTAAAAAGCCTTCCGTGGAAATTTGGTCACTCACGGAGTAGTTTCATCAGGTTTACCCTGCTTATGACGTCACCGATTTCCTAGTTAATTAGACCCAATATTACAACAAGATGGCGGACAGCACGCTGTCTTTGGTCGAAATATTTGAAAACACAAGAAAGATACGAAAAAATTGTAAAAGGTCTTCTTATACCATTTGACGAGTTCTTTCAAATGAGACAAACTTAATTTTTATTGTTTAAAGGTAAACATCTCCAATAACTAGTCGCTGGCAGACTGATGTATTCAGTATCTCAGTACTCTCTTGTGTTGTTGATTCATGTTGAAGATATTTTGCTTTGCTACCTACAAAGTACAGGTTGCATTTGGATCAGTTTAATAATCCAATTCAAAGACTCAGTATATTCCGAGTTTCAAGCAATGGCTAGGTGTGTTAAGAGCACCTTCGGCTTCACTCTCTTTCCAATTCTCTTGGCTTCAGTTCAATGTAAACAGCCCTTCAGTTTCATACATTTAGACCCCGTTTACACGATGCCGCAGAGTTGGAAAAAAACAACCGGAGGAAGGTTTACTTTAGTGAGGAAGGTTTAAAGTGAAAACACGTGAAACAACACATTCGGTAATCTGAGAAAGTTACAATTGATTAAGCAAGGCGTCGAGAAGAAATGCGATTTGCAGCAAAGCATTGGCTAACCAACAATTATGCAGCACTGGCAGTGGCAGCAGTTACATGTGTGAGACATGTACGCTGATGTCTGCTGTGATGTCTGTATTTTCGCAGCAGTCGAGGGTATAGTTGGCAGGCTATCAGTCAGCAGCGGTCAGTTATTAGTAGCTATTGTAGTATGCCAAAGCTTACCTAGGAAAACCTATAAAACTAAGGTATTGCAAAAGTCACACAGTATTTATGAACGTTGCAAAACACAAAACACATCTGCGATGCCGGTACAATTTGAAAACGGAACAAAATCATGCCGGTGTGTAAATACAGGCCAAAAAGTATTGGGTTTACATGGTGCCGGTATAATGTAATGACGGATTAGCATGTGACTATTCTCTTCCAATGAGAATTGAGAAGACTTTGTGAATACTGCTGACCCGAATACTGTGGTCGTATATATCGTGATTACCGTCATCAAACTGTTACGGCACGGGCGTTTACATGGTACCGTTAGTGTTCCGTTTTCATTTCATGCCGTCAAGGAACCCGTCTTCATTTTGTGCCGTTTTCATGTCATTTTTGTGCCGGTAACGTGTAAACGCAAGGCCTAAATTAAACGGCATGATTTTGTTCCGTTTTCAAATTGTACCGGCATCGTGTAAACAGGGTCTGAATAAAGGCACAGTGTTGGGTACCACGCGCATGCGCATAAACCCTTCGTTTTGAAAAAATTCATGAACAAATTCAAAGCAATTCAACATGGCGTCGTAATAGGTGTTGTATTACTTGTACTTGATTTGTGTTATGAATTGGAGTAGAAAGATCGTTTTAAAAAAAACAATTGAATGTACTTACTTCTTCATCGCTTATAGTAGAATGTTCTTCTTCAGTTTCTATATTTTCATCAAAAACCGAACCTACATCGCTTTCCGCCATTTTGCGTTAGCGCGCCCCCGCAGATACAAATCACTAATCAGCGGTCAATTATATCACGTGGTACGCAACACTGTTCCTTTTTGCTGCCGACCGAAGGGAGGCAGCGCACTATTCTTGACGTTGCCTCGTGCCCAGTCCTTTTTCCGAGCTATGTATAGCCGACCAGATCTCGATTTGTTAAATTTTGCGTTTGTTTAATATTCGTCTGTCGGCATTACGTCATCCATATATGAGCTGATGGGACTCAGTGCGCATGTTCCGCTACCACGTTGCCTTCGATATTCGAGCTTCTCGAAGTTCTTCCTCGACAGAAAATTCACGGTAAGAACAAATACATCATGTCTTTACTTTCTCGTGGAAGTATTCATCAAGGCCATGAAGGTTTCAGTGGCCAGTCTCGAGGAAAGCAGTGTTCTCTCATGAGTTTATCGGTGCTGTTAACAGCACAAACTATTCCAGTTATCGAGTGGAACTCGACAACCATCGACAATGTCTTTATAGTACAAGGAGACAGCATGTACTTGAATGCTTTTAACAATGATCTTATTCCTCGTGAGGGATTTCTATCGCTGAACAACTTACCAACTGTTGTTTGTTGCCGTTGGTCAGAAGACAAGTCAAAGAACTCGTCCATTGAGACATGTCGATCAGTGATCGACACAAATATATCGCCCGTTGAGGCACAAAAATATACTACTTCTTTGTCACAGAAGCATGATTTATAGTGACAGTGATTTATCATAAATTTGTTTACCAAACATCAACACATAGTCATAATGTATGTAGTATACTGTGTTGCAGTCAAAAGCCTTGCCAATTATATTCCGATACATTAAGTGATAGTTATTTGTAATTTAAGTCTGTTGTATTTAAATATAACAAGACGCCCGCCAGGCGTTAACTCGGGCTACTGATTTCTGAAAGCTTCGCGTAGCCTGTGCGTACTCTAGCAAGACTACATGACAATGGCAATGCATAATTGCATAGATTTTCACAAATAGAATCTATGGTCTTATATGAACTGCTGCGGTGCAGGAAGCGCCGAAGGTTTGCTAATAGTATAAATGTAAACAAGGCCGTTTTTCTGAAAATTAAACAACGGATCTAATATATTTAGTAGACAAAAGCTATAGTGTCGGATTCGGCAAATTCAAGCGATCATTTTGATATAGAATTTATTTAAATTCGGACAAATAGAAAATATTTAAACATGTTTTAAAACACACGTTTCCAAATGTAATACGACACGCGATATCTAGACATGCGCATGCACTGAACATGTTCAACATATTGATATCTTATTATCTTGCCGGTATTTGCTCTATTCGGTGCTTGTTATTATACTTGCATTTTGTACTTGTCAGACTATAAAGCAGCAAGGCCAGGACCGACCAACCTGTTTTGAAATAGCTCGTCATCTTTTACGTATACTAGGTCTACCGCGATCGCCGGCGTGTGCAGTTGTAAACATTGTAAAGCCTTTGTAAGCATGTTTATGATGAATTGACCGCATTACTGATCAACTATAACTCGGTCACTTGAAAGCTATTCAGACAAGTAAACAACTGAGAAACAGTGAAATGTCTTTCAAATATTCCAAAAACATCGATAAAATGGCAATATAAGCTTCGTTCAAAAGAGACAACCACTGATCCGGAGACAACTCGGCCAAACCTCGGTTTCGCAATTATTAAACATGACTGTTCTCTGACGTCCTTCACTCCTTCAGTTTAAAGTTTCCAATTATTTTTAATACACCTTGATTCGCTGACAGTCCGACTACTCTGACATCTTTGTTTGAGACGACTGCTGGGTACTGTGCCAAGAAATGTCGTGGAAATATTCAAAAACATCGATACAATGGCAAGAAAAGCTTCGTTCAAGAGACAACTCGCCATGAAAGTGAAATCTCGGTTTCGCAAAGCCTGTCGGGGCAATATCGCGACCCAGACTCGTTCTACCACAGGTAGCCCGAGTAATTAAAATAATTGAAAAAATGTGTATTTATATAATCAATCCCAGGGTTCATTTTTGAAATTTAATAAAAAATTAGGCTTCCCATGGCTTTTGAGGCAGCACTTCCCTTGCGATAGTAACTTCTAGTATATTTATTATATTGACTCAGTGGACTCACTGATCTCTATACAGTGTATTGACAATTGACTAGACCGAAATGAATTGCAAATGACAAAGAAAGAACTTTTTTTTATTTAAATGTTTACCGTCTGAAACAAGATATCGTAAAGGTCAAAAAGCTTGACCCATGCAGCTATTGTTGATTCACTGTGGAAGATATTTTCTCTTGCATGCCAATTGCAAAGTACAGGTTTGGTACTTTGGTTGGATCAATTTAATCCAGGACACAGTATATTTCGTGTTTGAAGCAATGGCTGGATGTACTAAGAACGTCTTCGGCTTTGCAGTCTTTCTAATTGTCCTGGTTTCAGTTCAATGGAGCTCAGCTGCCAACATCGTCATCTTGTGTTTTCCCGTCTACAGTCACATCATCGGACATGTCAACGTTGGTAAAGTATTGCAAGATCAAGGTCACAATGTAACAATAGCCATCCCGCATCAATTGCAGCCGAAGCTTAAGGCATGGGGAGTGAACTTATTGTTGTACGATAGCTTGAGAAACGTCGATGTGACTGGAGAAATAGCGAGAACTGCTTCTGAGAGTTTCTTTCACGGAAAATCATTACATTTACACATCAACTTTATAAATACAGTAACTGACAAGATCCTCAGAGACAAACACCTTCTTGAAGCCATCCGAACTCAAAGACCAGACCTAATGATCTTGGACGGGACAGCGCCACCTAGAATGTTGCCCATTATTGCTTACAAGTTAGATATTTCGTTCGTGTTCATAGGAACAACGGCGCTGCCGCAATTTTCACGTACTCCCATCTTACCGTCTGTTGTCCCGAACAAAAGAATTGGCTTCACAGATCAAATGACATTCTCACAAAAGTTCATCAGTACCTTTCTGGAGATCCGGTTATACTTTCGCGATATATATAGTTACTCGACTGCTGTAAGTGATTACGCTCCAGAAAAGCCGTTCATCTCTGTGGTTGATCTCCAGGCTAAGGCACTCCTGTGGATTGTCAGCCAGCCTAGTTACCTCGACTACAACCCTCCTACTATGCCTAACGTGAAAGTAGTCGATCACTTATTGACAATGCCAAAACCACTACCGCAAGAATTTCAGTTGTTCATGGACAATGCTAAGGACGGTGTGGTCGTGGTGTCTTTTGGAAGCATTTTAAACGCTATGCCCATTGAAACATTAAACAAACTTGTTACAGTATTTCAGCAAACAAAGTATAAATTTGTAATGCGATATTCAATGTCCAATTATACTAACTCAGATAAACTGTTGTTTAGTGATTGGCTTCCGCAGTTTGGTCTATTACATCATAAAAACACACGACTGTTTATTACACACTGTGGTTGCAGTGGCATACAAGAAGCGCTTTTTTCTGGAGTTCCAATGATTGGGTTCCCTGTATTTGGGGATCAACCGCACAATGCTGCAAGCATCGTTCGGAATGGTTTTGCATTGACACTGGACCTAAGTACTTTTGTCGTAGAGGACTTAGTTTCTGCTATTGATGAGGTAATTACCAACCCTGAATACAGAGCATGCGCACAGAAAGCTTCAGCCATCATACAAGCAAAGAGAGTCCCCCCTGTAGAAGAAGCAGCATTCTGGATTAATCATGTACTTACCTTTGGTGCAGATCATCTGAGATCTTGGGGACAAGACATTCCTCTTTGGCAGTACTTAGGCTTGGATATCTTGGCTGTTTGTTTTCTAGTTTGGCATATTTTTCTCTTTATTTTCATCAAGTTGGTTTGTTTCTGCTTCTACCATTGCTGTCAGAGAAAGGAAAAGATAACGAAACTATAAAGATATAAACATGGTTTGTTTCTTGTGCTAGCGCTGTTGAAGGAAAGAATATAGTTACTCAAAACATTATTGAATTCATTAGCGACTCTATCAGTATAGAGAGCTCACTGTGCTATGTCAAAAAACAAAAGTTCTTTGCAGTGGAGTCTATATATACAGCTCACTTAGTAGTATGTCTAATCTTGATGAATCAAAACACTATGGAATATAGAGCGTTGAAATTCTCGACGATCGGGATTGGCTGAGTGGTTAGAGAATGGTCACTCGTGCTCTATGGGATATAGAGTCCAGAGAATTAGATAGAAGGCCTTCTATCTAATTCTTGGGACTCTATATCCCATTGTAAATCGGATGCAAATTCATCCTAATTTACATATACTTTCTGGTCGATTTTCTCAGCTCATAGTGCCTATATGAAATGGAAAATGGAGTTAGAAATAACTCCAAATTTCAAAAGAAATGAATTAAATTAAATGTTTAAACAAATGTTGTAAATCAGATGCAAATTCCTCCTGATTTACATAAACTTTCCGATCAATTTCCTCAGCTTAAACAACTTATATAACAAATGCCATTCGAAACTATTGCCATTGCAAGTCTCATCTGATTGAAGGTAGACAACATGAGAGATGAACTGTCAAAAGTAAGTATATTTTAATGATTTACGGAACTATAAGTTAAAATACTGTTAGCAACATCTCTAAGTTTATATAACAAATTCAACAATAACTGTAAACCTCAGACTAGTTCCTAGTCCTCTTTTCTCTCGAACTTATTTTGGTGACGTCACAGAATAGGGATCGAGCAAGAGGACTAGTGGAAAATGTTCATCTTTATCTATCATGAATCCATGTCATGACTATGACTGAGTTTTTTTCGAAACTCAAGGAATAATTGACGGAATGATCCAAAATTTCACAAAGACAAATGTATTGACACAATAAACATGCAAGTAAAACAGCAATTTTCATAAACTTTTATTTTGTTGAAATTTGCGTTTTAAATTCTTGTATACATACTGCTCACACCAGGAGTTTGGGCGACCTGTGATTGTACTTGTGGAAAGCATACAATGACAAAAAAAAATTGAAAGAAAATTTCTTTCTGTAGATTTCATGCAAAAAGTAAATTTTGTGTATGTTATGAGGTACATATACCTGTAGTGCATGTGTTACGTTTGCGAATTTGGTGTATTGTAACAGACATTTGGTGGACGTTTGTCAAGCTCAATTACTCAGAAAAGATTTCTCAGCCCCAGTCCCCCAGACAGGGTTCTAACTCTTCGATAGCTAAATAAACAAAAAAACAATAAGAAAAACCTGTACTTTCCTGACCGTCGAATTTGCTTTTGTTCGGCAGATATTTTTTCCTTCAATTCCTTTTTGTCACTAAAAATATTATCGGCAGAAGGTCCGTATTTCTACGGTCCGTGGTTTCTTCATTGTCATGATCTGTAAGAAAGTTTAGACCGAATTTCCTGGTGGGTCACAGTGTTAAAAGAACTTGGACGTATGTTTGTCGAACAGCGGCCGGAAAGATTTTGCAGGCCCTCTCAAAACTATCGCCTCTAGGGCCTTAACCTGCGATCATGCGTGCTTTGAGGGCCTGGTCGCAGGTTACTAGGGCCTAGTCTCGCTGTGCATAATGGGATCAGTCCCCATTTTGTTTACACGATCTGGCAGGCCCTCTCAACAGTGTGACCTGTCCATGATGCAATAGGGCCTGTGGAGGAGGCAGGTTCTAACCTGCACCTCAGTAACCATTGAGCCACTGAAGCTCAGATGGAGAGCTATTTTAAGGTTGCAAATTCACGTGTCACATGTGCTCCTAAGTTGCATGATAAGTTGTACGTATACATGTAATGCATGTGGTACGTTTGCGAGCTTGGTGTAATGTAACAGACGTTTGGTGGACGTTCGTCAATCTCAATTACTCAGAAAAGATTTCTGAGCCCCAGACAGGGTTCAGGCTCATGTGTAGCGTGTTTTATGGTAAGTGACAAGACTTCGTCAAACACCTGAAATGGCTTTTATTCACAAAGTTCTATCTTGAACGTTTACAAGAGTCTAACGTAGTTGAGACTCTCCATTTTACAGGCGTTGTCCTTTTTTTATAATAACCGTTACAGCGAGTGTTAGCTTATTGCATCATGATTCTACGCAAGTGTTTGCGTAGAGGCAAAACCGCATAGTTCTATACAAGTTCCTTGTTTCCCAAATACGGTCTTACAAACATGTTTTTCTATTATATCTTATCTAAAACTAACCATCTAGAAACCTACTTAAGAAATGCGGAAACCGCTATCATCCTACGCTAAGCATTAATTATCACAAAGAATGCGGAGAATAACCTACGCTAAAGATTCACGTGATAATTTACATAGAATGGGCCCACTTTCTACGTTTTAGAAGACACAAATATTTCATGATAATCGTTACACATGCAGTAGCTCAGTGGTTAGAACGTCTAACCGGTCATTAGAACGTCTAACCGGTCATTAGAAGGTTGCAGGTTCGAACCTAGCTGTCTTCTGGGGCTCAGAAATCTTTTCTGAGTAATTGAGCTTGACAAACGTCCACGAAACGTCTGTTATATATATAGAGAGAGATGAGTTTGCAAGTACCGTATTTCCTCCATTTAGCCCCCTTCTAATAAGCCCCCAGTTTATTTTTATGAAGTAAAATCAATGTAGAAGTGCGAGCACGTGCGACGTTTTATGAAGAATAACGTTAATTTATAAATTGAAAGCCGATATACTGATTTAAGCATCAGAACAATACCGTATTTCCTCTATTTAGGGAAATTAGTTATTATATTGATTTTAAATTGCTGAGCTTTATTATATTTAGCTCCTGGCGAACAGTTGACAGCTGTAAAAATATGAATAAACATACTTATGAATTTCTATAGAACGTGAAAATTTATTAAGCCCCCAGCCTCTAATTAGCCCCAGTCTTGCAATTATTAAAGGCTAATTAACCGAGTTCGAGGTCTGTACGGGAAAGTATTTGCCTGAGGTTTTCGTACAGGCCGAGCGACGAAGGAGCGAGGTTTCTGCGAGAGAAACCGAGGGCAAATACTTTCCCGTACAGACCGAGAAAACGAGGTTAACTTATAAGCCTTTTATTATATGGCTTTTGGTTTGTTTTCTTATCTGTTTTTAGTTCTACGTTTGTCTTGATCAGGTGTCGCTGTTCACCTTAGTTCTTACTTTTGAGCTTGTTCATTTCGCTTCATGTTTACACCTGTTAGGCTTTTATTTTTCGCGCTTTTAAATAAGAAGTTTTTATAAAAAGAAACACTGATGTTTCAGGACGTATTATTGTTCAAAATTTTCCAACGAATATATCTAATTCGCTTTTCTTTGCATTCAAATCAACTCAGTAATTTTCCCGCCAAAACTTGCAGGTCATTAAAAAGGACGTAATGCCCTCTCACCAGTACTTCCACTCAGCTAAAGCAAAATTTCCTTTTTTTATCCTTCTTTTTAGCAAAATTTCCTTCCCAAAATCTGAAATTTCCTTCCAGTTTTCCCTCCAAAATCTCTTATAAATCCTTCTTCTAATGATTAAATTTGGATCGTACACTTCACCAGTTTGTTTCGAGTGGCTCGACGATCGAAATTGTGCATGGCAAAGCTCGCAACGAGAAAATACGAATGTGGTCCGAACATTTCCGACGCTTTCCGAGGTCCGGTAGGACAAGCGCAGATATGCAATGCGCGCGAGCCATACAGCTGATATAGGCATAGACAAGTTAGACAACGGCGATTTTCATGTTAAATGTGAAATTATAATCAATTAACAATTCGCAATTACATTCCCAAACTATATAACTAATAAAGATAAGCTTCAAGTTTACAAAAATTTTACAAACTCTTTATTCCTTTGGAAACTAGAATAATTGTCAGATAAAGGTTTGAAACATAACGTAATTTTCAATGCACGCTTTGTACCGGTTTGCAGTTGCAAGTGAGGTGGAACTGGAGCCCCATCATCAACCTCATCTTCTGACGAGGTTGATTCTGGACTCGAGTCAATCATTCTTTGCATGATTTATATGTTAATGGCTACAAAATAGAAATTGCAAACATTGAGCCTGCGCTATTTGTGTAGCAGTCTTCCGCTTAAAACCCTATTTAACCCCACGCATCCCCGCGGATCATATATTACTACTCGTGTTTTTCATTTATACACGTTTTTGAACCCGAAATTAAAAAATAAGCAGTTTCATCAACTTTTAATTACTGAAAAAGTTTGAATTTCAAAATTTCCTTCCATTTTCCTTCCATATGACCAAATTTCCTTCCAATTTCCTTCCAAATTTTATTTCCTTTTTTTTCCCCTTCCAAATGCCAAAATTTCCTTTTGGAAGGAAATTTCCTTCCAAGTGCAAGCACTGCCTCTCACAGTGCCGAGAGGGCATTACGGCTTTTTCCGGACCTCTCAGCAACCAATCAGCGTGCGCCGTTTGGCGTAATGACCCGAAAACAAGCCCAGCCATATAATAAAAAGATTTACAACTCTTTCGTATCTAACTACATACTTGAGATATTAAGATTTGTTTGATATGGAAATTCACCCCTTGACGGCACACGTGCAGCATTATTCACCTCCACTTCGGTGAATAATTGTTAAATATATATATATATATATATATATATATACAAAGTATAAAGTATAGTTTTACCTTAAAGTCTTCGCTACCAGAGGTTTCACCCTAAACGGGATCATCAGGCGACTGAAAAATATCGGTTAGTGGGCTGTTTAAATGCGTTAACGCATTTAAGCAGCCCACTAACCGATATTTTTCAGTCGCCTGATGATCCCGTTTAGGGTGAAACCTCTGGTAGCGAAGACTTTAAGGTAAAACTATACTTTATACTTTGTATTTTGCTCTATCTATATATGGTATTGAGCACTCTCTAACATTTCGTGAACCATAACTCACTTATATATATATATATATATATATATATATATATATATATATATATATATATATATATATATATATATATATATATATATATAATTTTAACATTTTTAAGGGAGTACTTAAATTGGAGCCTAGCTCTGTTGTACTGTCCCACACCTTCGTGTACCAATTGGGTGAAAGTGTAATAAATAAATAAATAAATAAATAAATAAATAAATAAATAAATAAATAAATAAATAAATAAATAAATAAATAAATAAATAAATAAATAAACAAATAAATAAATAAATAAATAAATAAATAAATAAATAAAAATATATAGCACGAGTCCGAAAGACGAGTGCTACAGGGGAGCACGGGTGGCGTGTGCTGTTGGCGCGCTGTCTCTCACCAAAAAGTTAAGCCCGGTTAGACGGGGTTAGTACTTGGATGGGTGACCGCTTGGGAATGATCCCGTTGTCGGGCTTGGACTCATGTGAGTAGAGTTGTAGTTGACTCTCCTGTGCTTCGAGGGTTTTTCGCCGGGTTCTCCGGTTTTCCTCCCTCCATAAGATCAACACCTAACATCTTAGCTCTGATCCGTGGTCTGAACTGTGTCGTTGCATGGCGGCTGCTTGGAGCGCCTTTGATATGCCTCGACACGGCCACGTTGATCTGCGTCCTTCGTAATTCAGCCACTGGCTGCAAGTAAGGATGATTAGCCCCCAGTCCTTTATCCTTTATCTGAAAAACTCAGAAGTGTGTCTTTTTTCCTCCAAATTGCACGCAGGGCCGGAGCTACGGGGGAGTGCATGTAGGGTGGTGTATTTCCAGTTGTTTATTAGCCAATCAGAATGCTTAATGTTTTCCATTGTATTTAATTTATTTGCACAATCTCGTTCCCAGAGCCAACGTTCCCCTTACCCAGCGGGCGGGAAACGAGAGGCTCTGGGTAACCTGAATGTCAGGCCTTTATTTGTTCCCGCCTTCCGCTAAACCCGGTAGCGCGGGCAGAGGTGCGGGCGAGCGAGAAGGCGAGAAAAACAAAGGCCTGAGGAAACTCTTAACAAAACTGTGGGGAATCCGTCCATCTCATGGACGGGAGCTCTGATTGGCTGACTAATTGAAGTAAGGATTTTGATTGGTTCATTCAGATAAACAACTTGCCCAAAGGTGCACCTTGAAGGTGCACCGTGACAAGGTCATCGCCATTTCTCGAATGTGTTTATCGTGTACGATTCTGTGACCAATTCATTCATTTAATCATTTATTATGTCGGAAATCAAACCATAGAAAGACTTTTCGAAACCGCTTTGTTAAATTCATTGACACATTTCGGCAATGAGTCTTTGAAACCAGAACAAACGGCATTCGAAAGCTTGCTGTTGCCTGTTGACCTCGCTGTTGACAGCCAAGATATCTTTGCTGTTTTGCCCACTGGTTTTGGTGAAAGTCTGATATATCAGATATTGCCATTTGTGTTCTCTGAACTTCATCGACTTCAACATGGCACAGTGAGGAATTTCGTTGTAGCAGGTGGAGACCTAGCTTGCGAAAAGCAGTCTACTTGGGTCCTTCGTTCGATGATCAGGGACGATGGCTACTCAGTGAACGCGAAGCCGATGCGAAAGTCCAAGTTGTTTATGGCAGTGCTGAACAATAGTTGTCAGAAAAGTGGACCCGTAAGTTGTGAAATGGGAATCTCGGAGCATAGTCTTAGTTGTGGATGACTGAGTTTATACGGTTGAGACGTGTTTATAATTTAATATGTATCAATATTAATATTAAATGGCCTACCTGCATTCTAAAATTTTAATTCTAAAACTGTATAAAATAATTCCAAACTATTGCGTTTGTTTTTAATATAAAATATCAATATCCAGTCGATCCTTTTCTCCAACGTTCTAGCCTGTGCTACAAAATTATATATTTTATTAATTTAGTCGAAACTATATCAAGGCGGCTATCAAATCGTGTTTATCTTTTATTATGGTGGAATTTTGAATCAATATTTCTTCAACTTCTTCTCTAGATCGGGTCTAGATACCATGGACAAACGCCTTCAATTCGAGCTCGTGTATTTATTGCAAGTCTACCTAGACTAGTGTGGACTAAAACCAGACGCGGAGAAAGACTATATATTTCTGTGGGATGAAATCAAAACATACGCTTTGTTCTTTTGACAACTCATATCAATCATACTCGTTCATGTTTAAAAATAGCAAAGTGGGCGGAAGACAGTTTGTTAAGAGTTTCCTCAGGCCTTTATTTTTCTCGCCTTCTCGCTCGCCCGCACCTCTGCCCGCGCTACCGGGTTTAGCGGAAGGCGGGAACAAATAAAGGCCTGACATTCAGGTTAGGCTCTGGGATAATCCGTTCACGCCATCACAGGATTCTTGTTATCCGGAAGAAGAGTTATATAGAGTTCACTGTGTTCATCAGCCAATGAAATATCGATGTGAAACGGATTATCCCAGAGTCTCTCGTTTCCCGGGTGGGGAACGTGGGCTCTGGGAACGAGATTGTTATTTGCACTGATTGCACCTTTTCTGCACTGTATTAGTTTAAAATTGCATTTTTCCCGGCCAATCAGGATGCAGTAATTTTGTTATGTATATTAATAAAGTGCCTCTTGAAGAGGTATATATCTGTATTTAATTTATTATCGAGTCGGTTTTCTTTGTTCTTCCGAGGTCTTTATATCGCATAAAGACCTTGAATACTAATTAGATACGAAATGAAGAAAAAAACAAGGAAAATCTTTGTCCAAGGTGGAAAAAAAAGACAACCTCCTCGATAATAAATTAAGTCAGATAAATCCCTCGATCGTCGGGATGTATGCGATATAAAGCCCTCGGACGCTGCGCAGCTCGGGTCTTTATATAGCATACATCCCTCGTTCTCGGGATTTATCTATTACTTATACCTCTTGAAGAGGTATATATCTGTATTTATACCTCTTACCAGGTATTTATCATAGATACATCCCTACAAAAAAACAAAGGAAACCGACTCAACTATTAAATAATATAAATTGTAGATATTTGTGTAAGAAGAGGAAATTTTATGATTCTCTCAATAGAGAATCATAAAGTTTTTTCTTCATATTCTTTAAAATATTTTTCCTATGTGTAATACCCACACGGCCCTTTGAAAATCAGTGTGGTGAAAGGTAACCGTGTTTAAATAATAATAATAATAATAATAATAATAATAATAATAATAATAATAATAATAATAATAATAATAATAATAATAATAATAATAATAATAATAATAATAACAACAAAGCGCTTATAATTTCTACCACTCTGTTTACATAAAACATAATCGCGCGCCCAACAAGTTTTGCCCGCGCGATTAACCACGCGTGCAATTTTCAGAGTTTGAAAACCCTGCAGAGTAAAATACAGTCGTTGGCACCTAAGCGTGTACACCGCCCGTCAAAACATGTTCTAAATTTAAGCCAAAGTTAACCGTTTTGAAATCAACACCGTGTGATTGGCGAGACGTGATTGGCTAAGGGTACATTCATGTGACAATAATGCATTGGTTCGAATGTAAACCTAATACGTTTCCAAGGTAAACATTTTACTTTGACGTTGACATAAAACATGTTTTGACGGGCGGTGTACACGCTTAGGTGCCAACGACTGTACTAAAGGTGCTGTGGTGGAATAGTTAATTATATATGTAACATTTTATAGATTATTGATTGATTGATTGATTTAATAATATTTATACAGGGTAGTCCAATTCAGCTAACGCTGCTTTAAATGGAGCCCTGTTTAACAAAAATACAAACATCGCAATAAATAGAAATACAATAAATTAAATTACATTTACATTTACAAGACTAGTACAAATATAATATAAATATATATACACACATATACAATAGCAATAATTCGGTAGTCAGTCCTGGGCAAGCCGCAAATGTTTCTTTAGCTTCCTCTTAAAATTATCTAGTTCTGTTACGTTCCTGAGGTCTGATGGTAACTTATTCCATACTCTTGCCCCATTAATTCTAAAAGATCCTTGATATTTTTGCGTTTTAGCTAATGGTGGACGGAGTAGATCTCTATTACGCGTCATATACGAATGTACGTTATACGCATGGTTGAATTCGTTAAGCAGATAGTCTGGGGCTAATCTATTTAAGCATTTAAACACAAGTAGGCAAGTTTGATAGTGTCTACGTGATTGTAGTGACGGCCAACTAAAGATACGCTTTATTTCATGAGGCTCAACTTTGCGCTGTTCAATTATTCTAGCAGCTCGCAACTGAAGTTTATCTAGATAGTCCAGATTCATTTTACCGCACGTACCCCAGATGACAGAACAATAGTCAAAAAGGGGGAGGACCATACTGTTATATAGTGTGATACAGGCCTCTCTAGGAAGTACTTTACGTGCTTTACGGAGCATACCAAGCCTAGATGAGATCTTATTAGCTAAGTGATCTATATGATCATTCCAAGATAAGTTTGGATCAAGAATGACACCTAGATACTTAAATGTATAAGCTCGAGATAGAATGGTGTCATTGGTTTTAACAGTAAAGTTTTCAACTAAACTTAACCTTTGATTAGTACCCATCAGCATAACTTTGGTTTTGTCATAATTAAGGAACAAGAAGTTATTACTAAGCCAATTGATTATACTGTTAAGATCGTGAGTTAGGCTATTTTCAATCTCAGAGATTGATTTACTGCTAAAGTAAAGCAAGGTGTCATCAGCATAATGACACCTAGAATTAATAACATGCACGAGATTATTAACTGATTATCATATGCAATAAGAACAAAGAACTTGTCACGAACAATTGATTAGTTGTTATACAAAGAAACATTGTAAGCCAACCTAGACTCCGACACCGGAGTCTAAGGTTTGGCAGTTGGGTTTCAGACACGATAGTTGAAGGTTGTAACACATGGTCTGATTAACTTAGATCCATCCATTGTTCCTCATGTACGCAGTACCGGACGTACGCGATCATCTGCGGATGTTAAGACTATAAAGTATGAGGTACCCAAATGTAAAACTACGACATACCAACGCTCTTACATTGTAAGAGTTACTCGCACTTGGAATATCCGAGCAGATAAACTGAATTCTTCTATGGACAGCTTGGGCGTTTTTAAATCTTTTCTTTTAAATTATTACCTTACTGCCCTGAATACTAGTTTTAATGTAGACGATCCTAGAACTTTTAAAACTATCTGCAACAAATGTAATACTGCTCGTAGTCTTGATCATAGAATAACTTGTTGCTTTTAATTTGGACTTTTATTTTTAATATTCTGTTTTTAATATTTTGTGTTGTTGATTAAGAATTTAGAATTTTTATCCGGGTCCACTGTAATTGGCAATGCTGTTGCGGATGCCCTGCCTGTTATGTTTTGATTGTTTGTACTGTAATTTTTGTTAAATATTTGTAATGTCATGAGGCGAAGTCTTTAAATAAATAAATAAATAAATAAATAAATAAATAAATAAATAAATAAATAAAAAAGATAAATGAGAGAAGAAAAGTCCGGGAGTAGAATTAGAGAGAGTGACGCTAATACGCACGTAATAGAGAAAACGAGAAAACATACAGTCCCCAGAGTGTCGAATCTATTGAATTGAACCGACGCAGCGTAATCAACGCAGGTTATGCAACAGGTGCATCTACATGGACGCTTACGAGTCAAGGGGTTAAGAAGCAACCTTTTTGCAAACCACTAATGGGATTGCAAAAGTTTCACTGACGTAATCATCCAAAGCGAGTACATAGAGAAACTCTACTTAATTTCAACTATATTGTGTCAGAACCAAGAGAAATGTATCTGAGCAACAAAAATACACTTGTCCTCCCACAAAATGGCACCTTTGGATTCCCCCCTCATTCATTTGTGCAGTGCATGTTAATTCTATCTTTGTCGCCTATTGTATTTTTATTTTTTCTTCCCTCTGAGAACACCAGTAGAAGCAGAAACAAACCAACTTGATGAAAATAAAGAGCAGAATATGCCAAACTAGGAGACAAACAGCCAAGATATCCAAGCCTAAGTACTGCCAAAGAGGAATGTCTTGTCCCCAAGATCTCAGATGATCTGCACCGAAGGTAAGTACATGATTAATCCAGAATGCTGCTTCCTCTACAGGTGGGACTCTCTCTGCTCGCATGATGGCTGAAGCTTTCTGTGCGTGTGCTCTGTATTCAGGGTTGGTAATTATCGCGTCAATAGCGGAAACTAAGTCCTCTACAGCAAAAGTCCTTAGGTCCAGTGTTAACCCAAAACCTTTCCGAGCAATGCTTGCGCCATTGTGCGGTTGATCTGCGAATACAGGGAACCCAAGCATTGGAACGCCAGAATATAACGCTTCTTGTATGCCATTGCAACCACAGTGTGTAATAAACAGTCGGGTGTTCTTATGACGTAATAGACCGAGTTGCGGAAGCCAATCACTAAACAACAGTTTGTCTGAGTTAGTAAAATTGGACATTGAATATCGCATTACAAACTTATATTTCGTTTGCCGAAACGCTGTAAGAAGTTTGTTCAATGTCTCAATGGGCATAGCCTTTAAAATGCTTCCAAACGACACAACGACCACACCGTCCTTAGCATTGTCCATGAACAACTGAAATTCTTGAGGTAGTGGTTTTGGCGTTAGCAGTAAGTGATCGACTACTTTCATGTTAGGCATAGTAGGAGGGTTGTAGTCGAGGTAACTAGGCTGGCTGACAATCCACAGGAGTGCCTTAGCCTGGAGATCAACCACGGAGATGAACGGCTTTTCTGGAGCGTAATCACTTACAGTAGTCGAGCAACTATATACATCCACGAAATACCACAAGATTTCAACAAAAGTATTGATGAGCCTTTGTGGAAACGTCATTTGATCTGTGAAGCCAGTTACTTTGTTCGGGACAACAGACGGCAAAATGGGAGTACGTGAAAATTGAGGCTGTGCTGTTGGTCCAATAAACACGAACGGAATATCTAACTTGTAAGCAATGATGGTCAACATTCTAGCTGGCGCTGTCGCGTCCAAGATGATTAGGTCTGCTCTTTGAGTTCGGATGGCTTTAAGAAGCAGTTTGTCTCCGAGGATCTTGTCCAATACTGTATTTATGAAGTTAATATGTAAACGTAATGATTTTCCGTGAAAGAAACTCTCAGAAGCAGTTCTCGCCACTTCTCCAGTCACGTCGACGTTTCTCAAGCTATCGTACATCAATAAGTTCACTCCCCATGCCTTAAGCTTCGGCTGCAATTGATGCGGGATGGCTATGGTTACATTGTGGCCAAGATCTTGCAATGCTTTACCAACTTTGGCTTGTCTAATAGTGTGGCTATAGATGGGAAAACACAAGATGACGATGTTGGCAGCTGAGCTCCATTGAACTGAAACCAGGATAATTAGAAAGAGTGTTAAGCCGAAGACGTTCTTAGTACATCCAGCCATTGCTTCAAACACGAAGTGATCCAAACACCTGAACTTTGCAATTAGCAAGAGAAAATATCTTCCGCAGTGAGTCAAAACAATAACTGCAGGGGTCTAGCTTTTTTATTACGATATCTTGTTTCAGACGGTAAACAATTAATGCATGTTTTTTTTTTTTAAATTAATTCACCCATATTAAGTCTATATACAATACAATCAATATCCTATAATTTGATAGGGCTAGGGGGCTACTAGAAACCTTGATAGGCTTTTTATTTAAGACCCCTAGTTTACAATAGATATTAAGTTTTTTGTTTTTGTCAGTTCAAATTTATTTACAAACAGAATGAAAAAAATGTAAAAGTGTTAAAACATCAAAAGAGGTGAAAGATATTTTGTACATGTTATAATATATGAAAGATGCTATGGTTTAGCTATTCTAAACCACAGCATTCTATTATTTTTAAATATACATACAAATCTACTGCTTGAGTTATATGTAGGCGTATAAAATACTTATTCCAAAAGCGCGTTGATCATTCTTCAGGCAAATCAATGAATGCGTTACCAGAGTCTAACATATAGTAAAGATTAATAGAACGAAAGCGATATAGTGTGACATTGTTTTAACAATGCGATTAGCGACCGCGTTTCCTGTTTTTCCCGGGATAAGGCAAACAACAAACTATTCACAATACACTAAACACTAGCTACTTAAACATGGAATGGCACAACAAACCATATAGACACAACACGTCGTCTGATCGTATTTCTGATCGCCATGCATTCAGTGCGAAACGTTACACTGCTTTCTTACTTTTAAGTTACTGTATGCTATTCTGAAGTTACGTTTCGTTCACAATAGCTACTGTTTGCTACGTTCTTATAAGTTACGCTACGTTCAGAAAAGTTACGCTATACTGTTCTATAAGTTACGTTGTTATATCCCAAAGACTTTCGTTTGCCAAAGATGAAATCCTATTGGTCAGATCATGGTCACGTGTTCTTAAAGGATGAGTGTCAGGGTCATGCATTGCGCGCTCGCGGCGGCCATTTTATGGGCCGACTAGCGAGTTCGTTATATAATCCGTCAATATCTTGGCAATCCTTTAAGTAAATCTGGTACTTTGTGATTTTCCAATGAGAGAATATACTTAACTGAATATTTATATAGCTATTTGTTGCAAAGTTGATTACGAATGTAAAAAATATTGTTAAAATATGTCGGCTTCCACAAGTGCTTCACCACCGAAGCGTGGAAGGCCGAATTTTGAAGCTGAAACCAAGCGAATCAGACTGAAACCTGACGTGTTTGACCGTTAGTTGGTGAAAAAAGACTCGCTTGGATTTACACATAACTTGCACAACAATTTAGTAAAGAACCGTGATCTTACTTGAGTTCGGTCACATATTTGACGACTTGATGGCCCAGCTTCTTCAACGCTAATAAGTGGCTATGCTTGTTCAGCGCCAACAAGTTCGTGGGAAGAAGATTCATGAATCGGTGATCCATAGACGGTCAAATTGTCTTCGGGATCATAGCGCTCCACGTCCAAGTCTGAATCTGACTCCGTATCTGACATAGTTTATAGATTAGAACATTAGAAAGGTCGTAAGGTCCACGAGTACGAAAATAGAATGCGGCTATTTTTGGCAAATCAACAACAAAGTCCCCGTATATAAACATTAACACAAGCGTGCAATGCATGACCCTGACACTCATCCTTTAAACAAACTCAATGTTTCTTTCTGCACTGTTTCCCTCTGACGTCAACAACGAAGAAGGGAACAGTGCAATGTTTCCCTCTGACGTCAGCTTTAATCATGTGTTGTTCACGTGAATACACAATGATTATTGCATCAGATCAAGAACTTTGAACTCTTTGGAACATTTTGAAAACAAGAGCTTGTTTCGAGCTTGTTTGGTACGAAATAGTCCATTTTCCAAAAGAAAGAATATCTTCTATACATATCTTCAAAGAAGGTCTGATCTGAAGAAAACCTTTTTTGTACTTGTAGAGACTGGTGTATTTGTTTAGTTTAATTAAAATTACGAAGACAAAGTCAAAGTGTTCTGGTATGAAGTCTTTTTTGTCTTTTGGTATATAACAAAACGCTTGTTGACTTTTGCCTCGAGAAACATCGAGTTTTACGGTCCCTCATGCTTCAATGTCACCCTTGGGCTAAAGCCTTCGGGTCCGTAAAACTCGATGTTTCCCTCGGCGCCAGTCATTCCAGTCAACAAGTGTATATTATACGTTGCGAGAGTTACGTCAGTACATACGTTCTGAATAATTATGCTTCGTTCTAAGAATGAGTTATTTGCTACATCCAGAAAAGTTTTCGCTACATTTAAAGAAGTTATATGCCACGTTAAGTTACGCTACATGTACATTCAGAAAATTTATGCTTCGTTCAAAGAAGTTGCCGCTACGTTCAAAGAACTTGAGATATATTCAGAAAAGTTGTGCTACGCTTCTAAGAAGCCACTCTATTACAGAGTTGGAAAAAGTATTCAACCTTCCAACGGATGGGTTTTTAAGTTTAGATAACCTTCCTCAAAATAGATAGCGAGAATTTTGTGTTTTGCAACGTTCATAAATACTGCGTGACTTTTACAGTACGTTGGTTTTCTAGGTTTTCCTAGGTAAGCTTTGGCATACTACAATAGCTACGAACTACCCTCGACTGCTGCGAAGATAGACATCACAGCAGACATCAGCGTATACATGTCTCACACATGTCACACATCTACATCTCACACACTGCTGCCACTGCCAGTGCTGCATAATTGTTGGTTAGCCAATTTATGTTTTGCTGCAAATCGCATTTCTTCTCGACATCTTGCTTGATCAATTGTAACTTTCTCAGATTACCGAATGTGTTGTTTCACGTGTTTTCACGCAACTTTTTCCCAACTCTGCTCTATTAAGGAATGTTACCTTGCGTTCTAAAAAGTTCACGTTACGTTGTGTTTTGAGTTGTTACGGTAAATGTGGGACGATATTACGTCAGTCACTACACTACATTTTTTCAAAAATGAGCCTTCGCAATTTTTTCTCGCAGTTTTCAGAAATTTTTTGCTTCGCAATTTGCGATTTGTGGAGCGTTAATTCGAACCTTGCCCTAAAGGGTTGGAAAAGTTTGTAGATATACTATACGTAAACTACGTAAAATATATATATTATTTTCGGAAAAAATATTTAATACATGTAATGTATGCACAATCTTATCTTGAATTTATACAGCATAATTATCACCACGAAAACCTTTAAAGAGTTAATGACTTCATGCTTTAATGAAATACTCTTAAATCGGTATTACATTATAGAACAAAAATATTCCGAAAAAATAATGCCATCCTGAAAACTCAAGATATGTGTTCAACTTCGTTCCCAGGGCCGTCTTGAAATTGGGAGGGTGGGAAAAGGCCCTAGCATTGGCTGCTGGACTCTGCATTTTCAGTGGTTGATTGCTTTTCTTAAACTGACATTCCTTGGAAAACATAATCATGCATAGTTTTGTGACAGTTATGATCAAATAGCTTCAATTGGACCACCAACAGCACCGCCATTACAATGAACTTCTTCCACGGGACTGCCTGATTACTCAGAATGATTTTGCATACTAAACTAAATTGCTAATTTTATTACACCCAGTATTTCTGGGTGTACCCTGGGTGCCAGAGGTTCTTCCACGCTCGCAGGGGATTATACGGGATATTTGAGGGGGTAAAATACGACTTTCCTCGACTAGTTTAGCGAGCGTGGAAGAACCTCTGGCACCCAGGGTATTCTGGGTGTTGTGACCAGCTGATCTCACCCTCCCAATTTCAAAAAGTTCCTGGGAACGAGGAGAGATGCGAGTTAAGACAAGTGGAACTACAGTACTGTGAAATTGTATTAGCATTACACTATACTAGAGGGTTTAGAGATTAAGAGATATATAACTAATATTTACATACAATACAGGTATTATACAATATTGTTAAAACCTCTGTGTTAAAACAATGGTGAACAATATTCAGGGGTGTAAGAGCCGGGGGCAGAGGCATGTGCCCCCCTCCCCACCTTGTCGTAAAGTGCCCTTTTTGCAACAGAAAAGTGCCCTTTTTATTGTAAAACATGTGCCTCAAGTGTCCTTTTGAAGCTCTACCCCCCTCGGCTACGCCGCTACGCCAGTGACAATATAATTTTGTTAATATTTTGGGTTTTTTCTCCCCACATTGTTAGCTCAACGAAACAATAGTTAGTCCAACAACTATATAAACGTTGTTTAAAGAAGTCTTGTTTAAACCAGAACGCTACCCAAGTACCCGGCACCTGGATTCTGGCCATTTTGTTTCTGACACTTCAACACGGCCTTTACTCGAAATTAGACCTCTTATAATAACTATTTCGGTAGTAGCACCAACCTTAATACTTCACATTGTCATATTTTCCTGGCAATTGTCATTTTCTCTTCTTTTTCTTGACTTTTTTCATGGCAAACCACAAGCGTGTAACATCCATGTTACCATGCAGACTATTTTGACCATTTGACAATCTACAAGCGCCCGCGTGGACTGAAACCAGAGGTGTTCCCGACGGAGTATCTGTACTTCATCTATTAATACGATAAAAACCCAATGGCCAAATCCTAATCCCTCTAATTTATTTATTTATTTATTTACTTATTTATCTATTTATTTAGTTAGGTAGGTAGTTAGTTATTTGTCTATGTGTGTATCTATCCATTTATTTATTTGTTTATTTTATTTAGCTTTGCCATTAATAACTAAAATACAAAAATATATTAACAATCAAATATGACAATTATAAGGAGAAAAAGTCAAAAGTGACAGAAAAATAACTTGTGGCAATCACTGTGGGCCCATGTTGGCAAAAAAACTAGGCAGAAAATTACCATTATTTATAAGACTTTATTTCTTAATATTATCTTTTTCCTATATGACAGTAATGCTTTTTAATGTCGTCTAGTTTTGTAGTTTGTATATTTTTTGGAAATTGATTTTTGCCAAGAAAAATATTACAGTAAACATTAAAGGTGCTGTCCATTCTGTTCTGCGCATGATCCGCATCTTTGTTTATGGGGACCAATGTGGATGGGACCCTCAAACATGGGGACCATTAACATGGGGACCCTCAAACATGGGGACCATTTATGGGGACCATTGTGGATGGGACCCAACCTCGTCCCCAGGGCCATTTGTAGGGAACTGGGCCAAGATGGCGGGAACAAATGGCCCTGGTGGAGGCTAGGCTATCTCAGCCTCTGATTGGTCAAGAGCTTATGGCGTAAATCAGACGGTTTGATTTTGTATTTTTTTTTTTTAAATTTATTTTGACCTTGTCGGTTGTTCCTGCCCACGGCACGGGAAATTATATTTCAAACCATGCAATAATTAGCTGTAATTAGGTATAATTACTGTGTAAAGGACTGAGTTCTTGTTATCAAAATGCGCAATATACTGCGCATTTTGAGCTAGCCTCCACCAGGGCCATTTGTTCCCGCCATTTTGTTTTTGGCCGCCATCTTGGCCCAGCCCCTACAAATGGCCCTGGGGACGAGGTTGGATGGGACCCTCAAACATGACATTCGTAGATAATTACATGAAGTACTCAGCTCAATGTAAACCGTTAGAAGCGACAAGCAGAAAACCAAGCGATTCGGTGAGGATATTTATTTATTTATTTATTTGATATCTCTTCGGATTTCTTCTATTTCTTCTGAAAATGTTTTGTTTCGAGTACAAGTAATGAAGAGGAAGCAAGAAAAGCTTACAATCTTGAATAAGATATCAGTAAATATTTTGACAAACGAAGAAGTAAACATTAGTTTCGTACATGCGCAGAACGGACTGGAGGGCACCTTTAAAATCCAAACCAGCCCCAAACACACCTCGTTACACCTTCGGAGAATTTGTCATTTGATCAATCAAAAAGCTCTTCCTTGTGCGTATAAAATCGTTAATCATCAAAAGAAAAATATTATTTAACAAAAAATATTAAAGATCATTTTTCTAAATAAAAGTGAATGAGTTCTGATTGAATTGTAAACTCTCAAGAAAACAAATACATTATTAGCCAATCAGGACCAAGGATTGTGAACATAAAAGATACCGAATTTGAGTGGACGTGCTTCGTGTCGTGTTGATCAGGGCAAAGTTCGCAACCTCTTGTCTTTGTAGACTGTTTTTGAAGCGCCCCCTTCCAACTTTTCATCGAAATGGATGCACCTCTTACTCCAGAGTTAAAGAAAGAGCTTAAGGCCATTGCCGAGTCGATCGTGAAGCCCGGCAAAGGTATTTTAGCGGCTGACGAAAGCACAGGTACAATGGGCAAGAGACTCAGCCCGATTTCGGTTGAGAACACCGAAGAAAATCGCCGTCTCTACCGACAGCTTCTGTTCTCCTGCGATCCCAAAGTAGCTGAAAACATCGGCGGTGTTATTCTCTTCCACGAGACCCTATACCAGAAAGCGGACGATGGGACGCCGTTTATAAAATTAATCCAAAACCTTGGAATTGTTCCTGGTATAAAAGTTGACAAGGGGGTAGTTCCTCTCGCTGGCACCCTCAACGAAGGAACTACGCAAGGACTGGATGGCCTAGGCGACAGATGTGCCCAGTACAAGAAGGATGGCTGTCAGTTCGCCAAGTGGCGTTGTGTTTTGAAGATTAGCTCGACCAACCCGTCTGAGCTGGCCATGAAGGAAAACGCGAACGTTCTCGCTCGATACGCCACCATTTGCCAAGCCAACGGCCTCGTGCCGATCGTTGAACCTGAAATTCTGTGCGATGGGGAACACGACCTACAAACTTGTCAAAAAGCAACCGAAGCTGTATTGTCTGCGACCTACAAAGCTCTAGTGGACCACCATGTCTATCTGGAGGGCACATTACTAAAACCCAACATGGTCACCCCGGGTGAGTATTCACAACAGGATAGTGTACATATATGTTTGTACTTTTGTATATTAAAGTTGTATGTTTTGAAAAGCGAGTTACATAATTCGGTCCGTGAACGGAAGTGCGAAGCTGATAGGTGAGAAAGTCCCAGGAGGGGCACAAAATAATACACTGATCTCAAGAAGTACTGGATCAAACAATCGTTTGAATTCGCGAACCGAATTACGTAACTCAATATGTAACATACAACTCAGTATTTCTTTCACTTTTTGCAACCAAAAACAGCATTGTCCCAATTTTCCCATCTTTGTATTGACCTTCAGTACCTACACACACAATTAATTACCTGGCCGGTACCATTAGCAACTGCAAGGGACCAAATCAACAATTTGTGAGGTTCATTTCTGATCCTGTCAAGGAATCGGGCCTCAAATTATACTTTTTGCATCCAAAGACAAAAACGTCCTCCGATAATGAGTTTCTATGAGGCTATCCAAGGACATTTTTCTCTCACCTAGGACAAAACTGTTATCCTATACAGTCAGGAAATGATTAAATCCATGATAAAGAGTGACTAACATTCACATGATATTATGTCATTTATGTGCTATAGTATTCACTCCAACACTGAACAATGTCCTCTGCATATTTTAATGTCAATGCACAATCATGGCCGCCAGTGTTTGAACACGTGGTTAGCACAGTTGTGCCTGCATTTCCAGGCTGATCCCGCAATGGCCACCAAAACATTTACACGCTGATAATTCAATCATTGGCTGGGATATTCTATTGCCGAACATTTTCTTACGATCATACATTCGATCAATCAGGAAAATTTAAAAACTCCAAACTCAATCAGTGGACAAAAGTGTCGTACACATTGTGGGGGGAAAATCCCTATCAGCAGCCAAATGACGATTACCGGAGGACATGTCCTCGATGAAATTCAAGGCTTGCAAGGAATGAGTTACTTGATCCAGGCTAGGAATCAGTGAAGATAATATTATACAGTATAGCTTGTTTTTTGCTGAATGTGAATGAGACTGGCATTGGTTCATGTATAGTCGCATGACTAGCAAGTGCAACAGTGAAAATGCAGGCTATATTAGCCATTTTGGATTTGTACTAGAGACCTGAGGATTGCGAGGTTGACAATGCATCATGGGGCTGTTTTGTGAACAAAGAATCCACCCCCTAAAACAGTTCCATGATACATCGTCAACCTTGCTATCCCCAGGTCTCTAGTGCAATTCTGAAATGGCTAATACATAGCTAAACAGCCTAACCCTAAGGGAAACTAGTTGCCATAACTTCCTTTCAGGAAACTGGAAACATTGAGACTAACTTGAAAACAAATACTTTGGAATCAGACATTAGGTGTATAATACTACCAAAATTCAAACTCACCTAAAGTTGTCCCCTTTTTCAGTGAGCGTAGCCAAAATATGAACCATCACTAATGTCATGTATACACCTGGTAAGTTCTCCCAGCACGTTTGACTGTCAAAACCACAGGGTCCGGTAGTAATCAGAACTTGTATTGACACCAGCTTATCAAAAGTACCATGGGAACTTACTAGGATGTTAGATAGCATACAGTAATATGGTACCAGCAATGAGTCTACCCCCAATATCTTTTATTCTTGTTGTCACTAGATATAAACATTTTAGTGGTTCTGTGAGTATAAAATATGGGACCTGTCTTTACAACAACCACCCCTGATGAAGACACTAGATCGGGGTGTCAAAATGTTGGATCATGAACAGAAACTTTTTTAAGCCGCATTCAAAAACTTTTAAGCCTGATTCATCACCTGGTTTTGTTCAGAATTTACATGTATTTGTTAGTAATGCCTGAATTGTTTGATTTTTAGGCCAAAGCTGTCCTACAAAGTACACTCCAGAACAGATTGGTGAGGCCACTGTTACTGCATTGCAGCGTACTGTACCACCAGCAGTTCCTGGCATTACATTCTTGTCTGGGGGACAGTCTGAAGAAGAAGCATCTGTAAATTTAGATGCCATTAACAAACATCCTGGTATGTATTGTGCAATATTTTGGGACAACTTTTTCAGATTTGCCTATGCAACAAGGCTGCCATTCAAAATGAAAAGTTGAGATTTTTTGGATAACATTTTATAACTGGAGCCCCTCATCAAGAGTAAGGATGAGCCGGTTTTTGACTGAGATTTTAAATGTGGCTCATGGGAACAGGGAACTACTGGCATAAGGGCAGGCAACCTACCTAAAATAAACTTTTGAATATAAGAATGAAGACAAGTAATAAAACACCTGAGTTGGTCTTGTTCCATGAATAGTCTTCCTTAATTCGTTTTATCAATTTTGGAATTAAGCGGTACATATCATTAGTGTATCGCAGGCGCTGATAAATTGTCCAAAGCCTGATCGTTTTAAATTTCTGGAATGCACTTGGGTTTCTTTCGACTTTTTTTCTAATTACCTAGCTACTGTATAAAGATCTGAAATGTGTAGTTTTTAGTGTTTTCTATGATGTTTTATAATCTTAAATTCTGTAAAATCTCCCTCAAAATGCAGGAAATGGCATTTCAGAAAGTCTAGATTTCAAAATTTTCCGGGGCAGCATGCCCTGGACCCCCCTAGACGTTTCTCACACCTTTGGTGCTCGCATTGCCCCCCCCCCCCACTTGCACCCTGGCGCTGCCACTGCCTGTATTTAGCCAGTATTCTAACAACATGATGCGTCCTTTCTTGTAATAGATCAAACACGAGTTTGAGTTTCATGAGGGGTTCCAAACACGAGAAAACAAAATTTAAATTATCGAGTCCCCTGATGAAACACGATAAACGAGTGTTTGATCTTGCTTCCCAAACGAGTATTCGCATCGTGATCTGCGGTGTTTTCCTCATTGATTTCAATATGCAGATTAAGAAATGTGATCCAGTTCACCACATTTTGATGTGGAAAATGGATTGGCTACAACTGAACAATTCATGAATTATTAATGAGTTTGAGAAAACCCATTCCCATCTCACCCCCACAGGGGTGGGGAAGCGGAGATAAGACCGTGGATACAAGGTTGTTCCCATCTGAGATGGCCAAAAATTGGCACAACTCTAAATTGGTGTCTTGTGACTCTGAGGCTTTAATAGTTATTCATGTCCCTTTCTTAGGTAAGAAACCATGGGCACTGACCTTCTCGTTTGGACGAGCTCTTCAGGCCAGTGTATTGAAAGCCTGGGGTGGAAAGACGGAAAATGTGAAAGCAGGCCAGTCAGAGCTTGGAAAGCGAGCTGCAGCTAATGGTGCAGCTTCGTGTGGTTGCTACACTGGCATTGAAAGCTTGGCTGGAGGCCAGAAAACCTTTGAAGCTAACTATGCATATTAAAAACCTGTGTGACGACTAGTGCCTGTAATACTTGAATGCCAATAACTTGAATGTACAGTATATTATATATACTGCCATAGTGTGCTCATGGTAGACTGTATTAGCTATTGCTACGGTGATATGATTGTATCAGAGCTGTCAACTCAGACTTGATAAATGAAAGTTGAATAAAAACAGATTTTCAAAACCGCTGTGATGAAACACTAATCACTGGGGGTTCTTGGTTAGTATAAAGGTGGCCCACCTGAGAAATTACGTGTTTCCCATAAACCGTTCGGCACAGCTCTCATGAGCTTCGTTTTAGTTCATTGCTTTGCTCTAGTGGTGGTCTTTATTATTGAAAAGTTTTAATATACCCTCGAAGTTTACCTAAGTGGAGAAATCGTTTTCCCAATAAATTCAGAAGACTTAATTAGGTTTCAGCTCGTTTTTCCCCCCCTTTTTGGGTGTCACGATTTTGCATTTTTGCACATTTGACTTCTCTACTGACGGAGTGAGGCATGTTGTATTAAAGTTCTTTGCTCCTTTCGCTTTTGGAGTTGGACAAAAAGTTGAACAGCTTTGCCTTTTGATCAAGGTGTTCTTGCACGTTGTTCAGTCGTTAGTAGATTTTGAAAGCGATGGCTCACTTTGTGGTATTGGCAATAAAAATTAAGTTTGTCTCATTTGAAAGAACTCGTCAAATGGTATAAGAAGACCTTTTACAATTTTTCCGTATCTGTTGGTTTTGGAAATATTTCGACGGAAGACAGCGTGCTGTCCGCCATCTTGGAATTATTTTCGATATGCATGTGACATAAGCAGGGTAAACTGAAATTTTTATCTTGCCAACCTTATGAGATAGAAACTCGATTTTGTTGCGCTATTTCCATTTTAAATTGACCCACAACATTTAAAATGATGGCGGACAGCAGGCTGACTTTGGTCGAAATATTTCAAAGAAAGATACAGAAAAATTACAAAAGGTCTTATTATGCCATTTGACGAGTTCTTTCAAATGAGACAAATTTAATTTTTATTGCCAATACCCTTTAAACAGCATCAGATGAACAGTAGCTGACAACTGTCTTGATCGTAAATATGTCACCAGTGTGAAGTGTGCACCACATTCAGCCTTCAATTCAGGCTCCGTTATCTTTGTCTCCTAATTTAATCTCAAAGGATTGATGGCAAACCATCAATATTACTTATAATCCTTGGCACTTTCTGATAGGAATCGAACCGCTTAATATTATCATCAACTAAAGTTTCTTGTATATTATTAGTGTTTGTTTTCAGCTTGAGTTGGTAAAGCTTTTTCGTATGTAAATATCGAAAACAACCTCGGTCTCATCTGATTTCCAGTGGCTCAATGGTGAGAGCGTCCGGCTGGCATTCGGAAGGTTGTGGGTTCGAGTCCCGTCTGGAGCTCAGAGTTTTTCTCTGAGTTTAACTTACGACAGCTTGTACACGTAAAAACGCGCAAGCTGTTACATACCTGCAAGCAAGTTATTACAAGGCTGTCACCGTCATGTGTTCGCACTGACTGTCCCAATCTGTTAACATGTCTGTAACAGGTTGTTGACAACTTGTAACAAGGCTGATGACTCCAACAGACCGATGACAAGTTGTTCCAACAACCTGTTACCACTCTGCACTCAACAAGTTGTTAACAGGTTGACGCTAACAAGGTTGTAGCAGCTTCTTGAACGAACAGCATTGTTACAACCAGTTAACAGCCTTGCTACCGACCTGTTGCGAACACATCCTGTTGGCAAGCTGTGAGATTTTTACGTGTGTACAGCAAAAACATACGGAAAAAAACTAAAGTTTCATCTTCAACTTGGTTTACTATTCACAAAAAATGACGTCAACTCAGGAACATGCAAAGATGTTTCCTGGTTTGCTGTTCACCGAGGTATCATCGGTTTCAAATTATGAAGCTTAACCATCTAATAAAACCATCCCACAAGCGGGATGTTAAACTTGAACACAAAGGTAAAAATGGGACATTTTTCCGGAGGGTTGTGATTAGGTTTAGGGTTTCCGGGGGGTGAGGTTTCATTTAAAAAGGTTGTCCAGTCAGATGGTGGTTTTAATAGTTGGTTAAGCTTCATAATTTGAAGGAAATGATAGCTCGTTCACCGGCGGAAAAGACGTCACACCACTCTAGCAGAAGAGAAAAAGATGAAACATTAAGCAATTCGTATCAAAACATGCCAAAGATTATAAATATTTTATAAGGTCCAAACATGAGGATAGGCACTTTAAATTAAAAAAATCTTAAAGGTGGCCATTTTTAAAACCCAATACTTTCACCAGAGTGAATGGTAAAATCAGCACCCTACGTTTATATGTTTTTAATACGTCTCGCTTACAAACACAGTTTACAGGTTTTCCTAAAACCAGCCTTACAGGTATACTCCGTCTTGTGATTATATGTTTCGTTACATGCACTATATATTTAAGCTTCTACGTACATCTCACAATGCAATGCAATGCAATGCAATGCAATGCAATGCAATGCAATGCAATGCAATGCAATGCAATGCAATGCAATGCAATGCAATGCAATGCAATGCAATGCAACGCAACGCAATGCAATGCAATGCAACGCAACGCAACGCAACGCAATGCAACGTAACGCAACGCAACGCAATGCAATGCAATGCGATACAATCCAATGCAATCCAATGCGATACAATACAATACAATGCAATTCAATGTGATACATCAATACAATACAATACAATACAATACAATACAATACAATACAATACAATACAATACAATACAATACAATACAATACAATACAATGCGATACAATGCGATACAATGCGATACAATACAAAACAAAACAATACAATACAATACAATACAATACAATACAATACAATACAATACAATACAATACAATACAATACAATACAATACAATACAATGCAATGCAATACAATGCAATGCAATACAATGCGATACAATACAATACAATACAATACAATACAATACAATGCGCTACAATCCAATGCGATACAATACAATACAATACAATACAATACAATACAATACAATGCAATGCAATGCAATGCAATGCAATGCAATGCAATGCAATGCAATGCAATGCAATGCAATGCAATGCAATGCAATGCAACACACTGCAATGCAACGCAATGCAATGCCGCAATACAATGGAATACAATACAACCGCTCAGAAACATTTTCCAACGTATAGGAAAGTGCAGGGAACCTTCGTGTATCTTGTAAACTCTCGGTCGAAACTAATGGCTTTAATTAAGACAATTCTATTCCTAAGTCCTAAGGAAAATTTTCTTGAGTGAAAACCGCCCCTCTAGTCAACTAGAAAACTAGAAATCCGCAGTTTATGTTCCTCCACTAAATAGAGTACCTGATATATCTATGAGCCGCCTTACATATGAGTTGTTGGCTGGGTCTAAATAAATAACAGAAAACACAGTTTGAATTATTCATCAAGAGTTTTTGTACAAAAGAGTTGAGCATTTGCTTAGCGATTTAGGGGGTGTTTAAATAAGGCCTGGCCGGACTGAATTTTGCATTCTTATTAACCTTATTAAAGTGTTTATGAAACGAAAATTAAGTTTGTCTTATTTGAAAGTACTTTTAAAATGACAAAGTAACACCTTTTGCAGTTTTTTGTTTCCTTACTTTGTTTTTAAGATATCACAGTTTGTTTTATAAGTGAAACTAACCAGTGACATCACAACGTGCATAATGACTTACCGGGAAAGGTTATATATCTTTGCTATTATCAGATGGAATCACTATGAAGCAATTGTGTGTGTGTGTTTTTCCCTTACAACAACAAAAGTATACATTCTCAACTGATTCTGTTTAATAATAGCAAAGATATATAACCTTTCCCAGTAAGTCATTATGTACGTTGTGATGTCACTGGTTAGTTTCACATATCAAACAAACTGAAATATCTCAACAACGAAGCAATGAAACAAAAAACGGCAAAAGATGTTACTTTGTCATTTTAAAAGTACTTTCAAATAAAACAAACTTAATTTTCGTTTCATAAGCACTTTAAGCCTTTGGGGTTGGGTCCGTAAAACTCGATGTTTCCCTCGTACCTCAATTGCTACAATTTTGACTATTTATAATATTGTGTAAAATTTCAAAACTCAAAAAAATCCAAGTCTGACAAAAACACCCAATTTTCAATAGCACGTACTCACCGCTTGTTTTAAAGCTTTTAATTCAGTCTGAAGAGCGGCGACCATCTCTTTCATTTTCCGTAAGTTGTTGGAGCATTCCTCTTTAATTTCCTTATGATGCCTGGTCGTGCGACTCTCCATGATGTTAATCAATTCTTGTCTGGCCATGTCGGTTTTCTTATCCGAGTCCTTCTTGTGGCCTTCAGCTTGTATTTCCAGTTTGACAACGGCTGCTTCTTCGATCCTTTTGATTTCCTTCACTTGGTCGTTAATAAACAGATCGAGTTGATCTTTGGAAAACTTGAAGTTGGATACAGTCTCCTTGCGAAGGGTCTCGCAAAACTGCTTTGATTTCTTCTCCATCTCCGCAATTTTGGCTTTCTTCTCCGCTTCAAGGCGACGCTCTGTTGCAGCATAGTGTTCGTCGAGTTTGAATTGACCTTAAAACACACAAAAAACCCCACTTAAATCAGTGTTGTGTAGAGTAAATGGTGAGACGGGAGAAGGGAGAAAACATCTGGTAGGAAGCGATCAAACCGCTTCAATCCCTGATTGGATGACTAACTGACTGACTGACTGACTGACTGACTGACTGACTGACTGACTGACTGACTGACTGACTGACTGACTGACTGACTGACTGACTGACTGACTGACTGACTGACTGACTGACTGACTGCATGACTGACTGCATGACTGACTGCATGACTGACTGCATGACTGACTGACTGCATGACTGACTGACTGCATGACTGACTGACTGCATGACTGACTGACTGCATGACTGACTGACTGCATGACTGACTGACTGCATGACTGACTGACTGCATGACTGACTGACTGCATGACTGACTGACTGACTGACTGACTGACTGACTGACTGACTGACTGACTGACTGACTGACTGACTGACTGACTGACTGACTGACTGACTGACTGCATGACTGACTGCATGACTGACTGCATGACTGACTGCATGACTGACTGACTGCATGACTGACTGACTGCATGACTGACTGACTGCATGACTGACTGACTGCATGACTGACTGACTGCATGACTGACTGACTGCATGACTGACTGACTGCATGACTGACTGACTGCATGACTGACTGACTGCATGACTGACTGACTGCATGACTGACTGACTGCATGACTGACTGACTGCATGACTGACTGCATGACTGACTGCATGACTGACTGCATGACTGACTGACTGACTGACTGACTGACTGACTGACTGACTGACTGACTGACTGACTGACTGACTGACTGACTGACTGACTGACTGACTGACTGACCGACTGACTGACTGACTGACTGACTGACTGACTGGACTGACTGACTGACTGATGGAAAAACGAGGAAAAAAAGAGATTTGATACCTCTCTGCACCATGTGCTTGCGCTAACTGCGTACGCCTAGTGTGTTAACGTTAAATTTCTAGGGGAGGCGACTGAGCCACCCTCGTTTGGAGTTTAGCCGCCCCCCCCCTGCTCAGCCCATAAAGATCATAAATAAAACTAGAGGGTTAATAAAACTACAGCCTGGGTGCAGTCCCAGTGATCGACAGTTGCTACAGCCTGGGTGCAGTCCCAGTGATTGACATTTGCTACAGCCTGGGTGCAGTCCTAGTGATTGACATTTGCTACAGCCTGGGTGCAGTCCTAGTGATTGACATCAGCTACAGCCTGGGTGTACTCCCAGTGATCGACAGTTGCTACAACCTGGGTGCAGTCCCAGTGATCGACAGTTGCTACAGCCTGGGTGCAGATCGACAGCATACTGGGTGCAGCCCTAGAATGGCATTTCTAGCATACTGGGTGCAACCCCAGATTGGCATTTACTTGGTGCAGCCCCAGATTGGCATTCACTGGGCGCAGCCCCAGATTGGCATTCACTGGGTGCAGCACCAGATTGGCATTCACTGGGTGCAGTCCCAGATTGGCATTCACTGGGTGCAGCACCAGATTGGCATTCACTGGGTGCAGCCCCAGATTGGCATTCACTGGATGCAGCCCCAGATTGGCATTCACTGGGTGCAGCCCCAGATTGGCACTCACTGGGTGCAGCCCCAGATTGGCATTTACTTGGTGCAGCCCCAGATTGGCATTCACTGGGTGCAGCCCCAGATTGGCATTCACTGGGTGCAGCCCCAGATTGGCATTCACTGGGTGCAGCCCCAGATTGGCATTCACTGGGTGCAGCCCCAGATTGGCATTTACTTGGTGCAGCCCCAGATTGGCATTTACTTGGTGCAGCCCCAGATTGGCATTCACTGGGTGCAGCCCCAGATTGGCATTCACTGGGTGCAGCCCCAGATTGGCATTCACTGGGTGCAGCCCCAGATTGGCATTCACTGGGTGCAGCCCCAGATTGGCATTCACTGGGTGCAGCCCCAGATTGGCATTTACTTGGTGCAGCCCCAGATTGGCATTCACTGGGTGCATACCTCGAGATGACACCAGATTGGCTCTACAGCATACGTGGTGCAGCTCAGCATACTCGGATGTGAATTGGCGTTGCAGGATATCTGGATATAACTTCGGATAAAAATGGTAACATTGGTATCAGTGGTTTGGCGCAGTTGTCGGATCACCAAGATGGGTGATTTATGTAGGATATATCACGTTTGGTGGTCAGGTCAAGATTGGAGATCACAATAGGGCATCCTGACCTGAATCCAAGTAATAACAAGCGCCTGGTAAGTCGGTGAACCCCCCGTCTGCACCTAACCAACCATACGGGGAAGTAAAGTGAATGCAGTTGTTAAATGAGGTTATTAGATAACCAAGGTTAACAACTAATAAACTGCGCAGGGCTTGGGACGAGAATGAGAGGCACACCACGCTTGGCCGATCATTGCGCCTTTTGACGGCACAGCGAAGACAGGTATCAGTAGCATCATAGTTAATAGAACACATACATGGTTTGGAAACTCGTCCAAAGTGATTGTTCTATGTTTTTGTTTAAGTTTATGAAAATTTGTGCAGTCATGGTATTGTATTTTCTGTATAATGAAGCAACGATCAGGTTTAATTAGTGTGTTGCTTCATCGTCACGTGTTGTAGTGCTTCATCGTTACGTGTCCATAGAATTTACTTCCATATAAGGAACTCCATTGTCAGTTCAACATGACCATGCTTCATGTTGAAAGACAATAGAGCTTCCCAAACCATGTATATGTTCTATTAACTATATGGTAGCATACAAGAAGTAAAGAAAATTGCGAAAATACCCACCATCCCTCCTTTAATCAAAAGCTATTTCCACCGATAAAATCGGTGTGATGGGTGTAGACGGTGGTGGTCAGGTCAAGATTGGCAGGATCAACAGGGCATCCCGACCTTAGTAGGAAAAGTCTGGGACCGAGCAGTTTGACATCCGGGTTGCAAGTTTGCCCCCCAATTGATTCAAGATGGCTGCCTTCAAATGGTTACCCGATTTTTGGCCCCAATGCCCCCTCTAGTTGTAATTATGATCTCTTTGCCCTAATCCCCCCTGCTTTCTACGGTCATGCTGCATGAATATACATTTGTATACCTAACTACAAGACCTTTTTCTTCCTATAAGTTTTTTAGCCATCTTACTTGTTTGAAAGGCAGCGTCGAGTTCTTGTTCTTTTTGGGCAAACTTCTTCAGCATGTTGTCGAACTGTGTTCTGGTATCCGCTTGCATTTTCTTGAAGACAGAATTGAAGTTAGCTTCCATTTTACTTTTTAACTCGTTGTATTTTCCGAGAAGTTGACCCTGGTACTTTTGAAATGTGTTCTCGTAAAGCTTGGTCTTCTCCTCGGCTATTTCCTCGATTTTCAAAACTTTGTCGCGCAACTCCGATTCGAGTAAGCCTTGCCTTTCCTCCAGCTAAAACATTAAAAAAGAAATTATATACATGATATGACGCTCAAGTCTTAGGCGTCTTACT
>JAWNZC010000001.1:3520000-3530000 GCA_035771165.1 Paragorgia papillata | reverse complement strand
CGACCATTCAAACAAACAAACAAACAAACAAACCATGCAACTAATCATGTGCAACCAACTAACCATGCAAACAAACAAACAATGCAACTAAATTACTAACGAACCACTACCAGTCATCCAACCGAACCAACCAACCAACCAACAATTATCCAATCACCCACCAACTATGCAACAAACCAACCATGAAACCAACTAACCAACCAACCAACTACAATTAGTGACAAAACCTCTTCGGACACATTAAAATAATAATTTATTTTCTGGCATAAACATAATCCGTTGACCCCCTACCCCCCCTTTTCAATGTTGGTGTACAACAAGATCATTTAGTTAGGAAGGCATGTGTAATGTAGACAGTGATACTTTTACCATTCAACATTGGAAAGGGGGTGTGTGGGGGGATATACATATCCTATAATTAGGAGAAATGTCCGAAGGGTTTTGTCACTGATTGTAGAAAAAACGTAAAAATCCCAAAATGTACAAAGTGCGAAAAAGAAGGCCTTGGATGTAGACTGGGTCACATTCTTACCTGTAGGTACGGCTGCTTTCCCGCCTTTGCGTTCCAGGCCTCGTTCCAATGCTGCCGTCTCGGTGCCATAACAATACTTGTAGACCTTTGTATCGGAATCTGGTCCTTCGAATAAATTCCCTTCTTTGTCGACGATACCACATTTATGAAAGACATCCCTCAGCATCCAAGTCTTATTATTATTCTTCTGGAAAGCTGGAGCTAATTCGATCTAAGGAATATCACAAGTTAGATTTGGCAATTCACTCGGTTAAAGTACACTACATTTAAGATCTAACGTTTCTTCAGAGACTAAATTACAATCACAGTAAAACTAGATATTTGAATTTACATACAAAAGGTTTTAACCAATAAAAAGCGAGAACCGCGTTTGTATGTAAATTTAAATATATAGTTTTACCTCTGAAGATATTGTACGTTATTACGTACCATCAGTACAAACGTTAGATCTTAATAAATATTTTAAAAAATGCCACTGCTTCGTGTTTTATGCTGGGCTCTTATATTCATCAATAGATTACGCTTTCCGCCTGGTGAATCTATATCCAATACATGATTTAGAAATTAGAAAGTCCGCCATCTCGGGTCAATCACTTTTTTCCAGTCAAGCAATCCACGGCCAGTGACGAAAAAAGTAAAGCGACTTGCTTTATCGAGAGATAAGGTAATCCATAGTCAATCGAGATACGGTCTGGAAACTCGGCAAACTTCAAAGCGCCTATAATGAGCTGTGATTTTATGTTGAACCGTACCTTACACCGTGCACATCCTTTGTTTTAGGTTTATTAATATTTAAATAGCACGGTTGAGTGATTGAACTGAAACGTTGCTATTGGACAATTCGTTCATTATACTAAAATACAATGTGTTCAGTGACCGTGCACAAAAATGCATAAAGGCGAACAAAAAAGATAGACCAAAGACTTTAGCTGAGTTTCCCAGACCATATCTCGATTGACTATGGGTAATCTTAAGTCAAGTCACTGGTAACATATGACAGTGTTTAGATACTGATAACGCGATAGCTCTCATCCCTTGATGGAACTCAACTTCGTATCGAATTAACTACATGGAGAAACCGTTATAGTGTTGGTTTCGTGGAGGGAGGGAAACCGGAGAACCCGGTAAAAACCCCTCAAAGCACACGAGTGAACCAACAACTCTACTCACATGACTGCCAAGTTGGTCGCCCATCTGAGTACTAATTCCATTTCACCAGGCTTAACTTCAGCGGTGATAGACAGCGCGCTAACCGCGGCCTGTGGCATCCATGCCTCCTTACCAGTAACTTCGTTAAGAAGAGGACGTCAAGAGGAAATCGCACTGCGGAGCACGCACTAGTTCTAAGCACGGTAAACACGGTTTCCAACTAGGGTTTACGTTCGGGATTTTGTTGGAGTTAGGTGATATTAGAGAGCTTAAGCATATTAGGCGTTTTTGAGACACGGACGGTGACCGGAAGAACAGGAATACAATACAGAACTACTGAACCGCGTATTCTTTGAAAATACTTTTTTTACCCAAAACAAAGGCTATGAATATAATCACATATCTAAACTGTTAGCTTATAAGCTTAAATTTCATCTTTATTCCTTTATTTTATATTGTAATGTAATGAAATTATCCCCCTTAAAATACAAGTTTCAGCCTACTTTAAATGTCTCATTGTGGTAAAACAACGATAACAGGCTCAACGTTCTAGAAGTTCCCGTCGTCTCAAGAACGTGAAAATGCTCTCAATGACGTCTTGTGCAGAACGACGACGGCGTTCTCTTTGCTCTTGGGATTTCAAATTGCTCATTATCATTGTTTTGAATGAAAAATGCTACTGAATTACAACGCCGTCCGTGGCTCTAAAACGTCTGTTGCTTAAGCTCTCTAATATATGATTTTGAACAGATACAGGCAAATTTCAAAAATCTGAGCCCAAAATATGATTTTCCTGCGATACGCACCGCACGCGGCTTCCTCTTAAAGCCTACGGGTACGAAGAGCCTGGTACTCTGGCCCAATTTCAAAAGAAATAAGGGCCAGGTAACCACTAATTATAATCTCGCGTCATTCAGGGCTAAATCCACTTGTACGTCTGCGCATGCATGAAATGCGCGAAAATTTCAACCAATAGGAAAGCAGAAATCTTTAGTGGTTACCTAGGTTAAGAGTTCACTCACTGACCTCTAAAAGAAGACTGGATCGAATAACTCATTGATCATCAGGGTTAGAAAATAAAGAGCGCGAAATGTTGATTTGGTCTCTTGCTAATAGCGCCAATCAGGTAATATTACAGGTGCTAATCAGGCAACTGTTTAGGTAATAAAAGTAGCGTGCTGCGTAGGCAGTGTAGAAACAACAATCAAAATATAGTAAGGTTAGATATACTGCCGAAACAGAGAACGTAGGAAGCTAAAGTTTCGAGCGAAGGTCCACGTTTCTCTCTGATGAAGGGCCTTCGCTCGAAACGTTAGACTCCTATACGTTCTCTGTTTCGGCAGTATATCTAACCTTACTATATTTCAACTGTGTAGGTAGATCAGTACGACAATGGAAAATTCTGAACACGATGCTGTGTATTTGGTTGTAAAAAACAAACACAAAAGAAAAGTAAAAGAACGAGAATAAACTCTGTAGTGACATTTCACACATGCAGTTGGTTCCTTAGGGGCTGTTTACATGGAAGGCGGGACGGGACGTTTGCCGGGATGGGACGTTAAGTGGGATTGCATCGCTACTATATTTTCCCTTTATTTAACTCATTTCGTTTACAAGAAGAATATGTTTACAGGGACGTTTTGTCTGTGCTGTAGCCCCGTGCACCCCTCCCCCCCTCCCCCTCGGCCACGACGACACTTTTCGAGCAATAGTGGCTCGACGCAGTCTTCTTTAGAGCCCAATACTATAAGTTCACTGTTTACCTCGATAAAGTTCGGAGGGACTTTGCTTGCTAGATAGCCAGTTCCTGTTGGCCCTTTACCAGCCTTCTGTTTCACCGCAGCGGCTGCATTGGCAGCGGACTGTTGCAGCCTTGAAATAACGCCATCTTTTGCTTTCTGAGTCACAACACACCACGCCAATTGTTCGCCCAAAGTAGACAGTTCTGAAGTCTTTCCTGGACAAAATAGAATTTGTTACGGTTATTGGATAGAGAGTAACGTTGTCTAGTCTTTAGACACGTCTGCGGTGTTTGGCAGTCACGCTGCAAACACCAACAATCCCGGACAAAAGTCATTGGGACAACGTGCGAAAATAATCAAATACGGCAAAGTATCCCAACAATTTTGTTCAGGATTGTCTGAAAATGACGAATTTCTAATTTTTCAATAAAACACATTTTTTTAGCTTTGTAACATTGCAAAAGATCTACATTTCATTGAAAGAGTCGCCGTCTCTGCACTCCCTTACCCCCTCAATGGGAAAATTAAACTAGAAACTTAAACTAATTGTTTTAAACTTCTTATGTCATGTTCGCTAACACGCTTAGTTAGCCCTATTTCGTAGTGCTTTAAAGGTGACGTACAGTCCGTTCTGCGCATGACCGCAATGTGGTTCCAAAAACATGACATTCGTAGATAATTACATGAAGTACTCAGCAAAATGTAAACCGTTAGGAACAACATGGCAGAAAACCAAGCGATTCGGCGAGGATATCTCCTCGGATTTCTTCTATTTCTCCTGAAAATGTTTTGTTTTGGGTACAAGTAATGAATAGGAACCAAGAAAAGCTTACAATCTTGAATAAGGTATTAGTATTATTTTTGTAAATAAAGATGTAAACATTAGTTTCGTAAATGCGCAGAACGGACTGTACATCACCTTTAAGCTTTTGTGTTAGCCGTTTAAACATCAATTTCAGTGTCTCTCTATACATACCTTGTTCTATTTTTTGCTCGGACAAAGAGCTATAAATTACTCCCACGGCTAATTGAGCCATTCGACGAGCCGGAGCATGAAGAGAAACTGAGGTTTTCGAAGAATCAGCTGTAAAAATACACGCAAACGATATCTTCAAAACACATCCAGCCGATAAAGTAACACATAATTCAAGATTTGAGTTAAAGCCACAACGATGGTAATGAGAACATGGTGATGATGAAGATGGTGATGATGTTGAAGATGGTGATGTTGAAGATGGTGATGATGGTAATGATGAAGATGGTGATGTTGAAGATGGTGATGTTGAAGATGGTGATGATGATGAAGATGGTAATGATGAAGATGGTGATGTTGAAGATGGTGATGATGATGAAGATGGTAATGATGAAGATGGTGATGTTGAAGATGGTGATGTTGAAGATGGTGATGATGATGGTAATGATGAAGATGGTGATGTTGAAGATGGTGATGATGATGAAGATGGTAATGATGAAGATGGTGATGACGATGAAGATGGTGATGTTGATGATGGTAACGATGAAGATGGTGATGTTAAAGATGGTGATGATGAAGATGGTAATGATGAAGATGGTGATGTTGAAGATGGTGATGTTGAAGATGGTGATGTTGAAGATGGCGATGATTAAGATGGTGATGATGAAGATGGTGATGATGAAGATGGTGATGATGAAGATGGTGATGATAAAGATGGTGATGATGAAGATGAAGATGGTGAGGATGAAGATGGTGATGAAGATATGAAGATGGTGATGATGAAGAACATGGTGATGATGAAGAACATGGTGATGAAGAACATGGTGATGATGAAGATATTGTGATGAAGAACATGGTGATGATGAAGAACATGGTGATGATGAAGAACATGGTGATGATGAAGATGGTGATGAAGAACATGGTGACGATGAAGAACATGGTGATGATGAAGAACATGGTGATGATGAAGATGGTGATGAAGAACATGATGAAGAACATGATGAAGAACATGATGATGAACATGATGAAGAACATGATGAAGAAATGATGATGAAGAACATGGTGATGAAGAACATGGTGATGATGAAGAACATGATGAAGATGGTGATGATGAAGAACATGATGAAGAGGGTGATGATGAAGAACATGGTGATGATGAAGAACATGGTGATGAAGAACATGATGAAGAACATGATGAAGAACATGATGAAGATGGTGATAATGAAGAACATGGTGATGATGAAGATGGTGATGAACATGATGACATGAAGAACATGGTGATGATGAAGAACATGGTGATGATGAACATGGTGATGAAGAAACATGGTGATGATGATGAAGACATGATGAAGATGGTGATGATGAAGAACATGGTGATGATGAAGAACATGGTGATGATGAAGATGGTGATGAAGAACATGGTGATGATGAAGAACATGATGAAGATGGTGATGATGAAGAACATGGTGATGATGAAGAACATGGTGATGATGAAGATGGTGATGAAGAACATGGTGATGATGAAGAACATGATGAAGATGGTGATGATGAAGAACATGGTGATGATGAAGATGGTGATGAAGATGGTGATGACATAGATGATGATAATGAAATGATGATGATAATGATGATAAAGTTGGTGATGATAATGAATGATGATAAAGTTGGTGATAATGATGTAATTGGTGATGATGATAATAATGTAATGATGATGATGATCGAGGATAATGATGGCGAGGATAATGATGGCGATGATAGTAGTATGACCATAGTTATCAACTTAAAGCCTGTTAAAATAATTTGCAGATTAAAGTCACTACGATTTAATAGTCATCAAAAATCTGAACCTAATTGACAAAATCAGATTTCCTTCAACTTACTTGGCTCAGCCAAACACTGGATCTGATCACTGTACCACAAAGTCAATCTGTGCGCCACATCTGTACATATGTCCACCTGTTCACCGATGGTCGCCAAACAAGAGATGTACTGCCCTATTTCCTTTTGCCGATACTTGTCAATATTTCTCATCACAGTAGTACCCGCTTTAATAAAGGTCTTCATGAACATTACAAAAAGCAAAACAACAGATGTAAGTTTTGATGATGATGATGATGACGGTGATGATGGTGGTGGTAATGATGATGGTGGTGATTATGATTGATGGTAATGATTGATGGTGATAAAGAAGATGGTGGTAATGATGGTAGTGATAATGATTGGTGATGATGATGATGATGATAAAGAAGATGATGGATGAATGATTGATGGTGATGATGATGGTAGTATTGATGTTGTGGTGATTATGATTGATGGTAGTGATAATGATTGATGGTGATCAGTGGCGTGGTGGCAGGGGTCCCCCCCCCCCCCAGCTGGGGTTGCAGAAGGGGCTCCAAAACTTAACAAAATAAACCTATTTCTTTGTATAGCTTGGTCTTCAATGGGGGATATAAAGATCTGAAATCTGTAATCTTTTGTGTTTTCTATGAAGTTTTATAATCTTCAGAATTCTGTAAAATCTCACTCCAAAATGCAGGAAATGGCATATCAGAGACTCTAGATTTCAACATTCTCCGGGGGAGCATGCCACCGGACACCCCTAGATGTTTGGCGCTACTTCGTGGTCTTTGAGAGAACCCGTCGTTTGTTGTAATATTATATATTGCTACTACAGTTATTTTAAAACCAAAAAATGTGATCATTTATCAAATACAGTAATGTCTTTTTTCTTTTTCTTTTTTTTTGGGGGGTGGGGGCGCCAAAGCTAATCTGGCCACCCCAGCCTGAAACTTGCCACCACGCCACTGATGGTGATGATGATAATGATGATGATGATGGTGGTGATGGTGATGATGGAGGTTATTGGGATGATGATAATGACAACTAGAGGGCAGTCAGAGACTGCATATAGCTCCGCGAGTGGGTTATTCGAGATGTTTAAAAAGAAAACGAACCATCCCGCTAACCAGGCTAGCTCACGAGACCAACACGTGCATGTATGAATAAAATGCTTGATTGCACTCGTACCAAAATTATGCAAAAATATTTGCATAAAATAAGGATAATGAGCGCAATCAAGAATTTCTTCTACACGGAGAATCTTGCGGTCAGGCTGTTATTAATTTCTCATCCAAATTTTTACTAAATTCAGCCAAAATTTAATGGATTGGTCGTTGGTCTATGGCCAACCCTTCTGCAAAACATTCATGAAAATCGGTGTAATACTTTTGACATATCCTGGCGGCAGATAGACAAACCAACCAACCAACCAACCAACCAACCAACCAACCAACCAACCAACCAACCAACCAACCAACCAACCAACCAACCAACCAACGAACCAACCAACCAACCAACCAACCAACCAACAAACCAACCAACCAACAAACAAACAAACAAACAAACAAACAAACAAAGAGACAGACAGACAGAACGAGGTAAAAACATAACCTCCTGGCGGAGGTGATGATGATGATGATGATGATGAAGATGAAGGTGAAGGTGATGAAAATATTGATAAAGTTGACAATGTTGCTAATTATGATAATCGAATCGTTCTAACACTAATTTTATACGAAAACTACGGTAATGTTTTCTACCTTAGCCAATCCTGCCACGGTACGGCCAACCAACGGGTCCAATTTAAATACAGCCAAGATGCCACCGCTTACAGTGTCGATCGCCTTGGCTTTCCCAGCAAGACTTCCAGCAGTCGCTTTTGCCATTCCACTGGCTATAGCCTGAAACAGAAGTCAAGTCAACAAAATTGACCTCCCAAAGAACAAGAGTAGCGCAAACTAATTTAGTCACGTCCTGCATCACAAAAACATAAGACTAAGTGCGCACTGCGTACATGCGGCTACCATTGAACTATAAGACTGGAACGATAACTCAGGGGGGGATTTTGAAACCAGTGCCAGTCCCTTTGCAGGTAGCTCCCGTGCTTCGAGTTACTTAATTTTCATCCTACCATATATTTTGTTTGGGACGATAACAAATTACTCCAAAACAATGGATTGAAATACATTGTTTTATACGCATGTTTTTAGAAATAGCATTGGCTTCAATTTGATGTATAGTATAAGTTTCCTCATTATTTTAAACTTTTTAAAATGTTGTAAATGTTCGACCATATTTCGCTGGGAAATAACTTGAGCTGAAATACTTAACGCTGAACGTTGGGCTATATATGAAACTGAAGCTATTGAAAAATGCTATTTGGTATAGAAACGTCAAGACTTTAGCTAAAAGGGAAATAATTAAAAAATATAAAAACAAGTTAAACAACTGCCATCTTGTAACCTACGGCAAACAAAATGGCAGTTGTTTTTTAATTATTTCCCTTTTAGCTAAAGTCTTGAAGTTTCTATACCAAATAGCATTTTTCAATAGCTTCAGTTTCATATACAGCCCAACGTTCAGCGTTAAGTATTTCAGCTCAAAACTCAGAAAAACTAACATTTAAAGATTTTTGGCTTCATCCAATCATAGGGCCTGACTTATGGAGTTAGCGTTCCAGTTTACTTAGAGTTCAATGACGGCTACATGTTTAAAGGTGTTGCTTGTTACACTGTGCAATTTTGTTGTGAAACTGCAATGGTTTTAACTAAAGCAAGCGAGACAAGTTTCACCATGGATAGTAAAATGAGTGGATTGGAAACTAATAGTCACGTGAGGTGTTTCCAGACCGCCGATTGGCTGAAAAGCGTTTTTCTTTGCTCGAGAGATGTTGAAACCTAGTTGCAAATTGTGATGTCACGAATGGCGTGAGTACGCTTGTTTTACTGAGGTTTTTAGTAAAATTTTCTTCAAATTCTTCATATCCTCACATTCAGATGACTATGTTGACGTTTCAAATGATTTTATCGCCTTACAAACCTGCCTAAGCCACAATCGAGCGTTCGGGGTAAGCGTTGTTGATCTTTGTTTTGATGATTCCTGTGTTGTTTTGAAGAAACTGGCATCCCCAAATTGTGCTTTGTTTTGCTCGGAATTTGGGATGCATATTTTAACTAGTAAACCTTGATATCTTCTTTTAAAATGAGTAAGAATAGACGGACATTTTGTCGTATTGTGGCTTTGTCGTATTTACAGACAATTCGATTAACATTTTAGGCTGTATTAATCCCAAACTTTGAATATACTCGGGTTTTTTAAGCTTGTCAATTGCAACCAGGTTGTTATGCTCACGCCATCAAGTTTCCAATCCAGTCTTTTAATATATCCATGGTTTCACGAGGAGTGTTACACGGTGGAGATGTGTGTGGTTCATGAAATGTGTCACACGACGGCGTTCAGTGTACGAGGTAGCCTGGTACCTTAGCCCAATCAAAGAATATGGGCCAGGTAACCACTAAAGACTTCTGTTTTCCTATTGGTTAAATTTTCGCGCGTTTTTATTGGCTATGGGTAAAACTGTAATCGTCACCAGGGGAGTTAGCCCTGGAGGATGGGATTAGTGGTTACCTGGCCCATATTTCTTTTGAAATTGGGCCAGGGTACCAGGCTAAGTATGAGGCTGACATTATCTTAATTATGCTTTTCGGCGGCCGCGCAGAACCGTAAGGCACTGAAAACAAGTTTACTGGTCGCTTGTCGTAT
>JAWNZC010000001.1:3405000-3515000 GCA_035771165.1 Paragorgia papillata | reverse complement strand
CAAGTACACAACACGAGATATTGTTAAGGCATTAAGATTACTATAAAAGGTACAATTTAAGACTTGAAATTGAATTCTGCGTAGATTTTATAGTCTGTTTTTCAGTTTATATCATTGTGAAATTTCTTCCTTGTCGGCACTGAAGAAAAACAACGGAATTTAAATGTTTTACACGAATGTGATAAAGGATTTATCATCGCGACTGAAGTGTTTTTTAGACAACCTCTGTGATAACGAACTCAGTATCTCAGTTTTCTTAGACAACGTCGATGATCTTGAACACCTCTAACTACGTAAGTTATTTACCTCGGGCCTAATTCTGGTAAATAACTGACGTAGTTACCTTGGGTTCGGTAACTAACCTATACTTCTGGTTAAGGTTAAGGTTAAGGTTAAGGTTAAGGTTAAGGTTAAGGTTAAGGTTAAGGTTAAGGTTAAGGTTAAGGTTAAGAGATAATTGAAGTTTGTGGCTTAAATCTTTAAAAAAAAACATCTAAAGAAAAAAACTATTGTTTTCAGTATACACTTCGAAAAACGAGGAGCTTGATGGAGGTCTGGGCGCCGACTAATGGTGCTACCGACCGTCAAAGATGCTACCGACTGTCTACGGATTCCAAATTTGCACCGGGCAACGTACTGGCAGGTCACGTTCACCTGTGTGAAGTATGCACCACATTCACCCTTCGTTCAGGCTCGGTGCACTTGCCGCACGTGCGCGGAGCCTGAACCGAAGGGTGAATGTGGTGCACGCTTCTTCTTCACACAGGTGAACATATTTACGATCAAGAGAGTTGTCAGCCACATCACTGTTAATTAAACTGCAAAGGCAGTCAGTCACTTTCGAAATCTACCAACAACGTGCAAAAACACCTTGATCAAAAGGCAAAGCTGTTCAACTTTTTTTCCAACTCCAAAAGCGAAAGTAGCAAAGAACTTACAACATGCCTCATGGCCACACTCCATCACACGGCTAACAACTCACCGGAAGCATGAATAGTAGAGAAAGTAAAATGTGCAAGTAATTACATGGTCACCTCGAAATCCCTTGTTTCAAGAAGGACGATTAATGTCGTATTTCCCTCATCAATACTGGATGAGAGACGTTTATAGAACTAAAGCTGCTCTGCAATTCTGTGAATCGTCTTTCAACTTCCCTAGTACCGTAAAACACTTTATACCGACTCTGTGACAAAGTATCTTATTTCTTTACGGAAATAATGTTTTAAAAAGTAAATTAAGACATAAAACCAGGTTAACAGAAGCTCAACTGGCTCAGAAACGCTAATTATTACAGTCTAGCACCACCACGTAAACAAGTCGTTGGTCATTGCGTAAGCACGCTCAGTAGCCAACCAGAACGTGTGTTGCACCAAACCTGTTTTCAAAACTGGTTTGACACGTCCAAGATCAGGGAGACGGCTAGCTACATCAAGGTCTCTTAGCTTTTCCTTCATGTAGAGACTTCTGCCAGCAGGGAACAAACCCAATACTAGCCAGACGCTCTATAGGAAGGCGATCATGACATCCGTCTAGACAGATCGGAAAAATCATCGAATCATTAAAACCAAAAATTATTAGTATTTTCTTGTCGCAAATTTTATACGCTTTAATTTGATGTGGAGATTAGGGTATCTGCGACGTAATACGGACGCGCTACATCCTTTAGGCTGGAGACAACACCTACCTAACGACTTCCTGATGATCTGTCTCTTGGGCAATATCTAATGGAGTTTTGCCTTCATTGTTTCTGATTCCTTTATTGATATTGATTTCGTGAAGTAGATACTCCACCACTGCCGTATTCCCTCGAGCTGCAGCTATACCAAGAGCGTAATTGCCTAAAATAAAAACACAATAGTTATAGATAGATATGTGTGACGTGATGACACGGCTTGGTGTGGAGTGGTGTAGCGTCTGTCGTGGAGTGTGGTGTAGAGTAGTGGGGAGTGTGGTTGTGTGGTGTAGAGTAGTGGGGAGTGTGGTTGTGTGGTGTAGAGTGGAGTGGAGTGGAGTGGAGTGGAGTGGAGTGGAGTGGAGTGAGTGGAGTGGAGTGGAGTGGAGTGCAGTGGAGTGGACGAACGAACGAACTATAAACGAAGGAACTTAAAGGCAGAATATAGAGCGCTGCTGAGTCGTTACTCGTTACGTTACTTCAACTGAAAATTCTGGGTTTCCCTATTAGCAAATCTAATCAATAAACCGCTTTTTTATTCAATCGAGTACGTGCAAGGCGATTCTAAAACAGCCCGTTTTCTAAACTTGTTCGCAAAGGGTATTAAAGCAACAAAAATCAAAATCAATTTATACCGTTCTGATTAATAAACATATATACTAATGTATCCAAGTTTTTTGATACATGCTTCTGAGGTGGGTAAAGCAAAATCTTTACTTATTTATACTTATACCAATATGTATGCATGTCTGAAGTCCGTTTTCACATCAATGTACATACAGTACAGTATTTTCAAAAGCATGGAAAGCACTCGACTATCAGCAAAATGTAATTTTATTATAAGTAATACTATGAAAAAAGGTGTATTAGCTATTACCAAATCATTAATAATTCATAAGGAAAATTCAAATGAAATGAATGTATCAATATTTGAAAATACTGTTAAAACATTGATTAATAAAACATCAATGTTTTATCAAAGTTATTAGACACTATAGTGTCTCAAATTCAGCTTTTTCTGACGTAAAATGATCTTATCTAACCTTTCCTACGACTCTTAAACAAAGTATTCATAATTTACACTTAGAATTTGACAAGTTAAAATATCCGCATTTACAATGGGGAGCCGAAGGTGATCCATTTGGGGGTGCCCATAACGATCGGCTATTTTAACTACTACAATCAAATTCATTAATAACTCATAAAGGAAATTCAAAAGAAATGAATGTTTAATCAATATTTTTAAACACTGTGAAAACATTCATTATATAATAAAACATCAATGCTGTAACAGATATACAGCATACTAACTAATTAAGACCCATTAGTTCAAATTGAGCTTTTTCCTTGTTTAAGGTGTCTCCATACAGTTTCTTGAAAAATGGAAAATACAAGTTTAAGAGTCCAAAACACGTGATTAAACAATTCGAAAAAAGAATAAAACTAAATGTTATGCATTGTTAAACAGTCTGACAATCAAAAACTGCTACGTTTCAAAATGGCTGCCAATTACCCTTCAAACTAATTTAATTCGGGAAAAACTTTGGTGACCCTCAATTTTTTTTTCATTAAAACTTTCCTTGAAGTATGAGTAATGAATAGGCCGATTTAAAAAAATTCTGTAGAACGAAATTTTTTAAAAATTAACAAACATGATTTTTTCGGAAAAAAAATTATTCGTTCTACAGAATTTTTTTAAAATTGGCCTATTGATTACTCATACTTCAAGAAAAGTTTTAATGAAAAAAAAATTGGGGGTCGAATTAAATTAGTTTGAAGGGTAACTGGCAGCCATTTTGAAACGTCATTGTTGCCATAGCAATGGTAACAGTTTTTGATTGTCAGACTGTTTAACTATGCATAACATTTAGTTTTATTCTTTTCCCGAATTGTTTATGTACGTGTTTTGGACTCTCAAACTTGTATTTTCCATTTTTCAAGAAACTGTATGGAGCCACCTTAAATAATTTGTTTTTGCTTTTTTACGACTGCTAAACAAAGTATTCATGATATATAAACACATCGTAGTTTTCGGCTCGCCATTATAAATCCTATATTACAGTTCGGCCGCTCATATCGAAGAGGGTCATTTAGTAAAAAATCGGGAATTTTACTAAATGACCCAAAGCGAGTGAGTGAAGGCAAGATAATGGGTCTAGTTCTATCGTAATTCATTTAGACACACCTATCCTCTAGATATTCCTCGCGTGAAAACAAAATGACGGCAAAAATCTTCCAGGAGTAAAGTACGTTTTGAAGAAGAACTGAAGAATTGTATTACGAGGACGTTGCATTAAGGTTTTAAGGCCAAGAATTGAAGAGAGTCAAGCCTCCTCTAAAATAAAACAGTTTTCTCTTTTCTAAAACGCATGATAGTATATACACACTGTAAAAACAAACTGGTTAAAATAACCAATTTTTATTGGTTATAAAAAAAATGGTTATTTTAACTAATTTGCTATTGGTTAAACCAATTCTAACGATTATTATTGGTTATTTTAACCAATTTAATATTTGTCACATTTGTTGTAACCATTATAAATTGGTTATTTCAACCAACATGATAATGGTTATAAATTTTGTAACCATAAAAAATTGGTTATATTTACTATAACTATAGAAAATTGGTTATTTCAACAAATCAGAAAGTTTATCAATTTAACCACTGTGAATTGGTTGTTTTTTAACCAAATATTGTTTGGTTATATTTACCCTAACCATTATGAAATGGTTAATTTAACCAATGAGTAATCGGTTATATCGATTTTGAATTTCTTCATATAGGTAAACCAGATAAAACCATTCTCTAAGATTCAATAATTGTTTAGCCATTATTAGATAATTATGTTAACAGATTAGCCATCGGTTACCTAATATCTACATATATTAAATATTTTATTGAAAGCATTCAATTATACTGAATCCTGGATCTGCAGAGGTTATAGTAAGTAAAATTTTATTTTTTTATAAGAAAATATACAATAATAGTCTTAACTCTTTCCTGTCCGAATTGGTCTTTAGTATTTTATTCTGGCTAACGCCAGACGATTTTATTCATCTCTGGGGAAGCCCTCGGACAGGAATGAGTTAATACCCGCTATTCATCGATCATCGTCGCGAAAGCGTGCCTAAAAGCCGGCCGCGCAGAGCAATTAAGTAGACTATATAGAAAACCAGGCCGAGTTGTCTGATTCTAGTATAAATGTGAAAGAGTTCTAAAAAAATAAATGTCCACAAGTTGTTTGAAACTCCTTTACTTCATCGTTTTAGGCTTTCGGAAATAAATTTTGTTCGCAGTATATATTTTTTCAAACATATAATACCCACGATGCCATGCACGACACATTTGGAAGCTAGTGCCAGCGTTGCATTGCGGGATAGCGTCGTTTGGATAGCGTGGTTCGTGTTTGTGTTCTTGGCGAGTGAGCGTCAAATTAACTATTTTAAAGTATTCACCGGTATTTTAAATTGTTTATAAGTTAGCTAGAAAAGTTAATAATCAGTTATTTTCACCCAAAAGTGAAGTGGGCCGTGTTTGGATTTGAAGACTTGCCGCTGATGCGAAGTTAACAGACAACAATCAACATTGGATGATGGATATACTCATAGTGATATATTTAACAAATAGATTCCATTTTGTCGTTGTCTGTTCAGTTATAGATGCACAGATGACGTCACAACGTGGTAAGAACAAAAACGTGGCCCACGAGACGCAGTCGAGTGGGTCACTGAATAATTAATAGTTATTTTCAAACTTGGAAATTATTTACAAACAATCCCTTGAAACAAATAATGTATGGATTATTTAATTCTTTGTTAAATAAATCATAGATTGTTTAGCTCATATAAATACATTTCTAAATAATGAATTTAGATAAATAATGCTAAGCCTAAAATTAAGACATTATTGCCAGTCATATAATCATTTTTTTAAATTTGGCACCCAAGTATTTCAACTTTCAAGCTCAGGTTTTCAAGTAATTTTAAGCTTCCTTTTACAATCATGATTTTTAACTTCAACATATAGAATACTGTCTAAGATTTTGAATTATTACATTGTTGAACACAAGGCTTTCCAATCACTGGTAGTAGTAATTCATTATGTCCACACACTTTGTATTGCAGGACTAATAATGAAAATATCTCACAAGGTGATTGACAAAGAAATCCAGAACAACATCAAAGCAAAGTTGAATAACATTGAAAAATGCCATAAGTTGAAAAAAAATAATTAACTATTGTAAATAACTAGTTGCTGTATTCCACTACAATATTTTTTAACCATTGCAATATTTTTTTATTTGTAATTAAAAAGAGTTTTTCTTTTTTTCTGAATTTGTTTTGTTGTTTTTTCTTCACTGTTTGACATCATTTTTGTTTTTTGGTTTTGACATCATTGATTCATTATTATAAATTCTTATCCATAATTTAATTTTTCTGCTTTTGATCCTTCATTTTATATATAACCATATTTATTAAATGTTAAAACTTGCTAAATCAGTGAATTTTAACTTTATCCATGTGTTTACAGGTTTAAATCTATTTTGACCAAATTAAATTGGTTAAACTAATAGGACTAACCAATTTTTATTGGTTATCTCAGATGCATACATTTGACCAATATTTATTGGTAAAAAATAACCACTTTCCTTTTTGCAATATTTTTTCCAATCTTTTTCTGCTAGCTTTTATATTTAACTTCTTGTTGTCCACTCGTTTCTATTTCTGTTTCATATCTACTTTTGTAATCTCAATTTTACCTTTTCTTTCACGTATTGACTCTTGCACTGTACCACTATTTTGTAAACATTCTCAGCAAAATGCGCGTGCGCGGTACTAAACAATTACGCATAAACCTAAACTAACCAATCTCGTTTCACTCAACATGTTTTAAAAAAAACTTTTATTTAAAAATAGAAAAAAATACTCTTACAAATTGAGGAAAACAAAGTTCTTATAATATACAATTCTAAAATATCTACCAAGCTACAGCAGTAGCCCACATTCGAACTTCATTCATTGGGGGAAGTTCTTCCCATGAATAGCGATCAAAACTGAATGATTCAACTGACTTAAGGCGGTATCCTCGCTCCTCGCTCCCACCCATTACAACAATTGCATTCCCAGTAACAACCGCCGCACATCCTCCCCTCTTATATTTCATTGCAGGTAACATATGACTCTTTTCTGACTGAACATTATAAATAACAACAGTATTTAACGCTTTACCATCCTTGTCTTCACCGCCTATTACAATTACATTGTCACCCCAACTTACTGTTGCCATTAGAGACACAGCAAAAGGAAGTGGAGACATTTCTTTACATTCGTTCTTGTTAATATCGTACATCATGACGCTATCAACACTATCTTCAGAGCCGAAGGTTGTACGTCCTCCAACAATAAACACTTTATCATTAAATAATTCTACGCGAACAAACACTTTCGGTTCTGGCATTCTAGTTAAGAACTTTGAGGTAAAAGGAGGATCAAGTGAAACTTCATATATACTGTCAGAGAATTTGCCATCATACCCTCCTATTACTAACAACCGTGCATTATAAACTACACTACAGTGTCCACGCAACTTGCAAGGTAGTTTGGCTGGAAAATCAAACCATTGCGCGGACTCCATAATGGGGTTAATGGATAAACTTTCCATGCTATCACTAACACCATGACCAGTCCCACCTCCGGAGACAGTTATTTGGTCTTTGTAAATAAATGCGGATGCTGTATAACGACATTCTTTCATTGAATGTAATACTGTCCACGACCTGGTCGACGAGGTAAACATTTCCACGGAATTTAGCGTGTTACCATTCCAACCACCTGCAATAACCACACCAGACTTCGTGCCTCTGTCATCAGTTTTGACTTCTTCAATTTTTTTCATCATTTTCTCTTGCTCAGTTTGAATATCACGCAATGTTTGACTTTGATCTGGTAGTGTTGTCAGCTGCTCCTTGATTTCATTCAAATTCATCTTTATTTCCGCCATGTCGTTATTTGCTGTTGCAACGTTCATCTTATTAAGTTCGTCCATTTCTTGAATCTTGTCATTCATTGCCTTCAAGCTCATCTTATTAACTTCGTCTATTTCTTCAAGGCGTTCAAGCTTGTCGTTTACTGCTGTCAACTTCGTCTTAACTTCGTCCATTTCTTCAAGTTTGTCGTTTACTGCTGTCAACTTCATCTTAACCTCGTCCATTTCCTTCGCCATCTCAGCGCAATTGTGGCACTTCACCACTCTGAATTCGCAAACTTCTGTCTCGTGGTGAGTTCGATCTCGTTTGTTGATCTCCACAAGACATCCTTCGTTGGAACACACCACTGGAGTGAACCCACAATCTTTGACGTGACGTTCAAGATTTCCCAGCTGCACAAGCTCACGACAGCCTCTGTTGAAATAATCACAACGAATATTCAACTCAGACATACACCCCGTCACGATTCTTGGAGCTGGAGTTAATGTTTCCAATGTGAGTTCTTCCTTACAGGAAGGACATGTAGACGAGTTCGTCAGATGTCGAGTGATACAGGGCAGGCAGAAAAGATGTTGGTTTCTCTGGCACATTACTGGTTGTTTGAAGACGTTAAGACAAATTGGACAATGGTAGTTTTGACTAACGTCATTCTCAAACCGATCTTCCTCGTAACCTTGCTCGTAGGATTCCATGTCTTGGCGCTTTCTCTTTTCTCAATAAGAAAGCTAAATTTCTTCTTTCATCGTTGAAAGTCTGTGTTAGCAATTTAGGAATATCGTTGATCGTAAATGATTAGTGTAGAGCGACAGACGAATTAAGACCTTTTACTTTCACTTTGCCACGTCAATAGACAAGAATAATTTGATATTTCGAAATTGAATACAGCAGAATCTCGTGATTAAAAGGTCGTGACCTCGACGTTATTAAAATACCGGATGTGATTTTCACTTGGATTTCCAAACAATGCATGTCCTTCGAGTTATTCAACTGCAAAACAAATTCCCATTTCTCAAGCGAGACTTTCTGATCGCCAGTGAGATGCTTTTAGTGTAATAGCCAGACGGTTTATTGGTACCATTTTAGGGGACATCACAAATGGTGACATTTACTGACATACATATTTCAAAATATCTTTTTACGTAGTAAATAAATATATGGGATACAGTAAAAACCCGCTAACAAGAACCTACATTTTACTAAATCAGCCTGGGATAGGTTCTTATATTCTTATATATTGTTATATAAATAAATTCTTAATTTCAGCCTGACGTTCTTAATAGTGCTGTCATTTTCTATCATTTTTCAGAAAAGTCGATTTGTATAAGTAATCGCATGCATGGGGCCGAGGAAAATTAAGGTTTAATTTCACGAGTGTTTTCAAAATTTTACAAAATTGCCCAAGTCGCGAAGCGACGAGGGTAATTTGTAAGATTGAAAACACGAGTGAAATTAAACCTTAATTTTGCGAGAACTCATGCGATTAGGTGTTAATAATGTAACGGGCAAAGTTATTCAAAAGCTATGTTATGTCCAGAAAATGTCGAAGTACATGTACTGTACGTTATCACGGTCGGTGCTCAGCAACATTCCAATTTTCCTCGCTCTATCGCTGTGCCTGTAGCTTTCTTTTTGTAAACACAGGCAAAAGCCGCCGTAAATTTTCTATAGTGTATTTATTTTCACTAAAGTTTACACTCCTCCTTCAATAATTTAAATTAGTTCAAAGTAAACAAAAAAGCATTTTTAGACTGAGAATGACCAAGAACATGCAAGAACTGCTGATCAGGGAACCAATCAAGTGCAAGTAATTTTGCACTGAATTACAAAAAAAAGCCCTCTTCATTAGCCAATCATATTCGAGTAATTTTCCCCTCTATACTATTAAGCACGTTATTTTGTCTTATGCCGCCATGTTAGATAGATCTAAACTCCTATTTTGCGATCTGTTTAAGGTCCGAAAAAATGGTTCTTTTTTGTTGCACTGTTATAGTGTGATATAAATGTTTGATATAATATATAATATTATAAAAGTTTCGTATAATAAAACAAATTAAATAGCCATGTAAATGGTGTTTCTACAGTTCCCATGCTGGAAAACTGCCTGTTTGGGATTAGGATCAGAAAACTAAATGGCAATTTTCCCCTGAAAATGACTGACACATCTACATGGAAAGGCTATCATCCAAAAATGTAAACTACGGGGGCTTTACATTTACACAGTTAGACCGGTCAGTCCGGTTAAATGGAACACGATGGGATGGTCTGACTGGAAAATTTGGTCCTAATCAAAAGCAAGTCCATTCTGGCCGGACTGATCGGTCTAACCTTGTCAATTGGAAAGCGCCCTAGGATTGTTGACCTACATCACTATAGCCTTTGTCCACCAAGTAGTACCAATCGATCAATTTTGGGATGCTGGCTCATGCACTATTTACCCATTGAGCTACTAAGACTAAGATGATTTGAACGTATAGGTTCTGCTTGAAGAGGTTGAGTTCGATGTATGACATTATTGTATAATATATTGCTAGCTATGTGCAAGCATGATGATATTAAATATATGTTAATGTCGTGATGCACGCTGTTAAGAGAAGATATATATATATGCTAGCTCTGCATGGCACTGCATGAGAATTGAGTGTAAATGTTCATCCAGCTATTTTACTCGGAAAGATTCCACGGTCCTTCTGATTGCTGGTGAGACGCTCTATAACTATTAGGTTGAGTCCGACGATGGACACCATAAATTCCTACGTGCAAGTATGATTATATATATATTAATGTCGTTAAGAGAAGAGATGGATATGCGGCTCGGAAATAAGAATTGAGATGAAATGTTATTCGACCTATTTTACTCAGAAAAATTTTCCTGTTCCCAAAGCGCGACTCGAGCCCACAACCTTCTGACTGGCGGTGGGACTCAGTTGAGTTCGATGTATGACATTATATATACTGCAATGTGCGAGCATTATATAATGTTAATAATATCGTAATGCATGTTGTCAAGAGAAGCTTGGACATGAGAATTGAGTGTAAATATTTCATAGTCAAGCTATTTTACTCAAAGAATATTTGCAAATTCTCAAGCGGGACTCGAACCCACAACCTTTTGATCGCCGGTGAGACGCTCCAACCACTTTTCTTTTTCCAATATTTTTTCCCATTCTCTCTTCCGCTAGCTTTTATTTATACGTTTCAGTTTTCCACTCGTTTTTGTTTCTCTTTCATATCTACTTTTGCAATCTCATTTTTACCTTCTCTTTCCCGTCTTGACTTTTGCACTGCATTGTAAACATTCTCAGCATAATGCGCGTGCGCGGTACTAAAACCTAAACTAACGCATCTCGTTTCACTCGACATGTTTTTAAGAAACCTTCATTTAAATATAAAAAACAATGATGTTACAAATTGAGGAAGACTAGTTCTTATAATACACAACTCTAAAATATCGAGCAAGCTACAGCAGTAGCCCACAATCGGGCTTCATTCATTGGGGAAAGTTCTTCCCACGAATAACGATCAAAACTGAATGATTCAACTGACTTAAGTAAGTTTCCTCGCTCATCTTGCCCACCCATTACAACAATGGCATTCCCACTAACAACCGCTGCACATGCTTTCCTCTTATATTTCATTGCAGGTAACATATGACTCTTTTCTGACTGAACATTATAAATAACAACAGTATTTAACGCTTTATCATCTTTGTCAACACCACCTATTACAATTACATTGTCACCCCAACTTACTGTTGACATATCAGACACAGCAAAAGGAAGTGGCGCCATTTCTTTACATTCGTTCTTGTTAATATCGTACATCAGACTACTATCAACACTATCTTTAGAGAGAAAGGTTGAAGTTCCTCCAACAATAAACAATCTATCATTAAATAATTCTATGCCAGCATACACTTTTGGTTCTGGCATTCTAGTCAAGAACTTTGGGGTTTTAGGAGGATCAAGTGAAACTTCATGAATACTGTCAGAGTATTTACCATCATACCCTCCTATTACTAGCAACCGTCCATTATAAACTACACTACAGTGTCCACGCAACTTGCTAGGAAGTTTGGCTGGAAAACCAAACCATTGGGCGGACTCCATAATGGGGTTAATGGATAAACATTCCATGCTATCACTAAGACCATGATCAGTCCCACCTCCGGAGACAGTTATTTGGTCTTTGTAAATAAATGCGGATGCCGTATAACGACATTCTTTCATTGAATGTAATACTGTCCACGACCTGGTCGACGAGGTAAACATTTCCACGGAATTTAGCCTTTTACCATTCCAACCACCTGCAATAGCCACACTAGACTTCGTGCTTCTGCCATCAGTTTTGGCTTCTTCAATCCTTCTCATAATTTTCTCTTGCTCAGTTTGAATATCACGCAATGTTTGACTTTGATCTGGTAGTGTTGTCAGCTGCTCCTTGATTTCCATCAAATTCATCTTCATTTCCTCCATATCGTTATTTGCTGTTGCAACGTTTGTCTTATTAAGTTCGTCCATTTCTTGAATCTTGTCATTCATTGCCTTCAAGCTCATCTTAACTTCGTCTATTTCTTCAAGGCGTTCAAGCTTGTCGTTTACTGCTGTCAACTGCGTCTTAACTTCGTCCATTTCCTTCGCCATCTTAGCGCAATTGTGGCACTTCACCACTCTGAATTCACAAACTTCTGTCTCGTGGTGAGTCCGATCTCGTTTGTTGATTTCCACAAGGCATCCTTCGCTGGAACACACCACTGGAGTGAACCCACAATCCTTGACGTGACTTTCAAGATCTCCCAGCTGGACAAGCTCACGACAGCCTCTGTCGAAGTAATCACACCGAATATTCAACTCAGACAGACACCCCGTCACGATTCTTGGAGCTGGAGTTAATGTTTCCAATGCGAGTTCTTCCATACAGGAAGGACATGTAGACGAGTTTGTCAGATGTCGAGTTATGCAGGGCAGGCAGAAAAGATGTTGGTTTCTCTGGCACATTACTGGTTGTTTGAAGACGTTTAGACAAATTGGGCAATGGTAGTTTTGACTAACGTCATTCTCAAACCGATCTGCTTCGTAACCTTGCTCGTAGGATTCCATGTCTTGGCGCTTTCTCTTTTCTCAATAACAAACCTAAGTTTCTCCTTTCATCGTTGAAAGTCTGTGTTAGTTATTTACGAATATCGTTGATCATAAATGATTAGTGTAGAGTGACAGACAAATTAAGATCTTTTGCTTTCACTTTGCCACGTCAATAAACAAGAATAATTTGATCGAAATTGAATATAGAGCAGAATCTCGTGATTAAAAGGTCGTGACCTCGACGTTATTAAAAGACCGGATGTGATTTTCACTTGGATTTCCATACAATGTCCTTCGAGTTATTTAACTTAAAAACAAATTCCCATTTCTCAAGCGAGACTCGCAACTACAATTTCCTTATCGCCGTGGGACGCTTTACCTTACCCATCGGGCTACTGAGACTCGGATAATTTGAACGTTATACCGCTATGTGCAAGTATGATGATGATATATGTTAATGTCGTAATACATGTTGTTTTAAGAAATGTAGATGCGACTCGGAAATATTAATTAAGTGTAAATTTTCGTCGAGTGGGCCGAGGAAGATCACATCGAAGGCTGAATGTGGTGCATACTTCATTCACACTGGGGAACATATTTACGATCAAGACATGTTTTAAGCCGAAATCTACCAACAATGTGCAAGAACACCTTGATCAAAGGCAAAGCTGTTCAACTTTTTGTCCAACTCTAAAAGCAAAAAGAGCAAAGAACCTGCAACATGCCTCACAGCCTCACTGCATCACACGGCTAACAACTCGCCGGAAGTATGAATAGTAGCGGAAGAAAAAAGTGCAAAAATGCAAAATCGCGAGGAACCCCCCCCCCCCCAAAAAAAAAATATTAACCGAGGCGACTCGGCCTGGGATGATTGATTTGAACGTAAATTGAGTTCGATGTATGACATTATATACTGCTATGTGCAAGTATGATGATATACGTTAATGTCGCGTAATGCATGTTAAGAGAAGTTCGGACATGAGGATTGAGTGTAAATGTTTTCGAGCAATCTTAATATTCAAAAAAATTTCCAAGCACGCAAGCGAGCTCGAACCCACAACTTCCTGATGACCGGTGACTCGCTGAGACGTTCTAACTACTTTCTTTTTTGCAATATTTTTTTACCATTCTCGTTTGCGTTTGCTTTTATTTGCAAGTTCTTGTTTTCTATTCGCTTTTATTTCTTTGTCATATCTATTTTTTTTTTTTGCAATCTCATTTTTGCCTTCTCGTTCCCGTCTTGACTTTTGCAATTGAGCACGGGTGATGACGTGTGCAGTTGTTAGCGCGCTGAGTGCCTCTCACCACTGCAGTCCAATGTTAAGCCCGGTCGGGCGGAGATAGGGTTTCACGACTCACGTCCAGTAAAGCTCCACAAATCTTGTGGGGTCCGGTGCGCTTTCGACGGCCCTTGAAAGTTGTCACCATCTAGGTATGACCTCGTTGGGACTCGTGTGAGTAGAGTTGTAGTTGATCTCTCCTGTGCTCGAGAGTTTTTCGCCGGGTTCTCTTGTTTTCTTCCCTCCGTAAAATCAATAGTGACATCTTACCTGTGATCCGTGCTCTAACATGTTAGCTATACATCCAGACTGTTATTGCTATCTCTACAGCTCTACTTCTAATCTGTTATTAGCACGAATACATGGACATGGTGCACTATTTCAACGTCACTGATGGCTTATAATTAGCTTCTCCTATGTTCCGCTTAAGAAAACTACCACTAGATCATGCAGCAACGCCAGCACAACTAAGTACATAGTTCCACGATGGAAAACGACGACTCACCAAAGATTCTTTTGGACAAGAACAATTCGAATTTGGAACACATGCACTTGCTGAGAAGCTAGACTTAAGCATGTCTTAAGTCTTAAGTTTTTTTAAGTCCGTACTGCTTAAATAGTTCCGACCTTGGTCACCTTATCATTTCACACGCATCGCACGTAAAGGTAACCAAATTGCTGCAACATTGTTGCGTTGCAAGTTGAATAGCGTTGTTGTACGTATTACCACCCACCTCAAACATTAATGTCACGCAAACAATGATTTTGTTGCAAGTTGAAACAGCATGTAAGTAGAACTGGAGTCTACTTTTTTCAACATTTTTTTTCAACTTGCAACAAATTCATTGTTGTGTGACAATGTTTAAGGTGGGTGGTAATACGTGCAACAACGCTTTTCAACTTGCAACGCAAGAAAGTTGCGTTGAAAGTTGAAGGAAAATGTCGCCCGTATTACTTCACCTTAATTGCGCAAGATCTAGGGACAAAGTTATGGGTGTTCTCGCTCGTTCACTTCCGGTTATAAAACAAACACTTGTACCGAGGGGAACAGTGTGTTTTGTCACCCCGAAACCGCCGTTGTTTCCCGAGGCAAAGCCAAGGGCAACAACGAGCGGTTGTTTTGAATGAAAGAAACTGGAAAAAATAAAGACAAACTGAACCTGACCATCTAATTCCGGTTTTCGTAATTTTCCCAAGAGCGAAATAAAAGTAATGTTGCCCGCTGCAATGGGTTGCGCGGGAAACAACAGGACTCTCGAACCGCCATACGAAGACTGCTTGATATATAATTAACAATTATTCACCAAAGTGGAGGTGAATAGTGTTGGATACGCACCGAGTTGCGAATTTTAACATATACCTCAGAAATGAAATAACAAGTTTAACATTCCTATATCAGTTTTCGGTATTTTTATGCAAGACAGGGCCGCTAGCAATTTGGCGACTTGGCGTACTCGATATTGGTCGGCAAAACAGTTTCTACAACTTTTGGATATATCAATGGCTAGAAATTTTTGAAGAAACATACCTGTGCACACTCCTACTTAATTTTGTTGATTTTTGTCGTTATGCTACTACATCAGTCTTGTTTATCAACATAAACCGAAGGTCGCGGGTTCGAGTCCCAGCCGGGCCAAGTACAGTTTTCTATACTTGTCCGGTATGGTCCGTCACTTGGAGTAACACATTATTATTATTCTCCACCCAAGTTCACTGTCCCACAATAATCATTCGAAATCGTCGTGTATGAAGACTGTTGTCTAGATATTGTATAGAATGTATTCAGGCCAGTAAAAAGTGGTCGTAATAACGAGGTGGTCGTATTAACGGGGGAGTATTACACTACTTAGAATGTATTCAGGCCAGTAAAAAGTGGTCGTAATAACGAGGTGGTCGTATTAACGGGGGAGTATTACACTACTTAGAATGTATTCAGGCCAGTAAAAAGTGGTCGTAATAACGAGGTGGTCGTATTGACGGGGTGGTCGTATGGTGGGGTTCCACTGTACCACACTACAGGATGAGACATTTGCGAGTGAGACCTATTGCCCCGTCATGTCTGCATAAGCAGCAAGGAGTATTGCGGCAATTGATACATGGACAGTTACGTAATTCATTGGAAGCTAATTTGTGGCTTATCATTCACTGATCACATTCTCGGACCCTCAAAACATAGATATATATAAACACTTCATTTGTCATTTTTGCTTGCCTGGTTACAGAGTTAATGCAGAAAATGGTTCAAAGAAGTGTCCCAAATTGACAATTTGGCGGACATTTTGTTTAAGCAAATTAGACGGTAAAAAACTACAAATTTCGCTTCGGAACCAGTTATCGGCTTCAGCATACTTGTCCCACCTTTTACCCACAAATGCTCCTTGACTCTTAATTCGCAGGACGCAGGGCCTTTTTTACGAAATCCCACTAGACTAATATATCCTGCTACGTGCAAGTATTTATATATCATGTTAATATCGTAATGTATGTTGTTAAGAGAAGCTCGAGCATGCATGAGAACTGCGTGTAAACATTTTTCGAGCTATTTTACTCAAAAAAAATTCCCGATTTTCCAAGTTGGACTTGATCGCCAGTGAGACGCTCTATAAACTACTTTCCTTTTTTGCAATATTATTTTTCCAATCTATTTTCCGATAGCTTTTTTGAGGTCTTGTTCTCCACTTGCTTTTGTTTCTCTTTCAGCTATTTTTGCAATCTCATTTTTACGTTCTCTTCCCCGTCTTGACGTTTGCGGCGCGCGTGCGTGGTTCTAAACAATTATGAATGAACCGAAACTAACGCATCTTGTTTCACTCGACATGTTTTTAAGAAACCTTTATTCAAAAATTTAAAAAAATACCTTTATAAATTGAAGAAAACAAAGTTCTTATAATACACAATTCTAAAACATTTACCAGGCTACAGTAGTAGCCAACGCTCGGGCTTCATTCATTGAGGGAAGTTCTTCCCATGAATAGCGATCAAAACTGAATGATTCAACTGACTTAAGTACGTTTCCTCGCTCACCTCGCGGCTCTCGCCCACCCATTACGACAATGGCACTCCCAGTAACAACCGCCGCACATCCTTTCCTCTTATATTTCATTGCAGGTAACATATGACTCTTTTCTGACTGAACATTATAAATAACAACAGTATTTAACACTTCATCATCTTTGTCAACACCGCCTACTACAATTACATTGTCACCCCAACTTACTGTTGCCATTTCAGACACAGCAAAAGGAAGTGGCGCCATTGCTTTACATTCGTTCTTGTTAATATCGTACATCAGAACACTATCAACAATATCTTTAGAGATGAAGGTTTTCCTTCCTCCAACAATAAACACTTTATCATTAAATAATTCTACACCAGCAGACACTTTTGGTTCTGGCATTCTAGTCAAGGACTTTGGGGTATAAGGAGGATCAAGTGAAACTTCATGAATACTGTCAGAGAATTTACCATCATACCCTCCTATTACTAGCAACCGTCCATTATAAACTACACTACAGTGTCCACCCAACTTGCTAGGAAGTTTGGCTGGAAAACCAAACCATTGGGCGGACTCCATAATGGGGTCAATGGATAAAGTTTCCATGCTACCACTAAGACCATGATTAGTCTGACCTCCAGTGACAGTTATTTGGTCTTTGTAAATAAATGCAGATGCCGTATAACGACATTCTTTCATTGAATCTAATACTGTCCACGACCTGGTCGACGAGCTAAACATTTCCACGGAATTTAGCTTGTTACCATTCCAACCACCTGCAATAACCACACTAGACTTCGTGCTTCTGCCATCAGTTTTGGCTTCTTCAATTCTTTTCATCATTTTCTCTTGCTCAGTTTGAAAACCACGCAATGTTTGACTTTGATCTGGTAGTGTTGTCAGCTGCTCCTTGATTTCCATCAAATTCATCTTTATTTCCGCCATGTCGTTATTTGCTGTTGCAACGTTCATCTTATTAAGTTCGTCTATTTCTTGAATCTTGTCATTCATTGCCTTCAAGTTCATCTTAACCTCGTCCATTTCCTTCGCCATCTCAGCGCAATTGTGGCACTTCACCTTTCTGAATTCGCAAACTTCTGTCTCGTGATGAGTCCGATCTCGTTTGTTGATCTCCACAAGACATCCTTCGTAGGAACACACCACTGGAGTGAACCCACAATCCTTGACGTGACTTTCAAGATCCCCCAGCTGCAAAAGCTCACGACAGCCTCTGTTGAAATAATCGCAACGAATATTCAATTCAGACAGACAGCCCGTCACGATTCTTGGAGCTGGAGTTAATGTTTCCAATGTAAGTTCCTCCTTACATGAAGGACATGTCCGTGAATTCGTCAGATGTCGAGTGATGCAAGGGCGACAGAAAAAGTGTTGGTTTCTCTGACACATTACTGGTTGTTTGAAGACGTTTAGACAAATTGGGCAATGGTAGTTTTGACTAACGTCATTCTCAAACCGATCTACATCGTAACCTTGCTCGTAGGATTCCATCTCTTCGCGCTTTCTCTTTTCTCAATAACAAAGCTAAGTTTTTCCTTTCATCGTTGGAAGTCTTTGTTAGCAATTTACGAATATCGTTGATCGTAAATGATTAGTGTAGAACCACAAACGAATTCAGAGCTTTCACTTTTACTTTGCCACGTCAATAGATAAGAATAATTTGTATTTCGAAATTGAATACAGAAGAATCTCGTGATTAAAAAGGTCGTGACCTCGACGTTATTAAAATACCGGATGTAATTTTCACTTGCAAATTCCCATTTCTCAAGCGAGAATCGTAACCACAATCTTCTGATCGCCCGCGAGATGCTTTACCCATTGAGCTACTAAGACTAAGATGATTTGAACGTATAGGTTCTGATTGTATGGGTTGAGTTCGATGTATGACATTATATATAATATATTGTGTGCAAGTATGATGATATTAGATCCTGTTAAGAGAAGAGATGTATATATGCTAGCTCTGGCATGAGAATTGGTGTAAATGTTCTTCATGCAGTTATTTTACTCGGAACGATTTATCAGTTGCACAACCTTTTGACCGCCGCTGAGACGCTACAACTATTATTGAGCTATTGGAACTCTGATATTTTGAACGTAGGTTGAATCTGATGTATGACATTATATACTGCAATGCGGATGTAAAAACTTTATTCAAACAACATAAATACCAGATTTGGTATATAAGATACATACATATAACATATAAACTAGAGTACGTGCTCAACTATAAACTTTCAAAACTTGTTAAAACATTAAAACAGTATTTAGCTACCAAAGTCATAATTGTTTTGTCTTGCATAGCAATGACATACATGAAAAGGTCTTGATAGCTAAATTTAGAAAATGAGTTATTTATTTTACAGAGACTTTCCATAAAATTAACTCTAAGATCGGCGAACTTTGTGTTTCTGCATGACATTAAAAGGTGTTGTTCGTTCCCAATCTCATTTAGGTCACAATGTTTGCATAATCTTTCACTGTATGAAACATTTCCGTATCGACCAGTTTCAACAGGTAGTTTATGAGCTGAAATTCTTAATTTTGTAACCGCTTGACGATGTTTGAAGTTGCGAATTGAAGAAAGATATTTTTCAAAGCCAAAATTTATTTTCAGTTTTTTAAAGAAGAGAAAAGATGGATATGCTAGGTCGGGCATCGAGTTACTCAATACTCAAAACACTTTCCGAGTTCCAGAGCAGAACTTAAATCAACACCAACCTTCTGATCGCTGGTGAGACGCTCTAACTTCTAAGTTACTGGGACTCAGATGATTTGAACGTACGTAGGTTGAGTTTGATGCTTTATATATACTGATATGTGCAAATATTATGTAAATGGTAATGTCGTAATACGAATTGTGAAGAGAAGCTCGAAAATAAGAATTGAGTGTAATTATCGTGATTCGAACGCAATCCACAACTCTATGATCGCCGGTGAGACGCTCTATAACTACTTTCCTTTTTGCAATATTTTTTCCAATCTTTTCTTGCTAGCTTTCATATTTAACTTCTAGTTGTCCACTCGTTTTTGTTTCTGTTTCATATCTACTTTTGTAATCTTATTTTTACCTTCTCTTTCCCGTCTTGACTTTTGCACTGCATTATTATTTTGTAAACATTCTCAGCAAAATGCGCGTGCGCGGTACTAAACAATTAACCTAAACTAACGCATCTCGTTTCACTCGACATGTTTTTAAGAAACCTTTATTTAAAAATAGAGAAAAATCTTACAAATTGAAGAAAACTAGTTCTTATAATACACAACTCTACAATATCTACCAAGCTACAGCAGTAGCCCACGCTCGGGCTTCATTCATTGGGAAAAGTTCTTCCCATGAATAGCGATCAAAACTGAATGATTCTAATTTGTCATTGAAAGCTAATTTGCATAATTAAGCACCTGGCTTATCACTGATCACATTCTGGGACCCTCAAAACATTGGTATATATAAACATTTCATTTGTCATTTTTGCTTGCCTCGTTAGAGTTATTGCAGAAAATGGTTCAAGAAGTGTCCCAAATTGACAATTTGGCGGACATTTTTTAAGCAAATCAGTAGACGGTAAAAACTACAAATTTCGCTTGGGAACCGGTTATCGGCTTCAGCATACTTGACTTATGCTAAAAAGTCTGGTTCCCACCTTTTACCCACAAATGCTCCTTGACTCTTAATTTGCAGGACGCAGGGCCTTTTTTACGAAATCCCACTAGACTAATATATCTTGCTACGTGCAAGTATTTATATATCATGTTAATATCGTAATGTATGTTGTTAAGAGAAGCTCGAGCATGCATGAGAACTGTGTGTAAATATTTTTCGAGCTATTTTACTCAAAAAAAATTCCGATTTCCCAAGATGGACTTGATCGCCAGTGAGACGCTCTATAAACTACTTTCCTTTTTTGCAATATTATTTTTCCAATCTATTTTCCGATAGCTTTTTTGAGGTCTTGTTCTCCACTTGCTTTTGTTTCTCTTTCAGCTATTTTTGCAATCTCATTCTTACGTTCTCTTCCCCGTCTTGACTTCTGCGGCGCGCGTGCGTGGTGCTAAACAATTATGCATGAACCTAAACTAACGCATCTCGTTTCACTCGACATGTTTTTAAGAAACCTTTATTCAAAAATTTAGAAAAATACTCTTACAAATTGAAGAAAACAAAGTTCTTATAATACACAATTCTAAAACAGTTACCAAGCTACAGCAGTAGCAAACATTCGGGCTTCATTCATTTGGGGAAGTTCTTCCCATGAATAGCGATCAAAACTGAATGATTCAACTGACTTAAGACAGTTCCCTCGCTCATCTCGCCCACCCATTACAACAATGGCATTCCCAGTAACAACCGCCGAACATCCACTCCTCTTATATTTCATTGCAGGTAACATATGACTCTTTTCTGACTGAACATTATAAATAACAACAGTATTTAACGCTTTAGCATCTTTGTCAACACCGCCTATTACAATTACATTGTCACCCCAACTTACTGTTGCCATATTAGACACAGCAAAAGGAAGTGGCGCCATTTCTTTACATTCCGCGTTCTTGTTAATATCGTACATCAGAACACTATCAACACTATCTTCAGAGTTGAAGGTTGTCCTTCCTCCAACAATAAACACTCTATCACTAAATAATTCCACGCCAGCATACACTTTTGGTTCTGGCATTCTAGTCAAGAACTTTGAGGTATAAGGAGGATCAAGTGAAACTTCATAAATACTGTCAGAGTATTTACCATCATACCCTCCTATTGCTAACAACCGTCCATTATAAACTACACTACCATGTCCACGCAACTTGCTAGGAAGTTTGGCTGGAAAACCAAACCATTGGACAGACTCCATAACAGCGTTAATGGAAAAACATTCCATGCTATCAGTAAGACCATGATTAGTCCCACCCCCGGTGACAGTTATTTGGTCTTTGTAAATAAATGCAGATGCCGTATTACGACATTCTTTCATTGAATGTAATACTGTCCACGACCTAGTCGACAAGCTGAACATTTCCACGGAATTTAGCTTACCACAACTCCAACCACCTGCAATAACCACACCACTAGACTTCGTGCTTCTGCCATCAGTTTTGGCTTCTTCAATTCTTTTCATCATTTTCTCTTGCTCAGTTTGAATACCACGCAATGTTTGACTTTGATCTGGTAGTGCTGTCAGCTGCTCCTTCATTTCCATCAAATTCATCTTTAGTTCCGCCATGTCGTTATTTGCTGTGGCAACGTTCATCTTATTAACTTCGTCCATTTCTTGAATCTTGTCATTCATTGCTTTCAAGTTCATCTTAACTTCGTCTATTTGCTCAAGGCCTTCAAGCTTGTCGTTTACTGCTGTCAACTTCATCTTAACCTCGTCCATTTCCTTCGCCATTTCAACGCAATTGTGGCACCTCACCACTCTGAATTCACAAACTTCTGTCTCGTGGTGAGATCGATCTCGTTTGTTGATCTCCACAAGACATCCTTCGTTGGAACACACCACTGGAGTGAACCCACAATCTTTGACGTGACTTTCAAGATCTCCCAGCTGCACAAGCTCACGACAGCCTCTGTTGAAATAATCACAACGAATATTCAACTCAGACAGACACCCCGTCACGATTCTTGGTGCTGGAGTTAAGGTTTCTAATGTTAGTTCTTCCATACAGGAAGGACATGTAGACGAGTTCGTCAGATGTCGAGTTATACAGGGCAGGCAGAAAAGATGTTGGTTTCTCTGGCACATTACTGGTTGTTTGAAGACGTTGAGACAAATTGGACAATGGTAGTTTTGACTAACGTCATTCTCAAACCGATCTGCCTCGTAACCTTGCTCGTAGGATTCCATGTCTTGGAGCTTTCTCTTTTCTCAAAAACAAACCTAAGTTTCTCCTTTCATCGTTGAAAGTCTGTGTTAGTAATTGAGGAATATCGTTGATCATAAATGATTAGTGTAGAGCGACAGACAAATTAAGATCTTTTGCTTTCACTTTGCCACGTCAATAAACAAGAATAATTTGATCGAAATTGAATATAGAGCAGAATCTCGTGATTAAAAGGTCGTGACCTCGAAGTTATTAAAATACCGGATGTGATTTTAACTTGTATTTTCAAACAATGTCCTTCGAGTTATTTAACTTAAAAACAAATTCCCATTTCTCAAGCGAGACTCGCAACCACAATTTTCTGATCGCCGGTGAGACACTTTACCTTACCCATTGAACTAGTGAGACTCGGATATAATTTGAACGTTATACTGCTATGTCCAAGTATGACGCTAATATATGCTAATGTCGTAATACTGATGCTGTTTTAAGAAATGTAGATGCGACTCGGAAATATTATTAAGTGTAAATTTGCATCCGATCGAGCTATTCTTCTCAAAAAAAAAATTCCCAGTTCCCGAGCGAGACTCCAACCCACAACTTTCCAGCGAGACTCGCAACCACAATTTCTGATCACCGGTGAGAAACCTTACCCATTGAACTACTGAGACTCAGATAATATGAGAATGTATAGGACTATACTATAGGTTATATAGGTTGAGTTCGATGTATCTATCATGCATGACATGATATAGGTGGTGTGCAACCAAGCCCCTACATGGCGTAGGAACCAGGGGGGAAAAGGGGGCTAGCGCCCCCTAATCTCCAGAAGCATGGGGCCGAGCCCCCCTAAAAATTAGACGTGAAAGCACGAGTTTTTCCCGTTGCAGTAATTACTGCAATACTGCTGCTGCCTGATCATGCCTCAGATTGCACCAGAATTAACGTCGCAGCTTATAGATTTAAAAACAATTGCAGGGATGGTGGCACTTTCTCGTACATAAATTTCACACACAGACCAGGGCACCATGACCATATGCAACTAGTCTACTAAAACTAGTCTGATATTGACAAAGGAAGTAAAGGTAAACTAAAATGATGTTGTTTATGATCATAATATTTTGTTGTAAAACTGCCCCCAAAATGCAGGAAAACGCGTTTCAGAGAGTTAGAAAATGACGACAGCAAGGTAAGATGCACACCAGCAATATTGATATGTACAAGTATCATGTTGACCCTTTACTGGCCACAGTTGCTTTTTGTCTACTTATTAATTTTACTCCGGCTAACGCCAGACGACTTTACTCGTCAAGGGTTATCTGGAAAACGCGGGTAGCGGGTATGGAAAATGCGGGTATGGAAAATGCGGGTATGGAAAATGCGGGTATGGAAAATGCGGGTAATAATTTTAATGAATAATAATAATTTTATATATACATTTTTGCATATCGAAACCAAAAATGACAAAGATATTCTATTTTTTGTTGAAAATATCCCTTAAAATTTCACTAAAACGGCCATAAAGTCATTAGGATTTGCTCAATTGAGAAACGCATGCGTACTTTTTTGCACATAACAATTCTGGTTTGAGTGAAACTTCTGTTGTTAGCAGAACTTATAAATTGGCAGAAATTATAGGTTTTTCTTATCATAATAACGTCACGAAGACGTTATAACTTCATTCATATATATTATGTGCAGAATATCTAGCATAGGGATCAAATTGTAAACGGCTCTACAAACTCTGTGGTCAAATCAAATTTTCCCTAACAATGAGTGATTGTTGAGGGTCCGTCCTGAATGGTAAAATGGGAATTAGGATTTTCTGCATTTCCATCACTGACAAAGGGATCATAATTCCACTAAGAATGGGAAAATGTTTAGTGAAGAGAGCACTGAGGTGACTGGGATTTCATAAAATTTTGTAAATGGGAGGTGGATTTGCCGTGAATTTCATGCGCGTTACCCGACTAGTTGATAGCCAAGATTGTTAACTACATGCCGACAACGACACAACGTAGACAATAGTTAGTCTTCCCGGACATCAAAATATATAATTTTCGATAAAATGCCTTACGTCAAGGTGATGTTACACGGGCGACGATTTTTATCGCAACATGTTGCCGCAACAAAATTTCGTTAAAAATCGTTGAAAAATGGCATGTTTATACACGCATCAAAGTTTTTGTAATTTTGTTGCGGCAACATGTTGCGTTAAAAATCGTTGCCCGTGTAACAACTGTGAACTTCAGTCTGTTTTTACGTCGCATTTGCTTCAGCCTAAAACCGGAGTTGAGTTCGTCTACACTAGGGAATTAAATTTTTGTATATGTAGTGTTGTCGTTTCGGCAGAACCCACGTTCGTTTACTAAATAAAAGACACAAATATAGAGCAGGCCTAAGCTGATGGAGGCGTTAGATTTTGTATTTTTAATTTGCTTCTCTTGATGAATCGATCTCCTTATATAATAAGTGCTGGCGTTAACTATGGCGCTGGCCAGGTTTAGATTCTGCCTTTATTCTTTCATACTGGTATCGTGTGAACATTGTCGGATAAAAAGCTGATGATGACAGTTTTTATTATCGGTCGTGTGAAAACGCCGCACGACTCATATGCGGCCCTGTCTCATCAGGTTTTCGTCTCAGTGATGTTCAACAACTCTAAATCTTGTTCTCAGTTACTTGCCTGTAAGTCGAATCGCGATATCATAGTCTTGGTTTCTCAAGCACGTGGATGACAGCTCAACGCCTGAGCGCGCGGTTGATGCTTAATAAATCATGGATGGTCAATTTAAAATTCCTAAACTGACACTGAAAAGTCAGGGTCCTGATCGGCTTCATAGCAATATACCAAGATTTAACTGGCGAGACGCTATTGTCGTGGATGAACTTGCTTGCGGCGCATTTGGTAATGTTTATGTAGCAAACTACCGTGAACATCAACAAGTTGTGGTAAAGAGGCTGATAGACCAAAACCGAGAAAGCAAGCGCGCATTTTTGAAAGAAGCCCGTCTTCTTCACGAGTTGAAAGATAACACCAACATTGTTCAATTTATTGCATAGAAAGATACTTTCTGAAACGCTATCTTCGCTTCTGAATAATTTTTCCATTTAACTATTGTTTAGATTGCATTTTATATTTTGCTAAAGACGATATTAATATTCGTATAGTATGTAACTTATTCATCAATGGCGACCAATTTTATTATCTTTACCCTTTCGAACCTTGTACTGTGTGTAAAATGTTTTTCTCACACATCATTAGATATTCATAGCATTTCGGCCAATCCGGTTGTAGAAACCAGTCTAAACCAGAGACCTAATTAATTCAAGTGGGCAGGGCTTAGAAGATGAGGGAAATTGAGGGGGAAACAATACATATGTTAATTTAAAATTTCAATGCTGTATTTAGAAATGTTTTCTAAATACAGTAAACTGTATTTAGAAAACATTTCTAAATACAGTACGCTGTATTTAGAAATCATTTCCCAATACAGTTTTCTGTCGCTATAAAAACCAGTTCCAAATACAACAGATTCTTTTACCTAACAGCGCTTCACAATATAAGCGACTACATGCGATACATATACTACAAGTAAAATAGACTAACAAGAAACCAAACTTACGTTGGTGCAATTTAAGTTATTCGACGACAGACAGAAACCTTTATTCGACGACAGACAGAAACCTACGAAAAGCGCTAAAACAGTGATATTGCTTGCAGACAGCAGACTGGTTGAAGTAATGAAGTTTAAACGTCCATCTACGCCTTTCATATTATATAGATATAAAAGTATACAAGACAGTCACCTCACGCTTTGTTTTCTCCGGTATCGACCATTAACATCTTCTGCCTTCTTTAGTTTGTAAAGTTCTACATTATTCCAATTGTCATCTATATTTTCTCTGCTCAATATCAGTCCTGGCTGAATTGATCCTGCTGTTCAACATAATCTAATGTATGTTATCCAATAAATCCAACGTCTTGCGAACCAAAACTACTGGCTGTTTCAAAACAAAAATTTTCCCTGTCTCTGCACTGAGCGCTTGACGACCAGTCTGTTGTGATTGCCCTCATTGCAATGAATATCTAATGATGTGTGAGAAGCTATTCTGCGCCTCGCTATTGTTAACGGCACATAGGATTTAGAAACCACGTCTAAAACACTAACTGGGATTTGAAATATTACTTCTAAGCTGTTTGTTCTAATTTCTAAAGCATAATAAACTGGTCAGGAATGCATTTGTAGGACTAATTCAGCTAGTTGCATTACGATAACGCATTATTTTCTGAAGAGTTGTTCACGCCCCTAACAAAGTGCAATATTCCTGTAAACAGGGAAATAAGTATATCAATTATATAATCAGTTTTAGCGATCGTGGACTGAATACTATAGCAGAACATATATCCCAATCGGCAATCTAATGGTCTTCGTAACTTAAAATATGTTTTCAAAAAGCATTAATAATTCCGTGGTTTTATACCTGATAAAACTTCTTGACGTCAGAAAGCCGGAATACTAATGAACATACAATTTTATATAAAGAATACTAATGAACGAAACATCCAATAACGTATCGTTTTTAAAGCCATTCAAAACACTCGCATCACGTGTTTTATCAGAATTGTTATGTGCAAAAAGTACGCATGCGTTTCTCAATTGAGCAAATCCTAATGACTTTATGGCCGTTTGTCATTTTTGGTTTCGATATGCAAAAATGTATATATAAAATTATTATTATTCATTAAAATTATTACCCGCATTTTCCATACCCGCATTTTCCATACCCGCACTTTCCATACCCGCATTTTCCATACCCGCTACCCGCGTTTTCCAGATAACCCTCGTCAAGGGGAGAGCTCCCGGAAACCTGGCCAACAAAGGGTTAATTTCGTAATGCATGTTGTTATAAAGGGAAGAAATGTATGCTTACTCCGGCATGAGAATTGTGTGTAAATGTTTTTCCAGCTATTTTACTGAAAAACACTTTCTGAAGTTCCCATGCAAGCAGGACTCGAACCCACTACCTTCTGATCGCCGGTGAGACGCTCTACCAACAAGACGCCTGGGTCAGGTGTTCACTCGGGCAGATGCTCTTATTACCGGGCGAGCAAAGGTGGCAGTGGGCCAAGGAAGATCAGATCGAAGGGCTACCACAGGTAGCCCGAGTAATTAAAGCTACTGGGGACTCAGATGATTGATTTGAACGTAAATTGAGTTCGATGTATGCCATTTTATACTACTATGTGCAAGTATGATGATATACTGTGTGTTAAGAGAAGCTCGGACATGAGGATTGAGTGTAAATGTTTTCGAGCAATCTTAATGCTCAAAAAAATTTCCAAGCACCCAAGCGAGCTCGAACCCACAACTTCCTGATGACCGGTGACTCGGTGAGACGTTCTAACTACTTTCCTTTTTGCAATATTTTTTTACCATTCTTGTTTTCTATTCGCTTTCGTTTCTTTGTCATATCTATGTATTTTTTTGCAATCTCATTTTTTGCCTTCTCGTTCCTGTGTTGACTTTTGCACTTGAGCACGGGTGGCGTGTGCTGTTAGCGCGGTGCCTGTCGCCACTGCAGTCCAATGTTAAGCCAGGTCGGGCGGAGATAGGGTTTCACGTCCAGTAAAGCTCCACAAATCTTGTGGGGTCCGGTGCGCTTTCGACGGCCCTTGAAAGTTGTGACCAGCTAGGTATGACTTCGTTCTCGAGTTTGGGACTCGTGTGAGTCTAGATCATGCAGCAACTGCACAACTAAGTACATAGTTCCACGATGCAAAACGACGACTCACCAAAGATTCTTTTGGACAAGAACAATTAGAACTTGGAACACATGCATGAGAAGCTAGACTTAAGCATGTCCAGTCTTAAGTTTTTTAAGTCCGTACTGCTTAAATAGTTCCGACCTTGGTCACCTTAGCATTTCACACGCATCGCACGTAAAGGTGAAGTAATACGAGCAACAAATTGCTGCAACATTGTTGCGTTGCAAGTTGAATAGCGTTGTTGTACGGATTACCACCCACCTCAAACATTAATGTCACGCAACAATGATTTTGTTGCAAGTTGAAACAGCATGTAAGTAGAACTGGAGTCTACTTTTTTCAACATTTTTTTTCAACTTGCAACAAATTCATTGTTGTGTGACAATGTTTAAGGTGGGTGGTAATACGTGCAACAACGCTTTTCAACTTGCAACGCAACAATGTTGCGTTGCAAGTTGTAGGAAAATGTCGCCCCGTATTACCTCACCTTAATTGCGCAAGATCTAGGGACAAAGTTATGGGTGTTATCGCTCATTCACTTCCTGTTATAAAACAAACACTTGTACCGAGGGGAACAGTGCGTTTTGTCACCCCGAAACCGCCGTTGTTTCCCGAGGCAAAGCCGAGGGCAACAACGAGCGGTTGTTTTGAATGAAAGAAAACTGGAAAAAATAAAGACAAACTGAACCTGACCATCTAATTCCGGTTTTCGTAATTTTCCCTAAAGCAAAATAAAAGTAATGTTGCCCGCTGCAATGGGTTGCGTGGGAAACAACAGGATTCTCGGACCGCCATTCGAAGACTGCTTGATATATAATTAACAATTATTCACCGAAGTGGAGGTGAATAGTGCTGGATATGCACCGAGCCGCGAATTTTAACATATACCTCAGAAATGAAATAACAAGTTTAACATTCCTATATCAGTTTTCGGTATTTTTATTCAAGACAGGGCCGCTAGCAATTTGGTAACTTGGCGTACTCGATATTGGTCGGTAAAACAGTTTCTACAACTTTTGGATATATCAATGGCTAGAAATTTTTGAAGAAACATATCTGTGCACTCTCCTACTTAATTTTGTTGATTTTTGTCGTTATGCTACTACATCAGCCTTGTTTATCAACATAAACAGAAGGTCGCGGGTTCGAATCCCAGCCGGGCCAAGTACAGTTTTCTCTACTTGTCCGGTATGGTCCGTCACTCGGACTAACACATTATTATACTCCACCCGAGTTCACTGTCCCACAATAATCATTCGAAATCGTCATGTATGAAGACTGTTGTCTAGATATTGTATAGAATGTATTCAGGCCAGTAAAAAGTGGTCGTAATAACGAGGTGGTTCGTATTAACGGGGGAGTATTACACTACTTAGAATGTATTCAGGCCAGTAAAAAGTAGTCGTAATAACGAGGTGGTCGTATTAACGAGGGAGTATTACACTACTTAGAATGTATTCAGGCCAGTAAAAAGTGGTCGTAATAACGAGGTAGTCGTATTAACGGGGTGGTATTACACTACTTGGAATGTATTCAGGCCAGAAAAAAGTGGTCGTAATAACAAGGAGGTCGTATTAATGGGGTGGTCGTATGGCGGGGTTCCACTGTACCACACTTCAGGCATGAGACATTTGCGAGTGAGACCTATTGCCCACATGGACAGTTACGTAATTCATTGGAAGCTAATTTGTGGCTTATCATTCACTGATCACATTCTCGGACCTTCAAAACATAGGTATATATAAACACTTCATTTGTCATTTTTGCTTGCCTGGTTAGAGTTAATGCAGAAAATGGTTCAAGAAGTGTCCCAAATTGACAATTTGGCGGACATTTTGTTTAAGCAAATTAGACGGTAAAAAACTACAAATTTCGCTTGGGAACCAGTTATCGGCTTCAGCATACTTGTCCCACCTTTTACCCACAAATGCTCCTTGACTCTTAATTCGCAGGACGCAGGGCCTTTTTTACGAAATCCCACTAGACTAATATATCCTGCTACGTGCAAGTATTTATATATTATCGTTAATATCGTAATGTATGTTGTTAAGAGAAGCTCGAGCATGCATGAGAACTGTGTGTAAATATTTTTCGAGCTATTTTACTCAAAAAAATTTCCGATTCCCCAATAAACTACTTTCCTTTTTTGCAATATTATTTTTCCAATCTATTTTCCGATAGCTTTCTTGAGGTCTTGTTCTCCACTTGCTTTTGTTTCTCTTGCAGCTATTTTTGCAATCTCATTTTTACGTTCTCTTCCCCGTCTTGACTTTTGCGGCGCGAGTGCGTGGTGCTAAACAGTTATGCATGAACCTAAACTAACGCATCTCGTTTCACTCGACATATTTTTAAGAAACCTTTATTCAAAAATTCAAAAAAATATTCTTACAAATTGAAGAAAACAAAGTTCTTATAATACACAATTCTAAAATATCTACCAAGCTACAGCAGTAGCCAACCATCGGGCTTCATTCATTGAGGGAAGTTCTTCCCATGAATAGCGATCAAAACTGAATGATTCAACTGACTTAAGGTAGTTCCCTCGCTCATCTAGCCCACCCATTACAACAATGGCATTCCCAGTAACCGCCGCCGCACATCCTTTCCTCTTATATTTCATTGTAGGTAACATATGACTCTTTTCTGACTGAATATTATAAATAACAACAGTATTTAACACTTTATCATCTTTGTCAACGCCACCTATTACAATTATATTGTCACCCCAACTTACTGTTGCCATTAGAGGCACAGCAAAAGGTAATGGTGCCATTTCTTTACATTCGTTCTTGTTAATATCGTACATCACGACGCTATCAACACCATCTTTAGAGCTGAAGGTTGTAGTTCCTCCAACAATAAAAACTCTATCATTAAATAATTCAACACTGGCATACACTTTCGGTACTGGTATTCTTGTCAAGAATTTAGAGGTATAAGGAGGATCAAGTGAAACTTCATGAATACTATCAGAAAATTTACCATCATATCCTCCTATTACTAGCAACCGTCCATTATAAACTACACTACAGTGTCCACGCAATTTCCTAGGAAGTTTGGCTGGAAAACCAAACCATTGGGCAGACTCCATAATAAGGCTAATAGACAAACATTCCATACTATCACTAAGACCATGATCAGTCGCACCTCCGGAGACAGTTATTTGGTCTTTGTAAATAAATGCAGGTGCCGTATTACGACATTCTTTCATTGAATGTAATATTGTCCACGACCTAGTCGACAAGCTGAACATTTCCACGGAATTTAGCGTGCCACCATTCCAACCACCTGCAATAACCACACTAGACTTCGTGCTTCTGCCATCAGTTTTGGCTTCTTCAATTATTTTCATCATTTTCTCTTGCTCTGTTTGAATACCACGCAATGTTTGACTTTGATCTGGTAGTGTTGTCAGCTGCTCTTTGATTTCCATCAAATTCATCTTTATTTCCGCCATGTCGTTATTTACTGTGGCAACGTTAATCTTAAGTTCGTCCATTTCTTCAAGCTTGTCGTTTACTGCTGTCAACTTCATCTTAACGTCGTCCATTTCCTTCGCCATCTGAGCGCAATTGTGGCACTTCACCACTCTGAATTCACAAACTTCTTTCTCGTGGTGAGATCGATCTCGTTTGTTGATCTCCACAAGACATCCTTCGTTGGAACACACCACTGGAGTGAACCCACAATCCTTGACGTGACTTTCAAGATCTCCCAGCAGCACAAGCTCACGACAGCCTCTGTTGAAATACATGTAATCACACCGAATATTCAACTCAGACATACACCCCGTCAAGATTCTTGGAGCTGGAGTTAATGTTTCCAATGTGAGTTCTTCCTTACAGGAAGGACACGTCGGCGAGTTCGTCAGATGTCGAGTGATACAGGGCAGGCAGAAAAGATGTTGGTTTCTCTGGCACATTACTGGTTGTTTGAAGACGTTGAGACAAATTGGACAATGGTAGTTTTGACTAACGTCATTCTCAAACCGTTCTGCTTCGTAACCTTCCTCGTAGGATTCCATCTCTTGGCGCTTTCTCTTTTCTCAATAACAAAGCTAAGTCTCTCCTTTCATCGTTGGAAGTCTGTGTTAGTAATTTAGGAATATCGTTGACCGTAAATGATTAGTGTAGAACCACAGACGAATTCACAGCTTTCACTTTCACTTTGCCACGTCAATAGACAAGAAGAATTTGATATTTCGAAATTGAATACAACAGAATCTCGTGAATAAAAGGTCGTGACCTCCAAGTTATTAAAATACCGGATGTGATGTTCACTTGGTTTTTCAAACAATATTCTTCGAGTTATTTAACTTAAAAACAAATTCCCATTTCTCAAGCGAGACTCGCAACCACAATTTTCTGATCGCCGGTGAGACGCTTTACCCATTGAGCTACTGAGACTAAGATGAGTTGACTGTATAGGTTCTGGTTGTATACTGTAGTACAGCAGACCTAAATAATGTAGTGGAGGCTTTTTCAGCGCAATGCATTATGGTCGAAAATGTAACCGACCACACTGCAATGCGTTTAAACTTAATCATCGAAGTTGCATGAACTTCATTTTACTTTAGTGAAACACATTGCCATGTGCGTTAATACCAGTCATTTATTACATCGTAAGTTACCTTGATAATTATTGGAACTAACGTTAAAACAGACAGCATGCATTAAGGTTTGTAATCGAGCAACTACGGCACTGCCAGTTCATGGTTAGTCCGTGGTCACAGCCCTAACTCCGGTAAGAGTAAGGTCTGTCAACACTCGAGCGATTGCTTGTTCCTGCCGGGAGAACACTGGGATGATATTAGAGCTAAGTATGTTAATTATTATCATGCAATGCGATCAAATCCGCCAAAATAACATATAAACCAACTACTCACTACTCACTCTGTCTCTCGATTTACCTTGTATTTGTCGCTTTAAATATGTAAAAGTGGGTATATGCTTAAATAAAGTGTTATTATTATTAATTATTATTATTATTATTGTTGTTGTTATTATTATTATAGTGACCACAAAACTACGTCATTATTTTATAAGGTGACATAAATTATTCCCCCCCAAAACTTTGGATTTAATTTATACAAGAACAAGCAATCGCTCGAGACCTAGAGTGTTTACAGACCTTACTCTTGAGTTAGGGTTGTGACACAGGCTAGTTCAGGGTATGTACAAGTCGACTTGAGAAGCGACAGCGATCGGCTCTAACACTGTTTATAGACAACTGTCTATTCTGTCTATTCTGCAATACGGCGCCATAATGGTTTCTTCACACATTCTTTAGCCACTCGTCAGTTCTTATGTTAGTTATTACAAATAACAAATGTCTTAATAAAACTCTTTTTTTTAGAGCACGTTCGTATTTATTAGATCTGTAATCAATGCAAGCGCGAGAGACTATTACCGATGAATGTTCGTTTATCCTGTGGTTAATTGTTTATTACTGAGTATCAAACTGTGATCAAACTCTTGTTATCAATGCGTAATTACCTCATGTTGAGAAGCATTGCTTCCGCGACAAAAGTTGCTTACTGCGGAAATGTTTGAAATCTCATACTTTCGAGAATACTATTTTATTTTATTCTACTTATGCTGATTTTCGACAATTTAACACCATATACTAACAAATTGACATGGCAGCATTCACTACCTTGCAGCATATTGCTATGTGCAAATATGGTAATAATGTTAATGTCGTAATGAATGCTGTTAAAGTGCCTATGAAACGAAAATTAAGTTTGTCTTATTTGAAAGAACACTTCAAATGATAGAGTAACATCTTTTGCAGTTTTTCGTTTCCTTGCTTCGTTCTTGAGATATTTCAGTTTCTTTGATTTGATGTAAATGTCGCATGTCGCAACGTCACACGTGCATAATGAGTTATCGAAAAATGTTATATATCTTTGCTATTGTCAACTGTAATCACTTGAAATTCTACATGTTTAGTGTTCTGGGCAAAACATACGCACATGCATGCTTCCCTGGAATGATTTTGGTTTGATAATAGCAAAGATATATAACTTTTTTCAATAACTCATTATGCACATGTGACGTTAAAATGTTTAATTTGTATATCAAACAAACTGAAATATCTCAGGAACGAAGCAAGGAAACGAAAAACCGGAAAAGATGTTACTCTACCATTTTAAGTGTTCTTTCAAATAAGACAGACTTAATTTTCGTTTCATGTGCACTTTAAGAGAAGAGATCTGTATATGCCAGCTATGGCATGATTTCACTCGGAAAGTTTTCCCAGTTGCTAAGCTCGAACCCACAACCTCTGATTGCCGCTGAGACACTCTAGCTATTGAGCTACTGCATGGGATTCAGATGATTTGAACGTAGTTTAAGTGTGATGTATGACATTATATACTGCTATGTGCAAGTATGATGATATATACTAATGTCGTAATGCATGTTGTTATTTAAGAGAAGAGATGAATATGCGGTTCGAAAATAAAAATTGAGTTTAAATGTTATTCGACCTATTTTACTCAGAAAAATTTTCCAGTTCCCAAGTGGGACTCGAGCCCACAACCTTCTGAATGCCAGTCAGACGCTCTAAATACCCGTATTGAGCTACTGGGACTCAGATGATTTAAACGTAGGTTGAGTTCGATGTATGTCATTATATACTGCTACGTGCAAGTATTATATATAATGTTAATATCGTAATGCATGTTGTCAAGAGAAGCTTGGACATGAGAATTGAGTGTAAATGTTTCATGGTCAATTTAGCTATTTTACTCAAAGAATATTTGCAAATTCTCAAGCGGGACTCGAACCCACAACCTTTTCATCGCCAGTGAAACCCTCCAACCACTTTTCTTTTTGCAATATTGTTTCCCATTCTCTTTTCCGCTAGCTTTTACTTACACGTTTTAGTTTTCCACTCGTTTTTGTTTCTCTTTCATATCTACTTTTGCACTCTCATTTTAACCTTCTCTTTCCCGTCTTGACTTTTGCACTGCACGTACTATTATTTTGTAAACATTCTCAACATAATGCGCGTGCGCGGTACTAAACAATTATACGCATGAACCTAAACACTCGACATGTTTTTAAGAAACCTTTATTTAAAAATAAAAAGAATGATCTTACAAATTGAGATATATAACACACAACTCTAAAATATCTAGCAAGCTACAGCAGTAGCCAACACTCGGGCTTCATTCATTGGGGAAAGTTCTTCCCATGAATAGCGATCAAAACAGAATGATTCAACTGACTTAAGGTGGTTGCATTGCTCATCTACGCCACCCATTACAACAATGGCATTCCCAGTAACAACCGCCGCACATCCTTTCCTCTTATATTTCACTGCAGGTAACATATGACTCTTTTCTGACTGAACATTATAAATAACAACAGTATTTAACATTTTACCATCTTTGCCAACACCGCCTATTACAATTACATTGTCACCCCAACTTACTGTTGCCATTAGAGACACAGTAAAAGGAAGTGGCGCCATTTCTTTACATTCGTTCTTGTTAATATCGTACATCATGACGCTATCAACACTATCTTCAGAGTTGAAGGTTGTACTTCCTCCAACAATAAACACTTTATCATTAAATAATTCTATGCTAGCATACACTTTCGGTTCTGGCATTCTAGTTAAGAACTTAGAGGTATAAGGAGGATCAAGTGAAACTTCATATATACTGTCAGAGAATTCGCCATCATACCCTCCTATTACTAGCAACCGTCCATTATAAACTACACTACAGTGTCCACGCAACTTGCTAGGAAGTTTGGCAGGAAAACCAAACCATTGGGCAGACTCCATAATGGGGTTAATGGATAAACATTCCATGCTATCACTAAGGCCATCATCAGTCCTACCTCCGTTGACAGTTATTTGGTCTTTGTAAATAAATACAGATGCCGTATAACGACATTCTTTCATTGAATGTAATACTGCCCACGACCTTGTCGACAAGCTGAACATTTCCACGGAATTGAGCGTGTTACCATTCCAACCACCTGCAATAACCACATTAGACTCCGTGCTTCTGCCATCAGTTTTGGCTTCAATTCTTTTCATCATTTTCTCTTGCTCAGTTTGAATACCACGCAATGTTTGATCTGGTAGTGTTGTCAGTTGCACCTTGATTTCCATCAAATTCATCTTCATTTCCGCCATATCGTTATTTACTGTTGCAACGTTCATCTTATTAAGTTCGTCCATTTCTTGAATCTTGTCATTCATTGCCTTCAAGCTCATCTCATTAACTTCGTCTATTTCTTCAAGGCGTTCAAGCTTGTCGTTTACTGCTGTCAACTTCGTCTTAACTTCGTCCATTTCCTTCGCCATTTTAGCGCAATTGTGGCACTTCGCCACTCTGAATTCGCAAACTTCTGTCTCGTGGTGAGTTCGATCTCGTTTGTTGATTTCCACAAGACATTCTTCGTTGGAACACACCACTGGAGTGAACCCACAATCCTTGACGTGACTTTCAAGATTTCCCAGCTGCACAAGCTCACGACAACCTCTGTTGAAATAATCACAACGAATATTCAGCTCAGACATGCACCCCGTCAAGATTCTTGGAGCTGGAGTTAATGTTTCCAATGTGAGTTCCTCCATACACGAAGGACACGTCGGCGAGTTCGTCAGATGTCGAGTTATACAGGGCAGGCAGAAAAGATGTTGGTTTCTCTGGCACATTACTGGTTGTTTGAAGACGTTTAGACAAATTGGACAATGGTAGTTTTGACTAACGTCATTCCCAAACCGTTCTACATCGTAACCTTGCTCGTAAGATTCCATCTCTTATGCAAACTAAATAAGAGCTCTCGTGCGGGTGGCACTTTCTCTTTTCTCAATAACAAAGCTAATGTCGTAATACATGTTGTTTTAAGAAATGTAGATGCGACTGGGAAATATTAATTAAGGTGGCTCCATACAGTTTCTTGAAAAATGGAAAATACAAGTTTGAGAGTTCAAAACACGTACATAAACAATTCGGAAAAAGAATAAAACTAAATGTTATGCATAATTAAACAGTCTGACAATCAAAAACTGTTACCAAATAAATACCAACAGTTGTTGCTATGGCAACAATGACGTTTCAAAATGGCTGCCAATTACCCTTCAAACTAATTTAATTCGAAAAAAACTTTGGTGACACCCAATTTTTTTTTCATTAAAACTTTTCTTGAAGTATGAGTAATCAATAGCCCGATTAAAAAAAAATTCTGTAGAACGAATAATTCCCCCCCCCCCCCGGAAAAATCATGTTTGTTAATTTTTAAAAAATTTCGTTCTACAGAATTTTTTTAAAATTGGCCTATAGATTACTCATACTTCAAGGAAAGTTCTAATGAAAAAAAAATTGGGGTCACCAAAGTTTCTTCCAAATTAAATTAGTTTGAAGGGTAATTGGCAGCCATTTTGAAACGTCATTGTTGCCATAGCAACAACTGTTGGTATTTATTTGGTAGCAGTTTTTGATTGTCAGACTGTTTAACTATGCATAACATTTAGTTTTATTCTTTTTTCGAATTGTTTAATCACGTGTTTTGGACTCTCAAACTTGTATTTTCCATTTTTCAAGAAACTGTACGGAGCCACCTTAAGTGTAAATTTTCTTCGAGCTATTCTCTTCAAAATAGAATTACCAGTTCCCGAGCGAGCCTCATACCCACAACCTTCGAGGGAGACTCACCATGTATCCAGCTACTGAGACTTGGATAATATGAACGTATAGGAATATAGTCCTATAGGACTATACTATATAGGTTATATAGGTTGAGTTCGACGTATCATGTATGACATTATATACTGATATATACAAGTATGATAACATATGTTAACCCTTAACTGGCCACAGTTGCTTTTTGTCTACTTATTAATTTTACTCTGGATAACGCCAGACGATTTTACTCGTCAAGGGGAGAGCTCCCGGAAACCTGGCCAACAAAGGGTTAATTTCGTAATTGTATATGTTGTTCTAAAGGGAAGAAATGTATGCTTGCCTCGGCATGAGAATTGTGTGTAAATGTTTTTCGAGCTATTTTATTCAAAACCCCATTCTAAGTTCCCATGCAAGCAGGACTCGGACCCACAACCTTCTGATCACCGGTGAGACGCTCTATTAAAGCTATCGGGACTGAGATGACTTGAACGTAAATTGAGTTCGATGTATGACATTGTATACTGCTATGTGCAAGTATGATGATATACGTTATTATTATATAGCATGCTATCGGATATGAGCTTTTGCGTAATCTGATTGGTTCCCTACTACTAGGCTATTAGCTCATATCCTGCTAGTAGAGGAAAAACAAGATGGCGGCATGTTTTTTAAACTGCCGAAAAGAGTTGAAATCGACGGATTTTTATACAGAAAAATATCAACACCCTCAAACCAATGTATAAAAAAAAAACATTGTGTAAAAATACATTAACAAATACACAATTTAGCATGTTAATTGGTAAAATTCACCTAAAAATTACGTCTTTTTACTTCAAAAACCCGACTAAATTAACGGGTTGATATTAATTTGTTGCCAAACAAAGAAACTCACGGTTAAAATCAAGCTTACAACACACATTTCGTAGGAGATCACCAGTAAAGAGACTTTTTTTATTTAGATAAGCATTTGGAGTAGTAAAAAGCATGTTCTTTTTCAAAAACAACCAACTAAGTAATTTAGTTTCACTGCCGAAGGTGTTTGGCGTGTTTCAGTTTCATTTTTGCATGAAATCAAAAGCTTTTTCACGACAGCAACGCTAATATAAACAACTGACCCACCTTTTGACTTCATAAAGGTACCTTTTAATCTTTTTTGTTGACCTGCTTAACACTTTTTTGTCTCCCGAGCATAATTTATACAACATTTCGAAGCTGTTTACCGAAAAGCTCAGCGAGAAACTCTATGTGAATGCATCATTACGCATGGCGGAAGTATAGTTGTCTATGCCGGAAGTTTGTTGTTTCAAATATTTCGCTGTAATTTTGTCTCCGTGTACAGCGCTTGGCTATATAATAAAACAGTTATACCATTCGCTCTCGTTGTATACGAACTAATAGCCAACTCGGCGAAGCGCCTCGTTGGCTATGAGCTCATATACAACTCGAGCTCATGGTATATCTGTTAAATGTCGCGTAATGCATGTTCAGGGGCGGACTGACAAGATTTTGGCTCTCGGGCATAAGTTAAATCCGGGCCCCCTTGCATAAAGTTAATACTAAGTGTATAGTATGTTGTTTGACTAACGTCCTGTATCACGTGACGAATTTTTCCACCCCGCCAGCCGTTTAGCGTTCGCCGTTTCAACGCCAAGACAACTGTTTTCACGGAGACGGCAAACGGTAGATTTTACAGTCAAGATTTCTAATATTTCCTCTCTTTCACGTCTTTTAGGAAAGAAAAGAGAAACAATAGAATTGAAATGTTAATAATGATCGCAAAACGTTTTTAAACCATAGATACCAAAACGAACACGAAATTAATAGCAACCTTTTTATCCGCGACAACTTCAAATACAGTAAAAACCCGCGTATAAGAACCTAGGTTTTTCCAAGTTAGCCTAAAAAGGTTCTTATATAAATGGTGTTTACTGTGAAATTAGGCTATTTAGGTTCTTAAACGGGTTCCTATTTTCTTACGAAAAAAGCTACTCGTTGCTGGTAGGTGTCTATTATTTATGTAAATTATGCATACATTTTCTCCAAATGACTGCAATCTAAGAAAATACAAACCCTTTATGCACTTTAAAGCTACACATGTATCTACTTGCTTTGTATAAGAAGCTGCTTTGAAATTTCAGCCTAAAACAGGTTCTTATGTAAAGGGGTCTAAATGGAAAATCTTAGCCTAACAGGTTCTTAAAATCTAGGTTCTTATACGCGGGTTTTTACTGTACCTCGTTTTAGCACTAAGCCAGTTGAAGTATAGAGGGGAATAAAATGGACTGGAGTGTAGTGTTGTAAAAATCAATATTTGACTTTTAACTTTTCGGGCATCAATCTCTGCCATTTCCTTTTTGTGCCATTATCCTTTAAATCTAACCAAACCCTAAAGGCTAAAGAGCAGTGCGGACCGTGCCTATTGATTCCGCACGAACGCACTAACCAGTATAACGAAGGAACTGAAAGGCAGAATATAAAGCGCTGCTGACTCGTAACTCGGTACGGTACTGCAACTAAAAATTCTTGGTTTCAATTCCCAATTAGCAAATCTAATCAGCAAGCCGCCTTTTTATACAATTGAGCACGTGTAAAGCGATTTTAGAACAGAGGCTCGCCTTTTGAACTTGTTGCAAAGGGCAATCAATAAAAATCAAAATTTTCAATTTATAACCTTCTGATTAATAAACATACTAGTATCCAAGTGGTGTGAACGATTCTGACAAAAAACAACATTGCTAATTCCCACAAAAAAATCTTGTCATCCACCATCTTGAATAATTTTTTCATATAATTTTTTCACGACGGAAATAAATTTTTTTCATAATTTTGTTTCATAAAGAAAAATCTTTTCTTAGTTATACCAATACCTAAGCATGTCTGAAGCTCGCTTTTAGGGTTAGTGAAATGCGTTTTCACATCAATGTACTACAACACTTTCAAAAGCATGGAAAGCACTCGGCTTTCAGCAAAGTGTAATTTTATAATATTTATCAAGTTTGTGACGTCACTAACTTTCAACACTTTGAGGCCTGGACCTCTCCCTGTGCTGAATAAAATCGTCTGGCGTTAGCCAGAATAAATACTAAAGACTCATCGTCAGGCTTCAAAGTGTTAAATCACCTCCAATTCCTACCCGGTTAAAAAATTCACCTGTGGTCTGGCTCGTTGCAAGTGGAAAGTCTTTTCCAGCATAAAAAAAAAGCATACGCGCCCGACTAGAATAGATACTAAACAGATAGGCTGGCATAAACTTAAAGTCTTAAACTAACGCGTCATCGTTTCATTCGACATGTTTTTAAGAAACCTTTATTTAAATATAAAAAAAAACGATCTTACAAATTGAGAAAAACTAGTTCTTATATAAATATACAAATCTAAAATATCTACCAAGCTACAGCAGTAGGCCACATTCGGGCTACATTCATTGGGGGAAGATCTTCCCACGAATAGCGATCAAAAGTGAATGATTCAACTGACTTAAGGTACTTTCTTCGCTCATCTTCCCCACCCATTACAACAATGGCATTCCCAGTAACAACTGCCGCACATCCTCTCCTCTTATATTTCATTGCAGGTAACATATGACTCTTTTCTGACTGAACATTATAAATAACAACAGTATTTAACGCTTTATCATTTTTGTCAACACCCCCTATTACAATTACATTGTCACCCCAACTTACTGTTGCCATGTCACACACAGCAAAAGGAAGTGGTGCCATTTCTTTACATTCGTTCTTGTTAATATCGTACATTACGACGCTATCAACACTATCTTTCGACATGCCAGATTTCCTTCCTCCAACAATAAACACTTTATCATTCAATAATTCTACGCCAACAGACACTTTCGGTTCTGGCATTCTAGTTAAGAACTTTGAGGTATAAGGAGGGTCAAGTGAAACTTCATGAATACTGTCAGAGTATTTACCATCATATCCTCCTATTACTAACAACCGTCCATTATAAACTACACTACAGTGTCCACGCAACTTGCTAGGAAGTTTGGCTGGGAAACCAAACCATTGACAGGATTCCATAATAGGGTTAATGGCCAGACTTTCCATGCCATCACTAAGACCATGGTCAGTCCTACCTCCAGTGACAGTTATTTGGTCTTTGTAAATAAATGCAGATGCCGTATTACGACATTCTTTCATTGGATGTAATACTGTCCACGACCTAGTCGACAAACTGAACATTTCCACGGAATTTAGCCTGTTGCCACTCCAACCACCTGCAATAACCACACTAGACTTCGTGCTTCTGTCATCAGTTTTGGCTTCTTCAATCCTTCTCATCATTTTCTCTTGCTCAGTTTGAATACCACGCAATGTCTGACTTTGATCTGGTAGTGTTGTCAGCTGCTCCTTGATTTCCATCAAATTCATTTTCATTTCCACCATGTCGTTATTTACAGTAGCTAAGCTTATCTTAACTTCGTCTATTTCTTGAAGCTTGTCATTCATTGCCTTCAAGCTCATCTCATTAACTTCGTCTATTTCTTCAAGGCGTTCAAGCTTGTCGTTTACTGCTGTCAACTTCATCTTAACCTCGTCCATTTCCTTCGCCATCTCAGCGCAATTGTGGCACCTCACCACTCTGAATTCGCAAACTTCTTTCTCGTGGTGAGTTCGATCTCGTTTGTTGATTTCCACAAGACATCCTTCGTTGGAACACACCACTGGAGTGAACCCACAATCTTTGACGTGACGTTCAAGATCTCCCAGCTCCACAAGCTCACGACAACCTCTGTTGAAATAATCACAACGAATATTCAACTCAGACAGACACCCCGTCACAATTCTTGGAGCTTGAGTTAAGGTTTCCAATGTGAGTTCTTCCATACAGGAAGGACATGTAGGCGAGTTCGTCAGATGTCGAGTTATACAGGGCAGGCAGAAAAGATGCTGGTTTCTCTGGCACATTACTGGTTGTTTGAAGACGTTGAGACAAATTGGACAATGGTAGTTTTGACTAACGTCATTCTCAAACCGATCTGCCTCGTAACCTTGCTCGTAGGATTCCATGTCTTGGCGCTTTCTCTTTTCTCAATAACAAAGCTAAGTTTTTCCTTTCATCGTTGGAGGTCTGTGTTAGTAATTGAGGAATATCGTTGATCGTAAATGATTAGTGTAAAGCACAGACGAATTCAGAGCTTCCACTTTCACTTTGCCACGTCCGGCAATAGACAAGAATAATTTGATCGAAATTGAATACAGCAGAATCTCGTGATTAAAAAGGTCGTGACCTCGAAGTTATTAAAATACCGTATGTGATGTTCACTTGGTTTTTCAAACGATATTCTTCGAGTTATTTAACTTAAAAACAAATTCCCATTTCTCAAGCGAGACTCGCAACCACAATTTTCTGATCGCCGGTGAGACGCTTAATTACCCATTAAGCTACTGAAACTAAGATGATTTGACCGTATACGTTCTGGTCGTAGAGGTTGAGTTCGATGTATGACAAATATAATATATTGCTATGTGCAAGTATGATGATATTAGATATTTGATGTCGTAATGCACTCTGTTAAGAGAAGAGATGTATATATGCAACTCCTAAGCTCCGGCGTGAGAACTGACTGTAAATGTTCTTCCAGCTATTTTACTCATGCAGAAGAAAGACTATCAGTTGCTAAGTGAGACTCGAACCCACAACCTTTTGATCGCCGCTGAGATGCTGTAACTATTATTGAGCTACTGGAACTGAATTATTGAACGGCTGAGCATGATGCATGACATTACATACTGCTATGTGGATGTATGATAATATATGTTAATGTCGCCATGCATGTTGTTATTAAAGAGGAGAGATGGATACGCTAGGTCGGGCACCGAGTTACTCAATATTCTAAACACTTTCTGAGTTCCAGAGCAGAACTTAAATCAACAACCTTCTGATCGCTGGTGAGACGCTCTCTAACTCCTAAATTACTGAGACTCAGATGACTTGACGCGAGGTTGAGTTGGATGTATGACATTATTTATATATACTGATATGTGCAAATATGTAAATGTTAATGTCGTATTCGTAATTCATGTTGTGTGAAGAGAAGCTCGAAAATAAGAATTGATCATCCAATTATCAATTCGAACCCACAATTAACTTTCTGATCACCGGTGAGACCCTGATAAACCACTTTCCTTTTTGCAATCTTTTTTCCAATCTTTTTCTGCTAGCTTTTATATTTAACTTCTTGTTGTCCACTCGCTTTTGTTTCACTTTCATATCTACTTTTGCAATCTCATTTTTACCTTCTCTTTCTCGTCTTAATTGTCTTTTGCACCGGCGCACTATTATTTTGTAAACATTCTCAGCAAAATGCGCGTGCGCGGTACTAAACAATTATGCATAAACCTAAACTAACGCATCTCGTTTCACTCAACATGTTTTTAAGAAACCTTTATTTAAAAATAGAAAAAAATCTTACAAATTGAAAAAAACTAGTTCTTATACTATACAACTCTAAAATATCTGGGAAGGTCTTCCACGAATTCCCCAGATGTCGAGTAATACAGGGCAGGCAGAAACGATGCCGGTTTCTCTGGCACATTACTGGTTGTTTGAAGACGTTTAGACAAATTGGACAATGGTAGTTTTGACTAACGTCATTCTCAAACCGATCTGCTTCGTAACCTTGCTCGTAGGATTCCATCTCTTGGCGCTTTCTCCTTTCTCAAAAACAAAGCTAAGTTTTTCCTTTCATCGTTGGAAGTCTTTGTTAGCAATTTAGGAATATCGTTGATCGTAAATGATTAGTGTAGAGCACGGTGTAGAGCAACAGACGAATTAAGATCTTTTGCTTTCACTCAGCGATGTTTTGCTAATTTTAGAAGTGGGGGGACGCTCTTGAAAATCAAATGGGCGTGGTCACTCGATTGGGCGTGGCCAATGGCCATGAAATTAAACAAGCGGGGGTTTAGTCTAATAGACATGCTTGTTAAAATATGTCACATTTATTCTAGTTAAACAAACAATATATTTGATAATTATATATTACATTCTGCTTATGAACGCAGGCCGCGACAAACTGATTTGTAATTTAAACTACTGTTTGATGTAAAAATGTCTAAAATGTCTAAATGCTGGCCTGCTGGGCTGCTGCCTGACGTTATCCGCGCCTATGACAATAAGTATTTATCTAAGCGGACGTCAATTATCAGACTCTAGTATTTTTGTGCTAGTCTGCTAGAATTTTCTGCAAGTATATCAAGTTTCAGGGAGATTAAAATAGTGACAAAATTACGTTCTGAAGTATTTCCACGTAGGATGCTGAGCAATTATTGCCAAAAATAACACGTATGTAGAACAAGTGATAGCCAAAATTATTTGGACGGTGTCGAACGGCGTTCACTGAACTTCACTCATATTTAATCCCTGCCAGGGGGAACGGCGTTCCCCCATGTTTGATTTTGGCAGGGGGGACGCCGTTCCCCTGGTAAAAAAGGTGGGGGGACGGCGTTCCCCCGCGTTCCCCCTGGAAAACATCACTGCTTTCACTTTGCCACGTCAATAGGCAAGAATAATTTGATCGAAATTGAATACAGCAGAATCTCGTGATTAAAAGGTCGTGACCTCGACGATATTAAAGTTACGCATGTGATTTTCACATGGATTTTCAAACGTCCAAACGATGTTCTTCGAGTTATTTAACTTAAAATCGAATTCCCATTTCTCAAGCGAGACTCGAAACCACAATTTTCTGATCGCCGGCGTGAGACTCGGATAATTTGAACGTTGTATTGCTATGTGCAAGCATGGATAGTAAAAAGACTGGATTGGAAACTTGATGGCGTGAGCATAACAACCTGGTTGCAATTGACAAGCTTAAAAAACCCGAGTATATTCAAAGTTTAGGATTAATACAGCCTAAAATGATAATCGAATTGTCTGTAAATACGACAAAGCCACAATACGACAAAATGCCCGTCTATTCTTACTCATTTTAAAAGAAGATATCAAGGTTTACTAGTTAAAATATGCATCCCAAATTCCGAGCAAAACAAAGCACAATTTGGGGACGCCAGTTTCTTCAAAACAACACAGGAATCATCAAAACAAAGATCAACAACGCTTACCCCAAACGCTCGATTGTGGCTTAGGCAGGTTTGTAAGGCGATAAAATCATTTGAAACGTCAACATAGTCATCTGAATGTGAGGATATGAAGAATTTGAAGAAAAGTTCACTAAAAACCTCAGTAAAACAAGCGTACTCACGCCATTCGTGACATCACAATTTGCAACTAGGTTTCAACATCTCTCGAGCAAAGAAAAACGCTTTTCAGCCAATCGGCGGCCTGGAAACACCTCACGTGACTATTAGTTTCCAATCCACTCATTTTACTATCCATGGTGCAAGTATGATGATGATATATGTTAATGTCGTAATACATGTTGTTTTAAGAAATGTAGATGCGACTCGGAAATATTAATTAAGTGTAAATTTTGTTCGAGCTATTCCCCTCAAAAAAAATAAATTCCCAGTTCCCAAGCGAGACCCCAATTTGTAATACTGGTTGAGTTCGATGTATGACATTATATACTGCTATGTGCAGCATGATGATATATGCTAAAGTCGTAATGCATGTTGTTAAGAGAAGAGAAGAGATGGATATCCTAGCTCGGGCATGAAGATTGTGTGTAAATGGTGCTAGCTCGGATATGAGGATTGGATGTAAATGTTCTTCCAGCTATTATACTTAGAAAGATTTCCCAGTTGCTAAGCAGGACTCGAAACCAAACCTTCTGATCGCCCATGACACACTCTATGCACGTTCCTTTTTTCAATATTTTTTGCATTCTTTTTCAGCTAGCTTATATTTTAAAGTTTTTGTTTTCAACTCGCTTTTGTTTCACTTTCATATCTACTTTTGCAATCTCATTTTTACCTTCTCTTTTCCGTCTTGACTTTTGCACTGCACCACTTATTTTGTAAACATACTCAGCAAAATTCGCGTGCGCGGTACTAAACAATTATATATATGAACCTAAACTAGCGCATCTCGTTTCACACGACATGTTTTTAAGAAACTTTTATTTAAAAATAAAAAAACACAATCTTACAAATTGAGGAAAACTAGTTCTTATAATACACAACTCTAAAATATCTACCAAGCTACAGCAGTAGTAGCCCACACTCGGGCTACATTCATTGGGGAATGTTCTTCCCATGAATAGCGATCAAAACTGAATGACTCAACTGACTTAAGGTACTTTCCTTGCTCATCTTGCCCACCCATTACAACAATGGCATTCCCAGTAACAACCGCCGCACATCCTCTCCTCTTATATTTCATTGCAGGTAACATATGACTCTTTTCTGATTGAACATTATAAATAACAACAGTATTTAACGCTTTACGATCTTTGTCAACGCCCCCAATTACAATTACATTATCACCCCAACTTACTGTTGCCATTTCAGACACAGCAAAAGGAAGTGGAGCCATTTGTTTACATTGGTTCTTGTTAATATCGTACATCATGACACTACGAACACTATTTGCAGAGTCCCATGATTTCTTTCCTCCAACAATAAACACTCCATCATTAAATAATTTCACTCCAGCATACGCTTTCGATTCTGGCACTCTAGTTAAGAACTTTGAGGTATAAGGAGGATCAAGTGAAACTTCATGAATACTGTCAGAGCAGTCGCCATCATAACCTCCTATTACTAACAACCGTCCATTATAAACTACATTGCTGTGTCCACGCAACTTGCTAGGAAGTTTGGCTGGAAAACCAAACCATTGGGCGGACTCCATATTGGGGTTAATGGATAAACTTTCCATGCTATCACTAAGACCATGATTAGTCTCACCCCCGGAGACAGTTATTTGGTCTTTGTAAATAAATGCAGATGCCCCATGACGACATTGTTTCATTGGATGTAATACTGTCCATGAACTCGTCGACAGGCTGAACATTTCCACGGAATTTAGCCTGCCGCCATTCCCACCACCTGCAATAACCACACTAGACTTCGTCCTTCTGCCATCAGTTTTGGCTTCTTCAATTCTTTTCATAATTTTCTCTTGCTCAGTTTGAATACCACGTAATGTTTGACTTAGATCTGGTAGTGCTGTCAGCTGCTCCTTGATTTGCATCAAATTCATCTTTATTTCCGCCATGTCGTTATTTGCTGTTGCAAAGTTCATCTTATTAACTTCGTCCATTTCCTCAAGGCGTTCAAGCTTGTCGTTTACTGCTGTCAACTTCATCTTAACCTCGTCCATTTCCTTCGTCATCTCAGCGCAATTGTGGCACCTCACCACTCTGAATTCGCAAACTTCTTTCTCGTGGTGAGTTCGATCTCGTTTATTGATCTCCACAAGACATCCTTCGTTGGAACACACCACTGGAGTGAACCCACAATCCTTGACGTGACGTTCAAGATCTCCCAGTTGCACAAGCTCACGACAGCCTCTGTCGAAATAATCACAACGAATATTCAACTCAGACAGACACCCCGTCACGATTCTTGGAGCTTGAGTTAATGTTTCCAATGTGAGTTCCTCCATACAGGAAGGACATGTAGGCGAGTTCGTCAGATGTCGAGTAATACAGGGCAGGCAGAAAAGATGTTGGTTTCTCTGGCACATTACTGGTTGTTTGAAGACGTTTAGACAAATTGGACAATGGTAGTTTTGACTAACTTCATTTTCAAACCGATCTGCCTCGTAACCTTGCTCGTAGGATTCCATCTCTTGGTGCTTTCTCTTTTCTCAATAACAAAGCTAAGTTTCTCCTTTCATCGTTGAAAGTCTGTGTTAGTAATTGGGGAATATCGTTGACCGTAAATGATTAGCGTGTAGAACCACAGACAAATTAAGACCTTTTACTGCCACGTCAACAGACAAGAATAATTTGATATATCGAAATTGAATACAATAGAATCCCGTGATTAAAAGGTCGTGACCTCGACGTTATTAAAATACCGGATGTGATTTTCACTTATTTACCCCCACTCATCAAGCGAGACTCGCAATCACAATTTTCTAACCGGCGGTGATACGCTTTACCCATTAAGTTACTGAGACTAAGATGTTTTGAACGTATACTCGTATAGGTAAGGTTCTAGTTGTACAGGTTGAGTTTGATGTATGACATTATTTATAATATATTGCTATGTGCAAGTATGATGATATTAGATATATGTTAATGTCGTATGCTGTTAAGAGACGAGATGTTAGCTCTGGCATGAGAATAGGGGAGTTCAAGTTTTTTTCTCGCCATACTGCAAGGGGTGCAAAACCATTGGGGCGAGCGCGCGGTGATGCCTATTTATCCTTGTTAAAATCATGGCGAAACTTGCGAAGCAAGAAGGATATCGCTTCGGTTTTTGTCAAATTCGTCTTTAATCGTCGTTTGGATCGCTTTTCTGTGGGCCAGTATGTTCGTTCTTTGTTTTTAGACCATTATCCCTGATAACCAACGCGTAGAAATTACCTATCTATCAATGAAAATTAATTTAAGCACAATATTCATACCAAGGTCAAACCCTCAACAACTCATATACAAAATATAGATATTTTCGAACTTTCAATTTATAAAGACAGCCATAGTTGTGAGATGTCAGAATCCATAAAATAATAGTAGCACAACAACAGTTATATGCATTTAACCACACGTTATGAGTTAATGTCTCCAAATGTAAATATAATACACACTAGTTTCCACCTAATACTTTTTCCTTTATATACTGTATATACATGTACCTCTAATCCATAATCAGATATCGGCATAGTCTCTTTATGGTGTTATTTATTTGCACCATGCCCTTTTGCGAATTGGTGTTTTGCGACACCTTTTGCCACACACTGAAACATATTCACACGCATTAATCACACTATACCTCATGCCACACTATAGAATACACGTACACACATCATCCCTAATACTATTAACCTCATAAAATAAATTGACATATTCATAATCACGTGACACATACCATATCACAAACACTCACACTCCTACATAAATCAAACGTCATCCATACGCCAGACGATACTGAGCGGAGAACCTCGCAAGAGAGAACTTATTTTTTAACTGGAAACATTCACGACGGCACAAAGAGTTGGAATGTCGAGAAAAAAACACATTTTCGGTGGGCCTTCTTTACCTTATATTATCGTAATGTACTGTACCTTAAGTCCTTAACTACAAACTAACATGTCTAACTCCTTCTCCTCTTAGCCCCCTTCTTACACTCTTCCACATTTCCCATATTTTTACGATACAAACCACAGAACTCCTTTCCCTTAAAAATCCCTCCTGAAGAAGACTGGAAGATCGAAACGCGTCGAGGGTTGCCGGCTTTACAGAAAAATACCTTTCCTAACACATTCCTATCCATTCACTCTAATATCCCTCACGTTCCCCTTCTCTCACTCATTTTCATACTCTATACTCTATACTTATACTCTTCCTTAGGCCCTTTCTAATAATTAAATTCGCACAACTTCATTTTATATATATATACCGCTATCTCCTAAAATATTTTATTCCAGTTATCCTCCAATGCGATGGTTCTGCTTAAGCTCCTAGCTTGTATTGTTTGATATCATAATGTGTATTACACACAATGTTTAACACCAGTGTGTGTCCAATTACCTATCTATCAATGAAAATGAATGATTTCTCAGTTTCGAACCCACAACCTTGTGATCACCGGTGAGACACTCTAACTATTGAGCTACTGGGATTCAGATGATTTGAACGTAGGTTGAGATTATATACTGCGTAATGTCGTACGTAATGCATGTTGTTAAGAGAACGGATGTATTTGCGACTCGGAAACAAGAACTGAGTTTAAACGTTACTCGACTTATTTTACTCATACAAATTTTCCAGTTCCCAAGCGGGACTCGAACCCACAACCTTCTATTTACCGGTGAGACGCTCTAATTACCCGTATTGAGCGACTCAGATTATTTAAACGTAGGTTGAATTCCATGTATGACAATATAGTCTAGTGGGATTTCGAGAAAAATGTGAATGTTAGGGGCATTTTTGGGTAAAAGTCGGGAACCAAACTTTTTAGCATAATTAAAGTATGCTGAATCCGATAAATCCGGTTCCCAAGCGAAATTTGTAGTTTTTGACCGTCTAATTTGCATTTCAATACTGTTGCAATTCACTTGAGCTCAGCGTGATGGAATCTGGGACCTTCATCTCCACTCCGACCACCTGAACTATGCATGATGGGGTCCAGTGTATATAGCCGACATGCACCAACTTCTAGTGACCCGTGTTATCGGAGTTTCAAAAGGGGAACTTTGTTGTCAAGCGTTCTGCTCAAACGTTCAACCAAGTAGATCCAGACCAAGCCATGGAGTGGATAAATGGTACAGGAAAGAAAGGAGGTGGATGATTGGCATCACGAAGACAACATCAGCGCTTTGTAGATGGACCCTTTCGTATAATCTGAGGTCTCACATTGCAGCTGCAACGCATGTAATGTACATATAGTAGTTCCTGGTAATACACGTGTTCACAATGAAGCTATACCAAATCACGGTAAAAGCGGGACAATGAGGACGAGACGGCATTGCTCTCGGCCTTCCAGGGATTTGAGGTGTTTGCATCAATTTCACCAGGGTCATTCCAAAATCTCGCCACAAAAGACCTAACAACAGAGGCAATCCAAAAATCGTTACTTTGTGCCCAAGAACTCGGACTAGAAGAAGTGAATAAATTAGTTGAAGTGAGGATGGTTGTATAGATGAGCAAGGTGACAAGCCAGATGTCCCAATTCATGCCACCCTACACAAGAGTAAGGCCAAAATATTTGCATCTCTGTATGAAGTGGTCAAAGAGGCTAAAGACAAAGACAAGAGAACTATCCTGAATTAAGGCAGACAGAAATGTCTTCCAACGCCTTGTCAGGTCGTCCAGTTGACTTGACAGCTGTCCTAAAGCACGAGCTTCTAGCAGTTCCTGTATCACTTGCCGAAATGAATGGCACACTCCGCACTGGCAGATAAGTTAACTGAAGACATAGTCTGTCCTGAAGCTATTGAAGTTCACGACTCATCGTCTTGCCTCATTATTGATGGACAAGCATGCACTGGTGGTTGCACTGGGAAAGCCTGACAATGCATTGACCTTAGGGGATTTGGCTGACACATACGTAAGAGCAGTACTGAAGGCAGGTTCTTACTATCTAAGGGTCGACGTTGTGTTCGACAGATATAGAGAAGAGACAATCAAGGGTGCTACTAGGACACGACGCACGAAAGCAGCTCGACCAATCAGACGACTTGTTGAAGGTCGTGATGTACGTCTGCCAAAAAACTGGACAAACTTTCTGTTACTCCCTGATAATAAAGTTGATCTTGCACATTTCCTGTCTGAGGAACTGTGTTCGCAGGCACCTGATGATAAGGAGATGGTAGTTAGGTCGTCAAAGACAACCACTGTTTTGACTCAACTGAGAGCCACACATGAAGAAGCTGACACTAGGTTGGTGTTACATTCTGTGCACAGCCAGTTCAATACAGTTGTTGTGTCGTCACAGGACATTGACTGATGCTCTCGTGCTTTTGTTTCCCACTTCCCACGTGTACAATGTGAACACTTCTGGATGATGTCCGGTACCACCAAGAAACGACGATATATACCCATTGATGTGGTTTTCAACAACCTACCAAGAGTTTCGGCAACAACTCTGTTACCATTTCACGCATTAACCGGGTGCGACACCACATCCTACATCGCAAATCACACCCCAAAAGGTCATCATGCATGGAAAGTCTTCAAAGACCACCATCAACTGCTCATAAACTTGGGAAACGGTGAACTCAGAGGAGACCATTCGATCTTCAGAAACGTTTGTCTGTAGAATATATGGTGTGCACACCTAGCAGACTCTGCAGTTGATGCAGCAAGGCATGTACATACTGTTCTCCAAGACTGGTAAAATCTGAAGCACTGCCACCGACAAGTGATGCTCTCCGCTTCCATTTGATGCGAGTACACTATCAAGCAATGGTTTGGAGAAATGCTTACTGTGCCGCCCCTGCGCTTCCTGCACCCGTGGACATGGGATGGAAACATGGTGATTCAGGACTACAGCCCATTCTGATGTCATTGAGTCCGAGCCCAGAAAGTTGCCCCGAAATTATTTCATGTGCGTGCAAAAAGCAATGCATGATGCGTCGTTGCAAATGCCGCAAATCCGTGTGTGCATGTAAGCAAGAGAGTGATGATCAAACTCGTTGTATGGCTATGGTCTAGTCCAACAAGCAGTTTATTCAACAGTGGAACCTCGTTAATACGACCACCGTCGGGCTGTGGTCGTAATAACGGGAGAGTATTACAGTACTTAGAATGTATTCAGGCCAGAAAAAAGTGGTCGTAATAACGGGGTGGTCGTATTAACGGGGTGGTCGTATTAACGGGGGAGTATTACACTTCTTAGAATGTATTCAGGCCAGAAAAAAGTGGTCGTAATAACGAGGTGGTCGTAATAACGGGGGAGTATTACACTACTTAGAATGTATTCAGGCCAGTAAAAAGTGGTCGTAATAACGAGGTGGTCGTAATAACGAGGTGGTCGTATTAACTGGGTGGTCGTATTAACTGGGTGGTCGTATTAACGAGGTGGTCGTATTAACGGGGTGGTCGTATTAACGGGAGAGTATTACACTTCTTAGAATGTATTCAGGCCAGAAAAAAGTGGTCGTAATAACGGGGTGGTCGTATTAACGAGGGAGTATTACACTACTTAGAATGTATTCAGGGCAGAAAACAAAGTGGTCGTAATAACGAGGTGGTCGTATGGCGGGGTTCCACTGTACCACACTTCAGGATGAGACATTTGCGAGTGAGACCTATTGCCCCGTCATGTCTGCATATAAGCATCAATTAGGAGTATTGTGGCAATTGTTACATGGACAGTTACGTAATTCATTGGAAGCTAATTTGTGGCTTATCATGCACTGATCACATTCTCGGACCCTCAAAACATAGGTATATATAAACACTTCATTTGTCATTTTTGCTTGCCTGGTTAGAGTTGCAGAAAATGGTTCAAGAAGTGTCCCAAATTGACAATTTGGCGGACATTTTGTTTAAGCAAATTAGACGGTAAAAAACTACAAATTTCGCTTGGGAACCAGTTATCGGCTTCAGGATACTTGACTTATGCTAGAAAGTCTTGTTCCCACCTTTTACCCACAAATGCTCCTTGACTCTTAATTCATGGCCAGAAATCGAGGACAACATGGCGGCAAAGCATGCGCACTGAATCCCTCTTTAATTAATTCAATATGGCGTCCTTCAATAGATTTCTTAAGGAAATATAAAGAACAATCATTTTCGGTTATTTACTATTGTAAATTCCGACATGCGAACGTCCAAAACTTCACCAAATTGAACAATCGTTCAGCACTACAATTTCTATTAAGTTTGGAGTGTCCTAAATAGATTCCCAAGCCCCTCGTAAGCATACCTCTTATTCGCTGTTTAAAGTCTCTTAATCTGCTATAGCACTTATTTTGGAGCTCCAATTTTGGCTGCTTCTGTGTTGTTTGTCCACGATGCGAACGTCTGAATTTGCTCGGGATGAACGTTACTTTGTTTTGCGGAGTTGTTCGTTCCACTTTTTCGTTGTTTAATAGGTTCCCAAAGACCTTAAAATGTACGATTTATTGCAGCCGAGTCGTTGTAATTTAATCCATCAAGCGCCGAGATAAATACTGAACTCGGCGTGAAGAAGCAATGCATTCCTCGATAATTTCGTGTTCTTGTCCGCCATTTCTTATGGAGCTGTTGCTAGGTTGCCAGGGTCTTAACCGCTGTTATTATTATTAAATGTAACTGTGGATTCAGATATAATAACCGAAATTTATGCGGCAATTTTTGTGAGTATGAGTGTACAGGCCTGTCTAGACGATTAAACCTTTTGTAATTTGATATTTGGGTAAGAAATGGGTCAATAAGACATTTTAGCGAATAACTCTACTTTAATTTATTGCTATAGACTTCTGTTTATAGCCGAAATGATCGATATTTAGCCATCAGAATTTTCAAATTAATATTCCATCTAAATATGAGCCCACAGGCAACTGCCGCTGAGTGTCCTGGATTTCTAGCCATGCGCAGGACGCAGGGCCTTTTTTACGAAATCCCACTAGACTAATATATCCTGCTACGTGCAAGTATTATATATCATGTTAATATCGTAATGTATGTTGTTAAGAGAAGCTCGAGCATGCATGAGAACTGTGTGTAAATATTTTTCGAGCTATTTTACTCAAAAAAATTTCCCGATTTCCCAAGCTGGACTTGATCGCCAGTGAGACGCTCTATAAACTACTTTCCTTTTTTGCAATATTATTTTTCCAATCTATTTTCCGATAGCTTTTTTGAGGTCTTGTTCTCCACTTGCTTTTGTTCCTCTTACAGCTATTTTTGCAATCTCATTTTTACGTTCTCTTCCCCGTCTTGACTTCTGCGGCGCGCGTGCGTGGTGCTAAACAATTATGCATGAACCTAAACTAACGCATCCCGTTTCACTCGACATGTTTTTAAGAAACCTTTATTTAAAAATTAAAAAAAATACTCTTACAAATTGAAGAAAACAAAGTTCTTATAATACACAATTCTAAAACAGTTACCAAGCTACAGCAGTAGCCCACACTCGGGCTTCATTCATTGGGGAAAGTTCTTCCCATGAATAGCGATCAAAACTGAATGATTCAACTGACTTAAGGTAGTCTCCTTGCTCATCTAGCCCAAACATTACAACAATGGCATTCCCAGTAACAACCGCCGCACATCCTTTCCTCTTATATTTCATTGCAGGTAACATATGACTCTTTTCTGACTGAACATTATAAATAACAACAGTATTTAACTCTTCATCATCTTTGTCAACACCCCCTATTACAACTACATTGTCACCCCAAGTTACTGTTGCCATTAGAGACACAGCAAAAGGTAGTGGCGCCATTTCTTTACATTCGTTCTTGTTAATATCGTACATTACGACGCTATCAACACAATCTTCAGAGTTGAAGGTTGTCCTTCCTCCAACAATAAACACTTTATCATTAAATAATTCTACGCCAGCATACACTTTTGGTTCTGGCATTCTAGTCAAGAACTTTGAGGTATAAGGAGGATGAAGTGAAACTTCATAAATACTGTCAAAGTATTTACCGTCATACCCCCCTATTACTAACAACCGTCCATTATAAACTACACTACAGTGTCCACGCAACTTGCAAGGAAGTTTGGCTGGAAAACCAAACCATTGGGCGGACTCCATAATGGGGTTAATGGATAAACTTTCCATGCTATCACTACGACCATGATCAGTCATACCTCCGTTGACAGTTATTTGGTCTTTGTAAATAAATGCAGATGCCGTATAACGACATTCTTTCATTGAATGTAATACTGTCCACGACCTCGTCGACAAGCTGAACATTTCCACGGAGTTTAGCTTGTTGCCATTCCAACCACCTGCAATAACCACACCACCAGACTTCGTGCTTCTGCCATCAGATTTGGTTTCTTCAATTCTTTTCATCATTTTCTCTTGCTCGGTTTGAAAACCACGCAATGTTTGACTTTGATCTGGTAGTGTTGTCAGCTGCTCCTTGATTTCCATCAAATTCATCTTTATTTCCGCCATGTCGTTATTTGCTGTTGCAACGTTCAACTTATTAAGTTCGTCCATTTCTTGAATCTTGTCATTCATTGCCTTCAAGTTCATCTTAACCTCGTCCATTTCCTTCGCCATCTCAGCGCAATTGTGGCACTTCACCTTTCTGAATTCGCAAACTTCTGTCTCGTGATGAGTCCGATCTCGTTTGTTGATCTCCACAAGACATCCTTCGTTGGAACACTCCACTGGAGTGAACCCACAATCTTTGACGTGACTTTCAAGATCTCCCAGCTGCAAAAGCTCACGACAGCCTCTGTTGAAGAATAACAAAGCTAAGTTTTTCCTTTCATCGTTGGAAGTCTTTGTTAGCAATTTACGAATATCGTTGACTGTAAATGATTAGTGTAGAACCACAGACGAATTCAGAGCTTTCACTTTTACTTTGCCACGTCAATAGACAAGAATAATTTGATATTTCGAAATTGAATACAACAGAATCTCGTGATTAAAAAGGTCGTGACCTCGACGTTATTAAAATACCGGATGTAATTTTCACTTGCAAATTCCCATTTCTCAAGCGAGACTCGCAACCACAATCTTCTGATCGCCTGCATGCGAGATGCTTTACCCATTGAGCTACTAAGACTAAGATGATTTGAACGTATAGGTTCTGGTTGTATTGGTTGAGTTCGATGTATGACATTATATATAATATATTGTGTGCAAGTATATATGATGATATTAGATATATGTTAATGTCGTAATGCATGCTGTTAAGAGAAGAGATGTATATATGCTAGCTCTGGCATGAGAATTGGTGTAAATGTTCTTCATGCAGTTATTTTACTCGGAAAGATTTATCAGTTGCACAACCTTTTGATCGCCGCTGAGACGCTACAACTATTATTGAGCTATTGGAACTCTGATATTTTGAACGTAGGTTGAATCTGATGCATGACATTATATACTGCAATGTGAATGTATGATAATATATGTTAATGTCGTAATGCATGTTGTTATTAAAGAGAAAAGATGGATATGCTAGGTCGGGCATCGAGTTACTCAATACTCAAAACACTTTCTGAGTTCCAGAGCAGAACTTAAATCAACAACAACCTTCTGATCGCTGGTGAGACGCTCTAACTTCTACGTTACTGGGACTCAGATGATTTGAACGTACGTAGGTTGAGTTTGATGCTTTATATATACTGATATGTGCAAATATTATGTAAATGGTAATGTCGTATTCGTAATACAAATTGTGAAGAGAAGCTCGAAAATAAGAATCGAGTGTAATTATCGCGATTCGAACGCAATCCACAACTCTATGATCGCCGGTGAGACGCTCTATAAAAACTTTCTTTTTTGAAATATTTTTTCCAATCTTTTCTTGCTAGCTTTCATATTTAACTTCTTGTTGTCCACTCGTTTTTGTTTCTGTTTCATATCTACTTTTGTAATCTTATTTTTACCTTCTCCCGTCTTGACTTTTGCACTGCACTATTATTTTGTAAACATTCTCAGCAAAATGCGCGTGCGCGGTACTACACAATTAACCTAAACTAACGCATTTCGTTTCACTCGACATGTTTTTAAGAAACCTTTATTTAAAAATAGAGAAAAATCTTACAAATTGAAGAAAACTAGTTCTTATAATACACAACTCCAAGACATCTAGCAAGCTACAGCAGTAGCAAACACTCGGGCTTCATTCATTGGGGGAAGTTCTTCCCATGAATAGCGATCAAAATTGAATGATTCTAATTTGTCATTGAAAGCTAATTTGCATAATTAAGCACCTGGCTTATCACTGATCACATTCTCGGACCCTCAAAACATTGGTATATATAAACATTCATTTGTCATTTTTGCTTGCCTCGTTAGAGTTATTGCAGAAAATGGTTCAAGAAGTGTCCCAAATTCACAATTTAGCGGACATTTTTTAAAGCAAATTACACGGTAAAAAACTACAAATTTCGCTTGGTAACCAGTTATCGGCTTCAGGATACTTGACTTATGCTAGAAAGTCTTGTTCCCACCTTTTACCCACAAATGTTCCTTGACTCTTAATTCGCAGGACGCAGGGCCTTTTTTACGAAATCCCACTAGACTAATATATCCTGCTACGTGCAAGTATTTATATATCATGTTAATATCGTAATGAATGTTGTTAAGAGAAGCTCGAGCATGCATGAGAACTGCATGTGTGTAAATATTTTCCGAGCTATTTTACTAAAAAAAAAATCCGATTTCCCAAGCTGGACTTGATCGCCAGTGAGACGCTCTATAAACTACTTTCCTTTTTCGCAATATTATTTTTCCAATCTATTTTCCGATAGCTTTTTTGAGGTCTTGTTCTCCACTTGCTTTTGTTTCTCTTTCAGCTATTTTTGCAATCTCATTTTAACGTTCTCTTCCCTGTCTTGACTTTTGCGGCGCGCGTGCGTGGTGCTAAACAATTATGCATGAACCTAAACTAACGCATCTCGTTTCACTCGACATGTTTTTAAGAAACCTTTATTTAAAAGTAAAAAAATAATCTTACAAATTGAGGGAAACAAAGTTCTTATAATATACAACTCTAAAATATCTAGCAAGCTACAGCAGTAGCCCACAATCGAACTTCATTCATTGGGGGAAATTCTTCCCATGAATAGCGATCAAAACTGAATGATTCAACTGACTTAAGGCGGTTTCCTCGCTCCTCGCTCCCACCCATTACAATAATGACATTCCCAGTAACAACCGCCGCACATCCTTTCCTCTTATATTTCATTGCAGGTAACATATGACTCTTTTCTGTCTGAACATTATAAATAACAACAGTATTTAACGCTTCACCATCTTTGTCAACACCGCCTATTACAATTACATTGTCACCCCAACTTACTGTTGCCATTAGAGACACAGCAAAAGGAAGTGGTGCCATTTCTTTACATTGGTTCTTGCTAATATCGTACATTACAACGCTATCAACACTATCTTTAGAGCTGAAGGTTGTACTTCCTCCAACAATAAAAACTCTATCATTAAATAATTCAACGCCAGCATACACTTTCGGTTCTGGTATTCTAGTTAAGGACTTTGAGGTATAAGGAGGATCAAGTGAAACTTCATAAATACTGTCAAAGTATTTACCGTCATACCCCCCTATTACTAACAACCGTCCATTATAAACTACACTACAGTGTCCACGCAACTTGCAAGGAAGTTTGGCTGGAAAACCAAACCATTGGGCGGACTCCATAATGGCGTTAATGGATAAACTTTCCATGCTATCACTACGACCATGATCAGTCATACCTCCGTTGACAGTTATTTGGTCTTTGTAAATAAATGCAGATGCCGTATAACGACATTCTTTCATTGAATGTAATACTGTCCACGACCTCGTCGACAAGCTGAACATTTCCACGGAGTTTAGCTTGTTGCCATTCCAACCACCTGCAATAACCACACCACCAGACTTCGTGCTTCTGCCATCAGATTTGGTTTCTTCAATTCTTTTCATCATTTTCTCTTGCTCGGTTTGAAAACCACGCAATGTTTGACTTTGATCTGGTAGTGTTGTCAGCTGCTCCTTGATTTCCATCAAATTCATCTTTATTTCCGCCATGTCGTTATTTGCTGTTGCAACGTTCATCTTATTAAGTTCGTCCATTTCTTGAATCTTGTCATTCATTGCCTTCAAGTTCATCTTAACCTCGGCCATTTCCTTCGCCATCTCAGCGCAATTGTGGCACTTCACCTTTCTGAATTCGCAAACTTCTGTCTCGTGATGAGTCCGATCTCGTTTGTTGATCTCCACAAGACATCCTTCGTTGGAACACTCCACTGGAGTGAACCCACAATCTTTGACGTGACTTTCAAGATCTCCCAGCTGCAAAAGCTCACGACAGCCTCTGTTGAAATAATCGCAACGAATATTCAATTCAGACAGACAGCCTGTCACGATTCTTGGAGCTGGAGTTAATGTTTCCAATGTAAGTTCTTCCTTACATGAAGGACATGTCCGTGAATTCGTCAGATGTCGAGTGATGCAAGGGCGACAGAAAAAGTGTTGGTTTCTCTGACACATTACTGGTTGTTTGAAGACGTTTAGACAAATTGGGCAATGGTAGTTTTGACTAACGTCATTCTCAAACCGATCTACATCGTAACCTTGCTCGTAGGATTCCATCTCTTCGCGCTTTCTCTTTTCTCAATAACAAAGCTAAGTTTTTCCTTTCATCGTTGGAAGTCTTTGTTAGCAATTTACGAATATCGTTGACCGTAAATGATTAGTGTAGAACCACAGACGAATTCAGAGCTTTCACTTTTACTTTGCCACGTCAATAGACAAGAATAATTTGATATTTCGAAATTGAATACAACAGAATCTCGTGATTAAAAAGGTCGTGACCTCGACGTTATTAAAATACCGGATGTAATTTTCACTTGCAAATTCCCATTTCTCAAGCGAGACTCGCAACCACAATCTTCTGATCGCCTGCATGCGAGATGCTTTACCCATTGAGCTACTAAGACTAAGATGATTTGAACGTATAGGTTCTGGTTGTATTGGTTGAGTTCGATGTATGACATTATATATAATATATTGTGTGCAAGTATATATGATGATATTAGATATATGTTAATGTCGTAATGCATGCTGTTAAGAGAAGAGATGTATATATGCTAGCTCTGGCATGAGAATTGGTGTAAATGTTCTTCATGCAGTTATTTTACTCGGAAAGATTTATCAGTTGCACAACCTTTTGATCGCCGCTGAGACGCTACAACTATTATTGAGCTATTGGAACTCTGATATTTTGAACGTAGGTTGAATCTGATGCATGACATACTGCAATGTGAATGTATGATAATATATGTTAATGTCGTAATGCATGTTGTTATTAAAGAGAAAAGATGGATATGCTAGGTCGGGCATCGAGTTACTCAATACTCAAAACACTTTCTGAGTTCCAGAGCAGAACTCAAATCAACAACAACCTTCTGATCGCTGGTGAGACGCTCTAACTTCTACGTTACTGGGACTCAGATGATTTGAACGTACGTAGGTTGAGTTTGATGCTTTATATATACTGATATGTGCAAATATTATGTAAATGGTAATGTCGTATTCGTAATACAAATTGTGAAGAGAAGCTCGAAAATAAGAATTGAGTGTAATTATCGCGATTCGAACGCAATCCACAACTCTATGATCGCCGGTGAGACGCTCTATAAAAACTTTCTTTTTTGAAATATTTTTTCCAATCTTTTCTTGCTAGCTTTCATATTTAACTTCTTGTTGTCCACTCGTTTTTGTTTCTGTTTCATATCTACTTTTGTAATCTTATTTTTACCTTCTCCCGTCTTGACTTTTGCACTGCACTATTATTTTGTAAACATTCTCAGCAAAATGCGCGTGCGCGGTACTACACAATTAACCTAAACTAACGCATTTCGTTTCACTCGACATGTTTTTAAGAAACCTTTATTTAAAAATAGAGAAAAATCTTACAAATTGAAGAAAACTAGTTCTTATAATACACAACTCCAAGACATCTAGCAAGCTACAGCAGTAGCAAACACTCGGGCTTCATTCATTGGGGGAAGTTCTTCCCATGAATACATGAATAGCGATCAAAATTGAATGATTCTAATTTGTCATTGAAAGCTAATTTGCATAATTAAGCACCTGGCTTATCACTGATCACATTCTCGGACCCTCAAAACATTGGTATATATAAACATTCATTTGTCATTTTTGCTTGCCTCGTTAGAGTTATTGCAGAAAATGGTTCAAGAAGTGTCCCAAATTCACAATTTAGCGGACATTTTTTTAAGCAAATTACACGGTAAAAAACTACAAATTTCGCTTGGTAACCAGTTATCGGCTTCAGGATACTTGACTTATGCTAGAAAGTCTTGTTCCCACCTTTTACCCACAAATGTTCCTTGACTCTTAATTCGCAGGACGCAGGGCCTTTTTTACGAAATCCCACTAGACTAATATATCCTGCTACGTGCAAGTATTTATATATCATGTTAATATCGTAATGAATGTTGTTAAGAGAAGCTCGAGCATGCATGAGAACTGCATGTGTGTAAATATTTTCCGAGCTATTTTACTAAAAAAAAAATCCGATTTCCCAAGCTGGACTTGATCGCCAGTGAGACGCTCTATAAACTACTTTCCTTTTTCGCAATATTATTTTTCCAATCTATTTTCCGATAGCTTTTTTGAGGTCTTGTTCTCCACTTGCTTTTGTTTCTCTTTCAGCTATTTTTGCAATCTCATTTTAACGTTCTCTTCCCTGTCTTGACTTTTGCGGCGCGCGTGCGTGGTGCTAAACAATTATGCATGAACCTAAACTAACGCATCTCGTTTCACTCGACATGTTTTTAAGAAACCTTTATTTAAAAGTAAAAAAATAATCTTACAAATTGAGGGAAACAAAGTTCTTATAATATACAACTCTAAAATATCTAGCAAGCTACAGCAGTAGCCCACAATCGAACTTCATTCATTGGGGGAAATTCTTCCCATGAATAGCGATCAAAACTGAATGATTCAACTGACTTAAGGCGGTTTCCTCGCTCCTCGCTCCCACCCATTACAATAATGACATTCCCAGTAACAACCGCCGCACATCCTTTCCTCTTATATTTCATTGCAGGTAACATATGACTCTTTTCTGTCTGAACATTATAAATAACAACAGTATTTAACGCTTCACCATCTTTGTCAACACCGCCTATTACAATTACATTGTCACCCCAACTTACTGTTGCCATTAGAGACACAGCAAAAGGAAGTGGTGCCATTTCTTTACATTGGTTCTTGCTAATATCGTACATTACAACGCTATCAACACTATCTTTAGAGCTGAAGGTTGTACTTCCTCCAACAATAAAAACTCTATCATTAAATAATTCAACGCCAGCATACACTTTCGGTTCTGGTATTCTAGTTAAGGACTTTGAGGTATAAGGAGGATCAAGTGAAACTTCATGAATACTGCCAGAGTATTTACCATCATACCCTCCTATTACTAGCAACCGTCCATTATAAACTACACTACAGTGTCCACGCAACTTGCCAGGAAGTTTGGCTGGAAAACCAAACCATTGGGCAGACTCCATATTGGGGTTAATGGCTATACTTTCCATGCTATCACTAAGACCATGATCAGTCCCACCTCCGGTGACAGTTATTTGGTCTTTGTAAATAAATGCAGATGCCGTATCACGAGATTCTTTCATTGAATGTAATACTGTCCACGACCTCGTCGACAAGCTGAACATTTCCACGGAATTTAGCATGTTACTATTCCAACCACCTGCAATAACCACACCACCACACTTCGTGCTTCTGTCATCAGTTTTGGCTTCTTCAATTTTTTTCATCATTTTCTCCTGCTCAGTTGGAATACGACGCAATGTTTGACTTTGATCTGGTAGGGTTGTCAGTTGCTTCTTGATTTCCATTAAATTTATCTTCATTTCCGCCATGTCGTTATTTACTGTGGTAAAGTTCATCTTAATAAGTTCGTCTATTTCTTGAATCTTGTCATTCATTGCCTTCAGGTTCATCTTATTAACTTCGTCCATTTCTTCAAGCTTGTCGTTTACTGCTGTCAACTTCATCTTAACGTCGTCCATTTCCTTCGTCATCTCAGCGCAATTGTGGCACTTCACCACTCTGAATTCGCAAACTTCTTTCTCGTGGTGAGATCGATCTCGTTTGTTGATCTCCACAAGACATCCTTCGTTGGAACACACCACTGGAGTGAACCCACAATCTTTGATGTGTCTTTCAAGATTTCCCAGCTGCACAAGCTCACGACAGCCTCTGTCGAAATAATCGCAACGAATATTCAGCTCAGACATACACCCCGTCACGAATCTTGGTGCTGGAGTTAAGGTTTCTAATGTGAGTTCCTCCATACAGGAAGGACATGTAGACGAGTTCGTCAGATGTCGAGTGATACAGGGCAGGCAGAAAAGATGTTGGTTTCTCTGGCACATTACTGGTTGTTTGAAGACGTTTAGACAAATTGGACAATGGTAGTTTTGGTTCACGCCATTCTCAAACCGATCCACATCGTAACCTTGCTCGTAGGATTCCATGTCTTGGCGCTTTCTCTTTTGTCACCAACAAAGCTAAGTCTCTCCTTTCATCGTTGGAAGTCTGTGTTAGCAATTTAGGAGTGTCGTTGATCGTAAATGATTATGGTAGAGCCACAGACGAATTAAGACCTCTTACTTTCACTTTGCCACGTCAACAAACAAGAATAATTTGATTATTTGATATTTCGAAATTGAATACAGAAGAATCTCGTGATTAAAAAGGTCGTGACCTCGACGTTATTAAAATACCGGATGTAATTTTCACTTGCAAATTCCCATTTCTCAAGCGAGACTCGCAACCACAATCTTATGATCGCCGGCGAGATGCTTTACCCATTGAGCTACTAAGACTAAGATGATTTTAACGTATAGGTTCTGTTTGTATGGGTTGAGTTCGATGTATGACATTATATATAATATATTGTGTGCAAGTATATATGATGATATTAGATATATGTTAATGTCGTAATGCATGCTGTTAAGAGAAGAGACGTATATATGCTAGCTCTGGCATGAGAATTGGTGTAAATGTTCTTCATGCAGTTATTTTACTCGGAAAGATTTATCAGTTGCACAACCTTTTGATCGCCGCTGAGACGCTACAACTATTATTGAGCTATTGGAACTCTGATATTTTGAACGTAGGTTGAATCTGATGCATGACATTATATACTGCAATGTGAATGTATGATAATATATGTTAATGTCGTAATGCATGTTGTTATTAAAGAGAAAAGATGGATATGCTAGGTCGGGCATCGAGTTACTCAATACTCAAAACACTTTCTGAGTTCCAGAGCAGAACTTAAATCAACAACAACCTTCTGATCGCTGGTGAGACGCTCTAACTTCTAAGTTACTGGGACTCAGATGATTTGAACGTACGTAGGTTGAGTTTGATGCTTTATATATACTGATATGTGCAAATATTATGTAAATGGTAATGTCGTATTCGTAATACAAATTGTGAAGAGAAGCTCGAAAATAAGAATTGAGTGTAATTATCGTGATTCGAACGCAATCCACAACTCTATGATCGCCGGTGAGACGCTCTATAAAAACTTTCTTTTTTGCAATATTTTTTCCAATCTTTTCTTGCTAGCTTTCATATTTAACTTCTTGTTGTCCACTCGTTTTTGTTTCTGTTTCATATCTACTTTTGTAATCTTATTTTTACCTTCTCTTTCCCGTCTTGACTTTTGCACCGCACTATTATTTTGTAAACATTCTCAGCAAAATGCGCGTGCGCGGTACTAAACAATTAACCTAAACTAACGCATCTCGTTTCACTCGACATGTTTTTAAGAAACCTTTATTTAAAAATAGAGAAAAATCTTACAAATTGAAGAAAACTAGTTCTTATAATACACAACTCTACAATATCTACCAAGCTACAGCAGTAGCCGACGCTCGGGCTTCATTCATTGGGAAAAGTTCTTCCCATGAATAGCGATCAAAACTGAATGATTCTAATTTGTCATTGAAAGCTAATTTGCATAATTATGCACCTGGCTTATCACTGATCACATTCTGGGACCCTCAAAACATTGGTATATATAAACATTTCATTTGTCATTTTTGCTTGCCTCGTTAGAGTTATTGCAGAAAATGGTTCAAGAAGTGTCCCAAATTCACAATTTGGCGGACATTTTTTTAAGCAAATTAGACGGTAAAAACTACAAATTTCGCTTGGGAACCGGTTATCGGCTTCAGCACACTTGACTTATGCTAAAACGTCTGGTTCCCACCTTTTACCCACAAATGCTCCTTGACTCTTAATTATGCAGGGCCTTTTTTACGAAATCCCACTAGACTAATATATCTTGCTACGTGCAAGTATTATATATCATGTTAATATCGTAATATATGTTGTTAAGAGAAGCTCGAGCATGCATGAGAACTGCGTGTAAATATTTTTCGAGCTATTTTACTCAAAAAAAATTCCGATATCCCAAGCTGGACTTGATCGCCAGTGAGACGCTCTATAAACTACTTTCCTTTTTTGCAATATTATTTTTCCAATCTATTTTCCGATAGCTTTTTTGAGGTCTTGTTCTCCACTTGCTTTTGTTTCTCTTCCAGCTATTTTTGCAATCTCATTTTTACGTTCTCTTCCCCACCTTGACTTTTGCGGCGCGCGTGCGTGGTGCTAAACAATTATGCATGAACCTAAACTAACGCATCTCGTTTCACTCGACATATTTTTAAGAAACCTTTATTTAAAAATTTAAAAAAATAATCTTACAAATTGAACAAAACAGAGTTATTATAAAACACAATTCTAAAACAGTTACCAAGCTACAGCAGTAGCCCACACTCGGGCTTCATTCATTGGGGAAAGTTCTTCCCATGAATAGCGATCAAAACTGAATGATTCAACTGACTTAAGGAAGTTTCCTTGCTCATCTAGCCCACCCATTACAACAATGGCATTCCCAGTAACAACCGCCGCACATCGTCTTATATTTCATTGCAGGTAACATATGACTCTTTTCTGACTGAACATTATAAATAATAACAGTATTTAACACTTTATCATTTTTGTCAACACCGCCTATTACAATTACATTGTCACCCCAACATACTGTTGCCATTTCAGACACAGCAAAAGGAAGTGGCGCCATTTCTTTACATTCGTTCTTGTTAATATCGTACATTACGACGCTATCAACACTATCTTTAGAGCTGAAGGTTGTCCTTCCTCCAACAATAAACACTTTATCATTAAATAATTCTACGCCAGCAAACACTTTTGGTTCTGGCATTCTAGTCAAGAACTTTGAGGTATAAGGAGGCTCAAGTGAAACTTCATAAATACTGTCAGAGTATTTACCATCATACCCCCCTATTACTAACAACCGTCCATTATAAACTACACTACAGTGTCCACGCAACTTGCTAGGAAGTTTGGCTGGAAAACCAAACCATTGGGCGGACTCCATAATGGGGTTAATGGATAAACTTTCCATGCTATCACTAAGGCCATCATCAGTCCCACCCCCGGTGACAGTTATTTGGTCTTTGTAAATAAATGCAGATGCCATATTACGATATTCTTTCATTGAATGTAATACTGTCCAAGACTTCGTCGACGAGCTGAACATTTCCACGGAATTTAGCTTGCCACCATTCCAACCACCTGCAATAACCACACTAGACTTCGTGCTTCTGCCATCAGTTTTGGCTTTTTCAATTCTTTTCATCATTTTCTCTTGCTCAGTTTGAATACCACGCAATGTTTGATCTGGTAGTGTTGTCAGCTGCTCCTTGATTTCCATCAAATTGATCTTTAGTTCCGCCATGTCGTTATTTACTGTTGCAAAGTTCATCTTATTAAGTTCGTCCATTTCTTGAATCTTGTCATTCGTTGCTTTCAAGTTCATCTTAACGTCGTCAATTTCCTTCGCCATCTCAGCGCAATTGTGGCACCTCGTGACTCTGAATTCGCAAACTTCTTTCTCGTGGTGAGATCGATCTCGTTTGTTGATCTCTACAAGACATCCTTCGTTGGAACACACCACTGGAGTGAACCCACAATCTTTGACGTGACTTTCAAGATCTCCCAGCTGCACAAGCTCACGACAGCCTCTGTTGAAATAATCACAACGAATATTCAACTCAGACAGACACCCCGTCACGATTCTTGGAGCTGGAGTTAATGTTTCCAATGTGAGTTCTTCAATACAGGAAGGACATGTCTGCGAGTTCGTCAGATGTCGAGTGATGCAAGGGCGACAGAAAAAGTGTTGGTTTCTCTGACACATTACTGGTTGTTTGAAGACGTTTAGACAAATTGGGCAATGGTAGTTTTGACTAACGTCATTCTCAAACCGATCTACATCGTAACCTTGCTCGTAAGATTCCATGTCTTGGCGCTTTCTCTTTTGTCACCAACAAAGCTACTTAGCTTAGTTGGTGACAAAAGAGAAAGCTTCATCGTTGGAAGTCTGTGTTAGCAATTTAGGAGTGTCGTTGATCGTAAATGATTATGGTAGAGCCACAGACGAATTAAGACCTCTTACTTTCACTTTGCCACGTCAACAGACAAGAATAATTTGATATTTCGAAATTGAATACAACCACAAATTTCTAATCGCCGGTGAGACGCTTTACCCATTGAGCTACGGAGACTAGTTGTTTTGAACGTATAGGTTCTGGTTGTATAACTTGAGTTCGATATGTATAATATATTGCATGCTATGCTCAAGTATGCATTATGATATTAGATATATGTTAACATGCTGTTAAGAGAAGAGATGTATATATGCCAACTCCGGCATGAGAACTGAGTGTGAATGTTCTTCCTGATCTTCCAGCTATTTTACTCAGAAAGCTTTCTCAGTTGCTAAGCCGGACATGAACCTACAACCTTCTGATCACCTACTGGATTCAGATTTCAACGTTAGGTTGAGTTCGATGAATGACATTATATATTCCTATGTGCAAGTATGATATATGTTAATGACGTTTTGCATGTTGTTAAGAGAACGGATGTATTTGCGACTCGGAAATAAGAATTGAGTTTAAATGTTTTTCGAGATACTTTACTCAGAAAACTTTTCCAGTTCCCAAGCGGGACTCGAGCCCACGACCTTCTGAGTTCTGATTGCTCTAAATACCCGTATTGAGCTACTGGGACTCAAATGATTTAAACGTAGGTTGAGTTCGATGTATGACATTATATGCTGCTACGTGCAAGTATATATAATGTTAATATCGTCCAGTATGCTAAAGGTATGTAACGAGGAGTGTAGTGGAGGGAAAGGAAGGGAAGAGAAGGGAAGGGAATAGAAGTGAAGGGAAGTGAATTGAATTGAAGGGAATTGAAGGGAATAGAAGGGAAGGGAAGGGAAGGGAAGGGAAGGGAAGGGAAGGGAAAGGAGAATTGAGTGTAAATGTTTCTCTACCTATTTTACTCAAAAAATATTTCAAAGTTCTCAAGCGGTACTCGAACCCAAATCCTTTTGATCGCTGGTTTAACGCTCTAACCACTTTTCTTTTTGCAATATTTTTTCCCATTCTCTTTTCGGCAAGCTTTTATTTATACGTTTTAGTTTTCCACTCGTTTTTTGTTTCTCTTTCATATCTACTTTTGCACTCTCATCTTAACCTTCTCTTTCCCGTCTTGACTTTTGCACCGCACTATTATTCTGTAAACATTCTCAGCGAAATGCGCGTGCGCGGTACTAAACAATTATCCAAGAACCTAAATTTCACTCGACATGTTTTTAAGAAACCTTTATTTAAAAATAAAAAGAATGATCTTACAAATTGAGAAACACTAGTTCTTATAACACACAACTCTAAAATATCTACCAAGCTACAGCAGTAGCCCACACTCGGGCTTCATTCATTGGGGAAAGTTCTTCCCAAGAATAGCGATCAAAACTGAATGACTCAACTGACTTAAGGCGCTTGCATTGGTCATCTAGCCCACCCATTACAACAATGGCATTCCCAGTAACAACCGCCGCACATCCTCTCCTCTTATATTTCATTGCAGGTAACATATGACTCTTTTCTGACTGAACATTATAAATAACAACAGTATTTAACGGTTTATCACCTTTGTCAACGCCACCGATTACAACTACATTATCACCCCAACTTACTGTTGCCATTAGAGACATAGCAAAAGGAAGTGGTGCCATTTCTTTACATTCGTTCTTGTTAATATCGTACATCAGAACACTATCAACACTATCTTCAGAGTTGAAGGTTGTCCTTCCTCCAACAATAAACACTCTATCATTAAATAATTCTACGCCAGCATACACTTTTGGTTCTGGCATTCTAGTCAAGAACTTTGGGGTATAAGGAGGATCAAGTGAAACTTCATGAATACTGTCAGAAAATTCGCCATCATACCCTCCTATTACTAGCAACCGTCCATTATAAACTACACTACAGTGTCCACGCAACTTGCGAGGAAGTTTGGCTGGAAAACCAAACCATTGCGCGGACTCCATAATAGGGTTAATGGATAAACATTCCATGCTATCACTAAGACCATCATCAGTCCCACCTCCAGTGACAGTTATTTGGTCTTTGTAAATAAATGCAGATGCCATATTACGACATTCTTTCATTGAATGTAATACTGTCCATGACCTCGTCGACAAGCTGAACATTTCCACGGAATTTAGTTTACCGCGATTCCAACCACCTGCAATAACCACACCAGACTTCGTGCTTCTGCCATCAGTTTTGGCTTTTTCAATTCTTTTCGTCATTTTCTCTTGCTCAGTTTGAATACCACGCAATGTTTGATCTGGTAGTGTTGTCAGCTTCTCATTGATTTCCATCAAATTCATCTTTATTTCTGCCATGTCGTTATTTGCTGTTGCAACGTTCATCTTATTAAGTTCGTCCATTTCTTGAATCTTGTCATTCATTGCCTTCAAGTTCATCTTAACCTCGTCCATTTCTTCAAGCTTGTCGTTTACTGCAGTCAACTTCATCTTAACGTCGTCCATTTCCTTCGCCATCTCAGCGCAATTGTGGCACCTCACCACTCTGAATTCACAAACTTCTGTCTCGTGGTGAGAGCGATCTCGTTTGTTGATCTCCACAAGACATCCTTCGTTGGAACACACCACTGGAGTGAACCCACAATCTTTGATGTGACGTTCAAGGTCTCCCAGCTGCACAAGCTCACGACAGCCTCTGTTGAAATAATCGCAACGAATATTCAGCTCAGACAGACACCCCGTCACGATTCTTGGAGCTGGAGTTAAGGTTTCTAATGTAAGTTCTTCCTTGCACGAAGGACATGTAGACGAGTTCGTCAGATGTCGAGTGATACAGGGCAGGCAGAAAAGGTGTTGGTTTCTCTGGCACATTACTGGTTGTTTGAAGACGTTTAGACAAATTGGACAATGGTAGTTTTGGCTAACGTCATTCTCAAACCGATCTAGATCGTAACCTTGCTCGTAGGATTCCATGTCTTGGCGCTTTCTCTTTTCTCAATAACAAACCTAAGTTTCTCCTTTCATCGTTGGAAGTTTGTGTTAGTTATTGAGGAATATCGTTGATCGTAAATGATTAGTGTAGAGCGACAGACAAATTAAGATCTTTTGCTTCCACTTTGCCACGTCAATAAACAAGAATAATTTGATCGAAATTGAATATAGAGCAGAATCTCGTGATTGAAAGGTCGTGACCTCGACGTTATTAGTCTATTAAAATACCGCATGTGATTTTCACTTGGATTTCCAAACAATGTCCTTCGAGTTATTTAACTTAAAAACAAATTCCCATTTCTCAAGCGAGACTCGCAATTACAATTTTCTTATCGCCGTGAGACGCTTTACCTTACCCATCGGGGGGTGCCAACCCAAAATTTCCTAATGAAATTTTTTTTTCCCGAATCTTGCAATAATAATCACAAAACTTTCCCAACTGCCAAAACAACAACAACAACTATTTTTTTACCATTTACGGTGTAACGGTACTACATTTTATCCATATAATAAATTATAAAACAATTGCACAAAAGGTCAAAATGTAAGTATGTAACGGATTATTTCCAGTAGATTTGTATCAAAGACACAATTACAATGGCCGTCGTAACCCGATCCCGTCCGAAGGTTTTGACTGTAAAAACAACGAGCACATGGGCTGCGGTCGGGATCGGGTTACGTACTTTCACATCCGGCAAACTGGGGTCGCGTTTGTGTGGCGGGCACTGGGAACGAGAATGGAGAATTTAGACAACGTAATTAATGTGTAAGTATTATTGTATTAAATTCGACCGACAAGTTTTCTGTTACCACATACCAGTACATTTATTTTTCATTTAATCAGTAGATTTTGACAAATCTTTCAAAATAGTCTTAAAGAAAAAGGTGCCAATTTTCCGAATAGACCCGCGAGTTTTCCGAATATTGCAATTTTGTAAAAGTTGGGGGGGGGGGGGTGCCGCACCCCCTCAATACCCCCCATCGCTACGGCCCTGCCCATCGGGCTACTGAGACTTGGATAATTTGAACGTTATACTGGTATGTGCAAGTATGATGATGATATATGCTAATGTCGTAATGTAGATGCGACCCGGAAATATTAATTAGGTGTAAATTTTCTTCGAGCTATTCTCCTCATGCTATATATTGAGTATTCTCCTCAAAAAAAATTCCCAGTTCCCGAGCGAGACTCCAACCGACAACCTTCCAGCGGGACTCGCAACCACAATTTTCTGATCACAGGTGAGAAACCTCACCATGCATTGAGCTACTGAGAGTCGGATAATATGAACGTATATAGGTTATATAGGTCGAGTTCCATGTATCATGTATGACATTAAATATTGATATGTACAAGTATGATAACATTTATTAACCCTTTACTGGCCACAATTGCTTTGTGTCTACTTATGCCAGACAATTTTACTCGTCAAGGGGAGAGCTCCCGGAAACCTGGCCAACAAACGGTTAATTTCGTAATGCATGTTGTTATAAAGGGAAGAAATGTATGCTTGCCTCCGCGGCATGAGAATTGTGTGTAAATGTTTTTCGAGCTATTTTACTCAAAAACACATTCTAAGTTTTTCCCATGCAAGCAGGACTCGAACCCACAACCCTCGGTTCTGATCGCCGGTGATACAACAAGACGGCTGGGTCAGGCGTTCACTCGGGCTATTGGCGAAGTACGTCGGCCGCAGAGGCTCTATACCGCACGAGCAAAGGTGGGAGTGGGCCGAGGAAGATTTACGATCAAGACATGTTTTAAGCCGCATCTGATCACTCTTAAACTACAAAGCCAGTCAGTCTATTTCGAAATCTACCAACAGTGTGCAAGAACAACTTGATCAAAAGGCAAAGCTGTTCAACTTTTTGTTCAACTCCAAAAGCAAAAAGAGCAAAGATCACACGGCTAACAACTCACCGGAAGTATGAATAGTAGCGGAAGTAAAAAGTGCAAAAATGCCGAAATCGCGAGGAAAAAACCCCCCCAAAAATAACCGAGCCGACTCGGGCTGGGATGATTGATTTGAACGTAAATTGAGTTCGATGTATGACATTATATACTGCTATGTGCAAGTATGATGATATACGTTAATGTCGCGTAATGCATGTTAAAAGAAGTTCGGACACGAGGAATGAGTGTAAATGTTTTCGAGCAATCTTAATACTCAAAAAAATTTCCAAGCACCCAAGCGAGCTCGAACCCACAACTTCCTGATGACCGGTGACTCGGTGATATTTTTTTACCATTCTCGTTTGCGTATGCTTTTAGTTTTATTTGTAAGTTTTTGTTTTCTACCTGCTTTTGTTTCTTTGTCATATCTTTTTTTTTTTTGCAATCTCATTTTTGCCTTCTCGTTCCTGTGTTGACTTTTGCAATTGAGCACGGTGATGACGTGTGCAGTTGTTAGCGCGCTGAGTGCCTCTCACCATGCACTGCAGTCCAATGTTAAGCCCGGTCGGGCGGAGATAGGGTTTCAGGACTCACGTCCAGTAAAGCTCCACACAAATCTTGTGGGGTCCGGTGCGCTTTCGACGGCCCTTGAAAGTTGTTACCATCTAGGTATGACCTCGTTCTCGAGTTTGGGACTCGTGTGAGTAAAGTTGTAGTTGATCTCTCCTGTGCTTCGAGAGTTTTTCGCCGGGTTCTCCGGTTTTCTTCCCTCCGTAAAATCAACAGTGACATCTTACCTGTGATCCGTGCTCTAACATGTTAGCTATACATCTAGACTGTTATTGCTATCTCTACAGCTCTACTTCTAATCTGTTATTAGCACGAATACTTGGACATGGTGGACTATTTCAACGTCACTCATGGCTTAATCAGCTCCTCCTATGTTCCGCTTAAGAAAACTACCACTAGATCATGCAGCAACGCCACCACAGCTAAGTACATAGTTCCACGATGCAAAACGACGACTCACCAAAGATTCTTTTGGACAAGAACAATTAGAACTTGGGAACACACCTGCTGAGAAGCTAGACTTAAGCATGACCAGCCTTAAGTTTTTTTAAGTACGTACTGCTTAAATACTATTTTACTGCGTTAGAGAACTTATATGACTGTGAAGATTCGCGTACATTTAAGACCATCTGTCCAAGGTGCAACAACTCACGAAGTCTAACTGTTTATATATTGTCATTTTCCCTAAATTTTATTTTTTATTTTTTTATTTTTGGGTCCGCAGTAATTAGCCATATGCTGTTGCGGATACCCTTGCAGCCATCGTCCATTTAGCTTATTATTTTTATGTATATATATATCCTGGTGGCAAAGCTAATAAAATAAAATGAAAATAAAATAAATAAAATGTGTCGTATGGCAGCGCTTCCTAGCTGGAGCGCCTTTGATATGCCTTCGACTCGGTCACGTTGATTTGCGTCCTTCGCAATTCAGCCACCGGCTGCAATTACGGATAATTAGCTCCCAGTCTTTTCCTTCTCATTATGTAAACATTCGCAGCAAAATGCGCGTGCGCGGTACTAAATAGACTTTCAACAAGATTATAGCGAGATATATAAAACATCGTAAAAAATTTCTGGATAGGTGGCACTGGACAAAATACTGAAATATAATAGGTTTGTTTTAAAAATTAGTAGTTCCGATATTGGTTACCTTAGCATTTCACACGCATCGCACGTAAAGGTGAAGTAATACGAGCAACAAATTTCTGCAACATTGTTGCGTTGCAAGTTGAATAACGTTGTTGTACGTATTACCACCCACCTTAAACATTGTCACGCAACAATGATTTTGTTGCAAGTTGAATCAGCATGTTGCACCAAGTAGAACTGGAGTCAACTTTTTTCAACAATTTTTTTCAACGTGCAACAAAATCATTGTTGTGAGACAATGTTTAAGGTGGGTGGTAATACGTGCAACAATGCTTTTCAACTGACAGCAACAAAGTTGCGTTGAAAGTTGAAGGAAAATGTCGCCCGTATTACCTCACCTTAATTGCGCAAGATGGCGCTACATCTTCTCACGTTAACGATCTAGGGACAAAGTTAGCACGGTTGTTTGGCTCAGAAGTCAATCAAAATGGGTGTTCTCGCTTATTCACTTCCGGTTATAGAACAAACACTTATACCGAGGGAAACAGTGTGTTTTGTGACCCCGAAACCGCCGTTGTTTCCCGAGGCAAAGCCGAGGGCAACAACGAGCGGTTGTTTTGAATGAAAGAAAACTGGAGAAAATAAAGACAAACTGAACCTGACCATCTAATTCCGGTTTTCGTAATTTTCCCTAGAGCAAAATAAAAGTAATGTTGCCCGCTGCAATGGGTTACGCGGGAAACAACAGGATTCTCGGACCGCCATTCGAAGACCGCTTGATATATAATTAACAATTATTCACCGAAGTGGAGGTGAATAGCGCTGGATATGCACCGAGTTGCGAATTTTAACATATACCTCAGAAATGAAATAACAAGTTTAACATTCCTATATCAGTTTTCGGTATTTTTATGCAAGACAGGGCCGCTAGCAATTTGGCGACTTGGCGTACTCGATATTGACCGGCAAAACAGTTTCTACAACTTTTGGATATATTAATGGCTAGAAAATTTTGAAGAAACATACCTGTGGACACTCTCCTACTTAATTTTGTTGATTTTTGTCGTTATGCTACTACATCAGGCTTGTTTATCAACATAAACCGAAGGTCGCGGGTTCGAATCCCAGCCGGGCCAAGTACAGTTTTCTCTACTTGTCCGGTATGGTTCGTCACTCGGAGTAACACATTATTATTCTTCTTCTTCACGGAGTTCACTGTCCCACAATTATCATTCGAAATCGTCATGTATGAAGACTGTTGTCTAGATATTGAAGAAACTAGTCTGTTTCGAAATATCAAATAGCCTAAGTACTACCACTCGACCTTCAGCTCCCAACTTGACCTGTAGCTTAGTTGGTAGAGCATCGGACTAGTAAACCGAAGGTCGCGGGCCAAGTAGAGTTTTCTCTACTTGTCCGGTAGAGTTTTCTTTACTTGTCCGGTATGGTTCGTCACTCAGAGTAACACCTTAATATTATTCTCCACCCGAGTTCACTGTCCCACAATAATCATTGTAAACAAGGCAAAACTGGCCGCCATTTTGTTTTGCCCGCACCTTAATAGTGCAGGATATCCCGAGCTAGAGGAACCAATCAGATTGCGTGAAAAGCACTATTCAGCTGCGAGGTATATACTAACAATAAATATTATTTAATTACTTTACAAACCTTTGCCATCCGCTGGAATTGTGAGAACGGCGCCTCTGTTTTCCAAGAACTTCAACAGATCCACGCTGTGATAGTTGATGCAAAGGGATACAGCTGTTTCGTTTGAGTTGGGGTTAGAGTAAGCAATGTTTGCACCAAGCTGAAGAAGATTTCCTAATTTATCCATGTCGCCTTCGATGACACAAGAAAGAAATTGTTCATCTACAGACCGTTGGATGTAGCTCTTCAGTGGCAGGTTGTAGTTCAGATCTAATAAAATGGAAATGTTTGATAAAGATTTTTGATTTTTGATTGTTTATTAGTTATTTAGTTATTGATATGGTTAGTTGATTGATTGTTTGTTTGTTTGATTAGTTAGATGGTTGGTTGATTAATTGTCTGTTTGTTTGTTTGTTTGTTTGTTTGTTTGTTTGTTTGTTTGTTTGTTTGTTTGTTTGTTTGATTGGTTGGTCCGTCCTTTCGTTGGTTTCGATCGTTCGTTCGTTCGAGTGGAGTGAAGTGGCGTAGACAAGAGAAGAGTAGAGTAGAGCAGAGCAGAGCAGAGCAGAGCTGAGCTGAGCTGAGCAGAGCACGGGTGGCATGTGCTGTTAGGGCGCTGCCTCTCACCAATAGTTAAGCCCAGTTGGACGGGGTTAGTACTTGGATGGGTGACCGTCTGGGAATAATCCCGTTCTCCAACTTGAATTTCATGTGAGTAGAGTTTAGTTGGTCTCTCCTGTGCTTCGAGGGTTTCTCGCAGGGCTCTGTGGTTTTCCTCCCTCCGTAAAATCAACACGTTAGGTCTTAGCTTATGTCGTGCACTTTTAACACGAGCTTCTGGCTCGGATGATTGGGCGACCACATACTGTGGTTGCGACGTTAAATAAATCATTACTCAGAGTAGAGTAGAGTAGAGTAGAGTAGAGTAGAGTAGAGTAGAGTAGAGTAGAGTAGAGTAGAGTAGAGTAGAGTAGAGTAGAGTAGAGTAGAGTAGAGTAGAGTAGAGTAGAGTAGAGTAGAGTAGAGTAGAGTAGAGTAGAGTAGAGTAGAGTAGAGTAGAGTAGAGTAGAGTAGAGTAGAGTAGAGTAGAGTAGAGTAGAGTAGAGTAGAGTAGAGTAGAGTAGAGTAGAGTAGAGTAGAGTAGAGTAGAGTAGAGTAGAGTAGAGTAGAGTAGAGTAGAGTAGAGTAGAGTAGAGTAGAGTAGAGTAGAGTACAGTAGAGTAGAGTAGAGTAGAGTAGAGTAGAGTAGAGTAGAGTAGAGTAGAGTAGAGTAGAGTAGAGTAGAGTAGAGTAGAGTAGAGTAGAGTAGAGTAGAGTAGAGTACCATAGCCTACCCTGCTCTACCCAAGTTTTAACATACGTAAGATATATTAATTAAATACAATACAATACAATACAATACAATACAATACAATACAATACAATACAATACAATACAATACAATACAATACAATATAATATAACGCGTGACATGTATTATAACTCACTTTCCAATTGCCCAATGGGATCAGTAGATGTCTTTGATCGCACCAAAGATGCACCACGAGATGTCAAGTAATGAATGAGCTTAAAAATAGGGAAAAGAATAAAATAAATTAGATAGTTAACATATAATAAAATAATACAAATCGGATGCTGCCCACTTCATTTGAAAACTATTAACGACAAAATAAATAGAGAAAATAAGAAAAAGGAAAAAAACGGGGAAAACGGAAGAAAAAGGAAAAGAAAATGAAGAGAGAAAAAAAGTTTTAAAAATAAATTTAAAAAAAAGAAGAAGAAGAAAAAGAAGAAAAAAGAAGAAAAAAAAGGAAAAAAAAGAAAAATTAAAAAAAAGAAGAAAAAGAAAGGAAAAGGAGAAAAATAAATAGAATCAATAAAAAGAAAAAAGAAACTACAAAAATAAACAACAAAAAAGTAGGAAAAAAAGAAAAGAAAAAAAAGAATAGAAAAAGTGAAAGAAAATAAAATAGCAAAAAACAACATGTATTCTGGAGTGGACTTCTCCTTTGAAGTGCCCATGCAACGAAATTTCACCCCAGTTTTTTGTGATTGCATTTGAAAGAACACTTATAAATTGACAAAGTAGCATCTTTCGTAGAATTTCGTTTCCTTGCTTCATTCTTGAGATATTCAGGTTTGTTTGATATGCAAACGTCATACTTATGACATCACACTACATAATGACTTTTTAGAAAAGTATGATTTTCTTTGAGAGTACTTATCGAAAGTACTTAATAAAAATTTGCACTTGCATGTATGTAGCCATGACTGGCCACTAAACGTGTGTAGCTGGGTGTCAAATATTTGGACCATCCTAAACTTGATGCTCTTTCAAAAAGTCATTATACAGTGTGATGTCACAAGTATGACATTTGCATATCAAACAAACCTGAATATCTCAAGAATGAAGCAAGGAAACGAAATTCTACGAAAGATGTTCTTTGTCAATTTAAGTGTTCTTTCAAATGCAATCATAAAAAACTGGGGTGAAATTTCGCTGCATAGGCATTTTAACAAGGGTTGCACTGTACCTTTGTATTTCCACTATTGATTGCAAGTTTTAATGGCGTTATTCCTTGATACGACTCTGCATCAATATTTCCTCCTTCAAGATGGTGTCCTTGTACAGTGGTCAGGTTACCAACTGATGCGGCACTGAAGAGCTTTTGGGTGAGAAGGGTCTTGGTAAGGAATCGCGAGATCTGAATGAAACCCTAGGGTTGCAAGAAAGAATTTGAATTGAATTATTGAAACTTTATTTTAACAATAGGGTGCCCCATTCAGCTACAAGGCTGCCAGGAGAGGGAAAAAAGTTTCTTCCAGCGAGCTCACCATAATTTCCTGGAAACCGTACGCTAGCCCACGGAATCGTATGCTACATCCCGTGGACACCGAATGCTACAACCCACAGAATCGTATGCTACATCCCGTGGACACCGAATGCTACAACCCACGGAATCGTATGCTACATCCTGTAGACACCGAATGCTACAACTCACGGAATCGTATGCTACATCCCATGGACACAGAAACGTTAAGCCCGGTTAGACGAGGTTAGTAACTTAGTACACTAGTACTTGAATGGGTGACCGCTTGCAAATGACCCCGTTGTCGAGCTTGGAACTCATGTGAATGGAGTTGTAGTTGATCTTTCCTGTGCTTCAAATGTTTTTCGCCGAGTTCTCCGGTTTTCCTCCCTCCATAAAATCAACACCTACATCTTAGCTGTGATCCGTGGTCCGTCTGAACTGTGTCGTATGGCGGCTGCCTGAAGCGCCTTTGATATGCCGCGACACGGCCTTCGTAATTCGGCCACTAACTGCAAGGATGATTCGCCCCTCGTCCTTTATTGTTCATTCATCAACACTCGAAGGGGTCCCTTGAAAACGTCTAATTTTTGCCATAGCAACGCCGTGGTTTTATTGGCTAAACAATTAACGCAAACGGATGTCCAGAAACACTCAACATAAATCCGTAGTATCTGCAGGATAAAATATGTACTTGAACAATGTTCGCTTTTTGCTTTGCTTTTTATATTTCTTCTTACACTTCTTACCTTCACACGCGAAAGATCAACCAACGAATGTCCTTGATGGTCTGCACCAACATCAGCACCTGCTCTGGCCAGCATTCGAACCAAATTCAAATCGCCAATCTCCACTGCTTGATGCAAATGCGTTTCACCATCAGATCGTGCCAGCTCGGGAGCGGCACCTAGTGATATAATCTGTGTGGAAGCTGTAACATCCTTGTGGGACATGGCCAGCTGCAAGGAAAACAGTTAGATAGATTCAATGTCAAATCCATCTTAATATGCATATCTCATTTCATGATATATAATATTTAATATATAAATATAAATATAAACGTAACGTAACGTAACGTAATATAATATAATAATTAACAATTACTCGCCGAAGGCGAGGTGAATATCGGTGTATAATAACCGAGACGAAGTCGAGGTTATTATTCACGGATATTCACTGAGCCTGAGGCGAAAAATTGTTTTAGTATAAATACACATTTTCGTACTTTTAGGAACAACATTTTCTTTAATTTCCTCATTTTCTTTAATTATTTGTTAATTTCCTCGTCTGTCGCATTGACAACAACTTGGCTGGCGGCCATTTTGAATAAACGCTGTAGGTGATTATCGAGAATTAATCCGAAGTAGCTCGACCAATCAGCGCGCGTGATTTTCTATAATCACCGGTGTATTTATACTAAAATATATTAGCATATATCTCGCAGGTGAATAGTGATTTTCACGCAATCTGATTGGTTCCTCTAGCTCGGGATATCCTGCACTATTCACCTGCTGGAAACAAAATGGCGGCCAGTTTTGCTTTGTTTACCGAAGCAGGAGATTTTGTTGATAAACAAGGCTGATGTAGTAGAATAACGAGAAAAGTCAACAAAATTAAGTAGAAGAGTGTCCACAGGTATGTTTCTTTACAATTTTCTAGCCATTAATATATTCAAAAGTTGTAAAAACTGTTTTGTCGACAAATATCAAGTACGCCAAGTTGCTAGCGGCCGTGTCTTGTTGCTTTTGTATGAAAATATCGAAAAATATAAGAATGTTGAATGTTTTTATTTCATTTACGAGGTATATGCTAAAACAATTATTCACCTCAGTGTCGGTGAATAGTGGGGATATTCACATCGCCGCTATGCGGCTTTGCGAATATCCAGCACTATTCACCTCCACTTTTGTGAATAATTGTTAATTATTATACAACTGCATTAAAAACTGTCCAAATAACGCTAAAAATGAGTGCAAAAACGACTCCGTGAAAAGTTTTAATAACTAAAACGTTATTATCCGATCAATATTATCCTCGTGAAAATAAAAACCTTATTCACTTCTAGTGTGAATATAATAATAGTCTACATCTTTTCATCGTGTTATCTAGTATGAAAATAAGGACTTACACATAGCATGTGGGCCATCTTGGCTCTAACCCAAGTCGCTACTTTACTGAAACGTCTTTTCTCAGCCAGTGATAAGACGGTTTCTCCTTGAAGACCTCTTATTCGCAAGGCCGGGACATTCTCCGCACAGTTGACCAATAGGTAGGACAAAATGTCTGGGTTGTCTTGACTTGACGCAAGAAGGCCAGGGAGACCTAGGAAAACAAACCGATTTATTGTTGTAGTTCTTTCAACCATTGCAGCACATAAGAACAGCATTAGATTTTAGTTCTTAAAATACAAGGAGGGAAAATGCAAAAAGTAAGATAAAAAGATGCAAAGGAAAGAAAAGAAGGACAGAAAAAAACCCAACACAAGACAGAACAAGACAAAAGGAAAGAAAAGAAACTAGAAGGGAATCGAAGGGAAGGGAAGCAAAAGAGAAAAAGAAAGAGAAAAAAAAAAGGAAAAAGAGAAGAAATAGAAGAGGCCAAGGCAAGGCAAAGACAAAGACAAAGACAAAGACAAAGACAAAGACAAAGACAAAGACAAAGACAAAGACAAAGACAAAGACAAAGACAAAGACAACAAAAACAAAAACAAAAACAAAGGCAAAGACAAAGACAGACGACAAAGTCAAAGACAAAGGCAAAGACAAAGACAGACGACAAAGGCAACGACAAAGACAGACGACAAAGACAAAGGCAAAGCCGCAAAGGCAAAGCCGCAAAGGCAAAGCCGCAAAGGCAAAGCCAGACGACGACGACGACAAAAACAAAAACAAAAACAAAGGCAAAGAAACAAAAAGACAAAAAGACAAAAAGACAAAAAGACAAAAAGACAAAAAGACAAAAAGACAAAAAGACAAAGACAAAAAGACAAAGACAAAGACAAAAACAAAAACACAGGCAAGGCAAGGCAAGGCAAAACAAAACAAAACAAAACAAAACAAAATAAAATAAAAAAGAAGCACAATGCGAGCGAATGACACATTCCTCCCAGCATACCTAGAGGTCGCTGAGGTGTGCACCAGTTTAGAGGAGCTCCACATTCATGAAGTGTCTGAACTCGTTCCAGGCTTTCTCCTTGCACGGCGTTCCATATTTGCTCATTGAGTTTGTTAGTCAGGAATTGCACAATATCTGTAAAGGCGTTGATCTGGCCCAGTTGAAGGTTGCGTTTTTCTAGAATAGGACTAGCTGGCTCTTGCTGAGCTCGGGTGAGTTTCTCTTGAGCATGCTGGAGAGGTCTCTTCAGTTTGTTGTCATGAAAACGAATATCAGCTCCTTCAGCAAGCGCTTCTTTTACCTAGATTAAAAAGAATTTAATAGTTTCACAAGCGACAAGACTAAAAAATGTTAAGAAGCAAGGAGGAAGGGAAGGTAAGTATGAAGGAAAGAAGGGAGGGAGGGAGGGAAGGAAGGAAGAAAAGAGGAAAGAAGGAAGGAGGGAAGGAAGAAAGAAAGGAAGGGAGGAAGTAAGGAAGCAACCTCGTTCCTAGGGCCTTATCTCCGCTCCCCCGCCCCCGCTTTTCGCAGCGCGGGGTCGGGGGAGCGGAGACAAGGCCCTGGGAACGAGGTTAGTAAGGAAGTAGAGAATAAACGGATGCCAAAAACAAAAGAAAGAATGTAAGTTTTTTCTACAAATATCAACCTGGTTAGATTTTCCATATTTCGCAGCATCTAAAAGCTTTTTATTTGTTTTCTCCCGTCCTTGTAAAGCCAATTGTTGCTTAGGTGGCGGTGAAGGGTCGAAGTTGACTGGTGCACGACAAAAGCTATACTTGGGAGCTGGTTTCTGTTTCGGCGCGTCTTTGTCCCAGTCGGGAATGGCCGTTAGAAAATCAAGATGTTCAAAAATATAGACGATGTTCTTATTGGCTGAACTCATACCCATTTCGGCCACTGAGATACCTCCCTGCTCGTGATACGGGTTGGCGCCAGCATGGAGAAGTATCCGAACCAAATGAAGATGGCCATCTTTAATGGCCAAGGACAGGGGAGTGTTCCCACTTAAGTCAGCGATGTTTACACTAGCTCCCTCGGAAACTAAGTAGAGAAGAACGTCTTTCTGACCTGTTGATAAAAAGAAAAAAATGATCGTTGAGAGGAATATTAAGGACTTATTAACCGAGTGCGAGGTCTGTACGGGAAAGTATTTGCCTGAGGTTTGTGCGATAAAACCGAGGGCAAATACTTTCCTGTACAGACCGAGCAAACGAGGTTAATAAGGAATTTATTATATGGCTATTGGTTAATTTTATTTTTAAGTTTCGAGCGTTGTTTTCGTCTTCGGAGATGCTGTTTACCTTACCTGTTAATTTTTTCGTGTCGTTTCTTGGCCTTCTTGTTTACACCAGTTCGGCTTTTATTTGTCGTGTTTTTAGATAAACAGCTTTAAAGAAGTGTGGAACAAAATAAAGATACCCAGTACTCTTTTATTTGTATTCAAATCAATTCAGGCATTTTCGCGCCAAACTTACAAGGCCCAGAAAAAAGCGTATTGACTCAGGAACCAATCAGCGTGCGTCGTTTTGCGTACGGACCGGAAATCAAACCCAGCCATATAATAATAAAGACTTATTAACCAAGTGTGAGCCACTGATCTCTATACAACTGGATTGTTCATCCCTTATGGTCAGCAGTAAACATTTTGAAGCCACTGGCGGCCATACTGGTACTCCAGGTCCAGTGTATCCTGCGGGCTTAAGAGTAGTAGGAGTTCACTGAGGGAGTCGGAAAAGCCGTAAAACAATTGTCAGGTGGCAATTTACTGTTACCACTGGAAATACGGCAACAGCAAATACAGGGTGTCCCAAAAAAAATGCCCCCATCCATTTATGAGGTGCACCTTCTTTAATTATGGTACAAGAAGTAAATTTTTATATCACGCCGAAAGCCTATCCCTCCTTCTTTGTTGTCTGAAATTTTCAGAGCTAAGTACAGTAGATATCTACTCGCTTCCTGTAGTCATTTAAAGAGGCAACATCAAAATTTGAACTTGTCCAAATTATGTATGCTACGTCAAGTTTTGGACATGGATTTATAACCAGGCGCTTCAGTGGATTTGAAATAGCCTTGACTTGAATCTTCCGAGGCGTTATGCTTAGTATGTTACATATTTTATCCACTATTTAGTTCTTCGTCTTATGATTCGTAAATTTATAACATAGGTAATTTCTCACCTGTCTTGACTGCTACAGACATAGCAGTTCTACCATCTTCACATCGCTTATTTACGTCTGCCTGCGACTCACAAAGAAGTTTGACAACCTCCACGTTATTTTTATGTGCGGCAAGTAATAACGTCGTCCAACCTACACAAAATAAGGGTGAAGGGAGAGTCAGGTAGTTACAATACTAAAATTTTAGAAGCTTCGACCTCGATGATGATGCACGATGATGATGATGATGATGGTGACGATGATGATGATGATGATGATGACGACTGATGATGATAATATTGTTGTTGATGGTAATGTTGTTGTTGATGATGATATGATGATGATGATGATGATGATAATGATGATGATGACGACGACGATGACGACGACGATGACGACGGTGACGACGACGGCGGTGGTGACGACAACGATGATGATAATTATGATAATAGTGGTTATGGTGGTGTTCATGATGATGATAATGACAATAGCAATGATGGTGATTAAAAACTTATTGACGGTCTTTACAGCAAAATTATCATGCCCGCGGTCTTTCAGTACGCGAAAAGACAAAGGGCAGACCGACCAAGCGAGGTTAATAAGGGTTTTTTATATGGCCCAGGTAATTTTATTTGAGCGTCGAGAGTACAAGCTGCAGCCTGCGGCGAAGACCGAAGGCGAAGTAACCGACTTTCAACGAAAACTGCATGTAAACAACAAAAACACTTTCAGTCACCGTAAACTCTGTCGTATTTAAATTTTTTAGCGGTAACTTCATTTTCATGATAGTTGAAAACTATTTTAGCTCGTCTTGCTTAATCTTCTTATATATATTTTTTTCAATTTTTGTAATGACCGGTCTTTAGCAGTTTTTATTATATGACACAAGTTACTTCCGTTGAAATTGTGTGTTCTCATTGGCTGAGACGCGTCACGTGCCGGTCGATAATTTTCCGTAATCGACCGGTCGATTACGGATTTTGGCAGACATGTTGTTTGCAACTAAACAATGAAGGAAAACCGCAAAAATTTTGTGAATTCAATAACCTGAGGACTAAATTATGTATGAGTGGGACGATGAGCAATCTGGCAGTGAGTTTTAGGATTCCGAAAGCGATGACAACAACAGCAACAACATTGAAAACGATGAGTCTATGTCACATGCTCGAGGTCACATTATTGACAAGGTAATGTAAGATTTTACCCAAGCTCCGGAAATACAAGCGTCTGCACGCAGGCTAATGTAAGATGTGTTGTTTCAAAATGCCATATAATAAACCTCTTATTAACCTCGTCCACTTGGTCATTACGGAAAAATATCAGACCTCGGTCTTTATGTACAGACCTCGCCCTACGGGCTCGGTTTATACTGTTAAGACCTCGGTCTGATATTTTTCCGTAATGACCGCGCTCTCGGTTAATAAGAAGTTAGTAAAGACCGCTCAAGAACCAATCAAATTGCAGGGGAAAAGTCGCATGAAGACCGCTCACGTGATATTTAACAATTATTCGCCGAAGGCGAGGTGAATATCGGTGTATAATAACCGAGACGAAGTCGAGGTTATTATTCACCGATATTCACTGAGCCTGAGGCGAATAATTGTTTTAGTATAAATACACATTTTCGTACTTTTAGGATCAACATTTTCTTTAAAATTGTTAATTTCCTCGCATTGACAACTTGGCTGGCGGCCATTTTGGAAAAACGCTGTAGGTGATTATCGAGAATTAATCCGAAGTAGCTCGACCATTCAGCGCGCGCGATTTTCTATAATCACCTGTGTATTTATACTAAAGCTATTTAATAATAAATAGAGAATAATACATGGATGTGCGGAAATATGAAATTTATTTCGAGTGTTGACAAGGATATCTCACAAGTGAGCGGAAGCTGCTGCTGTTGCTGATAATAACAATATTAATAATAATTAACAATTATTCGCCGAAGACGAGGTGAATATCGGTGTATAATAACCAAGACGAAGTCGAGGTTATTATTCACCGATATTCACTGAGCCTGAAGCGAATAATTGTTTTAGTATAAATACACATTTTCGTAATTCTAGGAACAGCATTTTCTTTAAAATTGTTAATTTCCTCGTCTGTCGCATTGACAAATTGGCTGGCGGCCATTTTGAATAAACGCTGTAGGTGATTATCGAGAATTAGTCCGAAGTAGCTTGACCAATCAGCGCGCGCGATTTTATATCATCATCTGTGTATTTATACTACTAATAATAAGTAAAATTAGAAAATCATGGGCTGCAATTAGAAATCATGAGAATGTGGGATGTCAGAGCTATAGTTATTCCAATTGTTGTCGGTGCACTTGATTCCATCCCCGAGAAACGTTCTGAAAATCTCAGACAGCTAGGTGGGATTCAATTCAAGGTCCAGGAACAGCTGGAATCTTAAGGACACATAATGTCTGAGAACTTTTGTTAAAGTGCCAATGCAGCGAAATTTCACCCCAGTTTTTTATGATTGCATTTGAAAGAACACTTAAAATGACAACGTAACATCTTTCGTAGAATTTCGTTTCCTGGCTTCATTCTTGAGATATTCAGGTTTGTTTGATATGCAAATGTCATACTTATGACATCGCACTGCATAATGACTTTTTAGAAAAGTATGATTTTCTTTGAGAGTGCTTATCGAAAGTACTAAAAATTTGCACTTGCATGTATGTAGCCATGATTGGTCACTAAACGTGTGTAGCTGGGTGTAAAATATTTGGACTATCCTAAAATATTTCAAAAAGTCATTATGCATGATGTGATGTCATAAGTATGACATTTGCATATCAAACAAACCTGAATATCTCAAGAATGAAGCCAGGAAATGAAATTCTACGAAAGATGTTACGTTGTCATTTTAAGTGTTCTTTCAAATGTAATCATTAAAAACTGGGGTGAAATTTCGCTGCATTGGCACTTTAAGGCTTGACATTCAGTAACTAAAAACAGCTTCATATATTTATGAAGTGACAATTCAATGACAATCTCTCTTCAGAGTTAATTTCAATTTATTCATCCGAGTTCCAGGTTTAAAATAGCAACGAACGTATTAGGGAGCTTAAGCAAGCTAGGACGACGACGGCGGTAATGTAATGTAAAGTTCAGTATCTAACAGAAACCACGAATCACTTACGTAGTATTGAATACGTAACGCATGTTTTTCGATATCCAAAAGCTTAGGGGGCGATTACATGGACCGGGCTAGCCCGCTTTATATATCAAACGCATTTTTTTATTTTTTAACATTTCGATTACATGGCAAGCGGGCTAGCCCGGTTTGCCGGGATCCCGGTTGTCGCAACTGGGCTAGCCCGGCAAACCGGGCTGAAAAACTGTTGAACTCGCTTCGATACGCGTTCGTTTGCTTGACTGTGTGAATAAATAGTGCTGAAAGGAACTGAAATAAAAGATCAAAACGTTGTTTGTGTGTTTTCGTGATCATAGCGGAGATTTAATAAATTAATTAGTCTTCGCGAAGACGATTTCGTGGATTATAACAATCTTTTTATTAAGGATGGGCTGTACAAAATAAATAATAGACTAATTATATGTATATATATATATATTTCTAAAATTCATTAATAATTCATGAGGAAAACACAAAGAAAAATCATGAGCGTATCGGATCTATATATGTGATATAGACTCGCTCTAAGTTTCTCGCTGGTTTTTAACGGCCGAGATAAGCTTAATTTTCAAAATTACTACGCCAATGAACGTATGAAGTGATTCTTTTTAGAAGCCATTTAAAAACCTTGCAGTACGGGCTTTATCGGCTCTAAAACACTCGGCTATCGCCTCGTGTTTTATATCCGATAAAGCCCTCCTGCGCGGTTTATAAATATTACATATATATATATATATATATATATATAAAACTGAAGTAAAACTAACGTAGCTTTGCCTTTATTTACTTGATTATTGCGAATTTCGGCCTGAAACCATCCCGGCTTACCGGGCTATAATCGCCTTGTAATCGCCCCCTTAGAGAGTTCTAAAAGGATTTCATTGAATAGTTTGAAGTCAAACTCGACTAATAGGTTTCGCCGTTCCACGAGTTAACGTCGTCCTGAAGACGTGAAAATGATCTGAATAACGTTGTATGTAGAACGGGAACGGGGTTAAGATTACTCTTGGGACTAAAAATCATTCATCTTCTTTGTTGTGTGAGGAAAATTCTATTGTATTAAGGACGTTGTCCTTGACGTTCGCGTTGTATTTGCTTAAGCTCTCTATTCACTAAAGACGACGCCATCTTGTTTTATCGCCTAGCTGTCGTGTTATGTACCTTCATGTCCTTCTTTGTGGCTTGTTTGATCGACGTAAGCGCCACAGTTGGTTAACATTTCCTTGATTTCTCCAACATTTTCTTCATCAACTGCTTTCCACAACAGATTGCCCAATTCCTCTTTAATCACTTCAACAGAACCTGCAAACCCGTTCGCTGTTTAGAAAAAAAATAATTAAGGATTAAAACACTCGCGTGTTCAGTTATCGGGATTTACATCCACGTTTAGTCAATTGGTTGGTTGTTTGGTATAGTCGGTTGTTTATTTGTTTTGTTTTGTTTTGTTTTGTTTCGTTTTGTTTCGTTTTGTTTTTGTTGTTTTTTTTGTTTGGTTGGTCGTTTGGTTGGTTGCTTAGTTGGTTGCTTGATTATTTGCTGGGTTGTTTAGTTGGTTGTTTGTTTGTTTGGTCGTTTGTTTGTTTGTTTGGTCGTTTGTTTGTTTGTTTGTTTGTTCGTTTGTTTGTTTGTTTGTTTGTTTGTTTGTTTGCTTAGTTGGTTGCTTAGTTGGTTGCTTGATTGTTTGGTGGGTTGTTTAGTTGGTTGGTCGTTTGTTTGTTTGTTTGTTTGTTTGTTTGTTTGTTTGTTTGTTTGCTGGGTTGGTTGTTTGGTCATTTGGTTAGTTGTTTGTTTGTTTGGTTGGTTGTTTGGTTGTTTAGTTGATTGATTGATTGATTGATTGATTGTTTGTTTGTTTGTTTGTTGGTTTGCTGGGTTGCTTGTTTGGTCATTTGTTTGTTTGTTTGTTTGTTTGTTTGTTTGTTTGTTTGTTTGTTTGTTTGTTTAGTTGTTTGTTTGTTTGTTTGTTTGATTAATTGGCTGGTTGGTTAGTTGGTTGATTAATTGGTTGATTGATTATTTGGTTGGTTGATTAGGCCCATTTCCGAAACGTCGATCTTCTCATGTGTCGAACCTAATACAAGCATTAAGTGCGGCAGAAGAGCGACGTTTGAATCAATTAAGAGCGGCAGATTGTATTTGGAGCGGCAAGGCATGTCGCATTATACGACGCTGGAACGACTCTGATTCAAACGTCGAACTTCTCATGTGTCGAACCTAATGCATAAATTATTTTACTGTATTATCGCTGCCACTGATCATGCGCAAGATTTTTACCGGATTTTAATAGTTTGAGGAATTAGGTTCGACGATTGAATCGACGCCGCTCCAGAGCCACTCCAACGTTGAATCTATTTGTATTAGGTTTGGCGCCGTGATGAGAAAAGCGACGTTTGCATGAAACGGGCCTTAGTTGGTTGGTTGTCAGTTGTTTTTGGTGTTAGTGTTCCTGTTACTGTGATAATTACCTTCAGCGTACTTCAACAACATGTTTCTCCCTCTCTTAATATTCACCCCAGCTTCAAACAAGCACTTGAGGACTTCGGCATCTCGGTAGACCAAAGCCATTTCCACTGGACCGGTGCCTCGTTTGTTAAGAATGTTTGTGTCTGCGTGATACGTTGCAACTAAGTTAGTTAACACTTCGGTTGTGCATTTACAACTCACCGCCAGAGAGAGAATACTGTTACCATCAGCATCCGTACCATTCACCTTTAACATAAGATAAACAAGAAATATACCGTGGTTTGGACGTTTATATACACGCCGAAAAAGCCATTTGCACGATGACGTACAATAAAAATATATTATAAGGTTGGATATATTGCCGAAACAGGGAACGTAGAAGTGTAACATTTCGAGCCGGAAGGCCCTTCATCAAAGAGAAACGTTTGTCTCTGACGAAGAGCCTTCCCTCGAAACGTTAGACTTCTACCTACAGTCGCCACCTCAGAAGTCTTGAGAAGTACCACCAGTGATGTCTCCGCCGTATACTTAACATCAAATGGCAGGACAGACGAACCAACAGTAGTGTTTTGGAAGAGGCCAATGTCACAAGCATTGAGTCCATGCATCATCATCAAGAACCAACTGACCAACTTCGTTGGGCTGGTCACATTGTGCGTATGTCCATGTCCAGGCTTCCCAAGAAGATCCTGTACGGTGAGCTGACCAATGGGAAGCGAAACTAAGGTGGCCAACGAAAGCGTTTCAAGGACAACTTGAAACACAACCTAAAGCAATGTGCTATCAACACCGAGGACTGGGAGCAACAGGCCAGCAACTGACCTGGCTGTAGACACGCCATCCACACTGGTGCAGCGCACAGTGAGCAACAGAGGAAGGAGCACAGTGAGAGACTCCGGTCAGCAAGAAAAGTGAGACAACAGGCTGTCAGCACAGCTCCAACCTATACAGAGTTCAGTTCTGTCTACGAATTTGCCTTTCAAGAATCAGACTCCACAGTCATCAACGAACTCATAAACAATGAACACTGATATTGTATATTTTTACCAAGTAGACATCTTACTCGGTTCGAGGGATTGCCAACGACGACGACGACTACCCGAAACAGAGAACGTAGGAGTCTAACGTTTCGAGCGAAGGCCCTTCCGTTCGTCTTTATGTTTCTCTCTGACGAAGGGATTTCGCTCGAAACGTTAGACTCCTACGTTCTCTGTTTCGGCAGTATATATCTAACCTTACTATATTTCGATTGTTGTTTCAACACTGCCTACGCAGCACGCTACTTTTATCTTACTATACTTCGATTTGTGTTCCAACACTGTCTACGCAGCACAAGGGCCAAAAACATATTTATGCCCAAGAACATCAACTGTATTACTATTATAATAATTTTATTGGGCATTTAGAAAAAGACTTTAAAAGACAGTATATGGTAAACAGTGTCTTGAACAGTGCCACCCTTGCGTCGGCGTGTATTTCATTGCACCACATATATTTACATGACTCATAACTTACATGTACATGTAGCTTGGCAGAAAAACGCAACATTTGTCATCAAAACAATCTTTGCTCCGAAGTATTGACAAGAAAAGTATACAATTCCGTAAACAACAAACCAATAGTGATTTAGTACTGTTAAAACTGATGGGCTCAGATCAGCCATTTTAGCCCGCAAAATACACCACAATGCCCGATAAAATTATTATAATAGAGTTGGATGACTACAACTATCAGAGTACTTTGACAGCATCCTACGATAATAGAAGATACTGGCAAAGCATTCTGGTAATTGTAGTCACCCAATGATGCTATCGTACGTCATCGTGCAAATAGTCTATAAGGCAACACAAATAGCCCTATACATTTTTCACATTATCCCGAATTTTCCATGATTGGTTGTTGGTATACTGGTTTCTTCAACAACTTGCAAGTTGCAACGCAACTTTGTTGCACGCATTTACCACCCACCTTAAACATCGCCACGCAACAATGATTTTGTTGTAAGTTGAAAACAAACTAACACACAAACAAAACAAACAAACAAACAAATAGACAAACAAACAAACAAACAAACAAACAAACAAACAAACAAACACACACACACACACACACACAAACAACACACAAACACACAAACAAACAAACAAACAAACAAACAAACAAACAAAACAAACACACAAAAAACAAACAAAACAAATAAAACAAACAAACAAACAAACAAACAAACAAACACAAAACAAACAAACAAACAAACAAACAAACAAACAAACAAAACAAACACACACACACACACACAAAACAAACAAACACACACAAACAAACAAAACAAACAAACAAATAAACAAACAAACAAATAAACAAACAAACAAACAAAACAAACAAACAAACAAAACAAACAAACACACACAAAACAAACAAACACACACAAAACAAACAAACAAACAAACAAACAAACGAATGAGTAAATAAACAAAGAAATACAAACATAAAATAATAAATGGACAAATAACAATTTTAAAACATAATTACCTGGACGCCTTTGTCCAAGTAACCGCCAATATCCTCCGGACTAAGGCTCGGTCCATTCTTCTTTATTTTCCCTCTCAATTCGTTCACCATGCCCATCTTATCCAACATGGCAGCTATCCTGACGTCATTGTTACACAGGTCTCGCACGCTCTTTTTCTGTGAATTCACTTGCTTAACGTCGGCGCCATTGTCCAAGAGAAGATTCACCACGTCGACGCGTTTCTTGATAACGGCCAACATTAAGGCTGTGTGGCCATCAGGCCTCTTGTAGTTTAGGTCTATTACCTGCAATAATCATAATCATAATAAATAAAAATAACAATAATGATGATCATAATAATGATCGTAATGATAATGATCATCGTCATGATCATGATGATAATGATGATAATAATAATAATGATCATAATGCTGATCATAGTCATGATGATCATAATGATAATAATAACAATAACGATAATTAATTTTCCCCAACTGAAAAACATTCGTGTTGAACATCTCTTCAGAGGTACAGTCGAACCACTATTAAGCAGTTTGTTTGTTTGTTTGTTTGTTTGTTTGTTTGTTTGTTTGAACTTTATTTAAAAGAAGGTATAAACATCTTTACATATCGCATTCTACCAGATGGCCTTCATTAGTTAAAAATCAATAAATAATTAAGTGACACAGTTGCAGGTTAGTTTAAATTTACAGTTTATGCAGGCAAAGTCCTCCAAGTGTGTCACTTCATTATTTTGTTCTAGAAAATATTTTTTCAGTTCATTTTTGAAAGTTGAAATGCTAATATTGCAAGTGTCCTTTAAGCGGTTAGGGAGCGAATTAAATAACAAAGCTCCACTATACGAGATTTTTGTTTTACCAAGCTCACTAGAGACTTTTGGAATTCTCAGATGTGTCAGTGACGCTCTTGTGCTAACACTATGTGCTTCACCGACAAACTGAAATAAGTTACACAGGTTTGATACATATCTTTTTTAATACAGTGAATACTAATATAAGTTTTCTTAGTTTAATTAGATTATGTAGTGGAATCCACCCGAGCTTTTTAAATAGTTCAACTGATGATTCGTCACTAGATGCCTCCAGTATAGTACGTGCTGATCTTTTTTGGAGTTTCAGGAGATCATTAAGTTTTTCCTTTGATGCGTTGCCCCAAACGGTGCAACAATATAATAGGGACCTCGCTGAGGTGTCCGCTTAAAAAGGGTTGCACAGTGGGGGGTATGCATGTGGTGACCAGCTCTTTGTGTCTACATACGTAGTTTGTTTTCACTATAATTCTATAAAACAGTCAATACAGCACTATTGACTTAAACATGTTCTCTCTCGGTTAATCTCAAGTGTTACTGTTATTAAAGAAAACGTTAATTTTGATATAGATTTGTCCGCTTTGGAACCCAAGATAGGTGTCCGTTTCCGCTTAAGAGGGGTGTCCGCTTAAGAGGGGTTCCCGCTTAAGAGGGGTTCCCGCTTAAGAGGGGTGTCCGCTTAAGAGGGGTTCCCGCTTAAGAGGGGTGTCCGCTTAAGAGGGGTTCCCGCTTAAGAGGGGTGTCCGCTTAAGAGGGGTATCCGCTTAAGAGGGGTTCCCGGTTTCCGCTTAAGAGGGGTCTCCGCTTAAGAGGGGTGTCGACTTAAGAGGGGTGTCCGCTTAAGAGGGGTGTCCGCTTAAGATGGGTGTCCGCTTAAGAGGGGTTCCCGCTTAAGAGGGGTGTCCGCTTAAGAGGGGTTCCCGCTTAAGAGGGGTTCCCGCTTAAGAGGGGTGTCCGCTTAAGAGGGGTTCCCGCTTAAGAGGGGTGTCCGCTTAAGAGGGGTTCCCGCTTAAGAGGGGCGTCCGCTTAAAAGGAGTTGTAACTATAGTGTGTCCGCTTAAAGTGCCACTAACCCCAAAAATGTTTTCTCGGGATTCAAATAGCCCTTGTCGAGTATATTAGCACCAACATATCTTTTCTGTTATTGAACACTTCTTTCATTTTTTTATGCCCCTTCAAACTTGCAAAATTTCGCATCTGTTTGTCCCATGGCGGAGCAGTGAGGGGAATGGGTATAGGATGCATAGGACGTAATACCAGGAATTCGTCTTCAAAAATCTATGAAGTGTAGTACACTGGAACTATAATAAAATAATTAAAATGAAAAATAAACTGGCTATAAACGCAACCTGGGTACGTTCTTTCCTATTTACTTTACAGTTAAAAAAATATAGAATTCCTGGTATTACGTCACAAACCCTTCTCGACGCAGTCTCCCAAGTGCTCCGTCGTGTCCGTCATTATCGCCACTTCAATCGATTCTTAAATCATGAGGATTTTACCAATTTAGTTAATTTATATTGCATTCTTCATCATTTGGATTGGCGATGTTTATTTGTGCAAAAAACATTTTGGGGTAAGTGGCACTTTAAAAGAGGTGTCCGTTTAAAAGGGGTGACCGTTAATAAGGGTTCGACTGTAATTTCAACTTATCTGTCCGTGTTCCAGGTTAAAATAGCAACAGAGGTATTCTATCTAGTTTTATTACCTGCAAACCGAGCTTAAGAAGGGCCTGGACACGAGGTAAGTTTCCCGCCTCGGCTACCTGGACAAAGATGAGATTGAGACGATCCTTGACGGCCTTGGCGGCGTTTTCGTTCTTTTTACCCTTGGCGACGTTGATGAGGTACCCAGCGTACGTCTTACCATCAGGTTGAATGGCTTCAATATACCTGTCATTGAGTAATATAAAAGTACGTATCACCACTGCAGTCCAAAGTTTAAGCCCGGCTAGACGGGGTTAGTACTTGGATCGGTGACCACCTGGGAATGACCCTGCTGTCCAGCTTGGGAATCGTGTGAGTAGAGTAATTGACAGTACCGAAAAAGATGGCGGCGGTACAATTAACCATAATGCTTTGCGACCTCAAATCAGCGCAAATAACAACTAAACATTGTTTATCATGCTAAGATGGATTATCTAAACAAGAACTTCATTCCTACCAAAGTTGATCGTTTTAAAACCATATCTTCCGATAATTCTGCAAGAAACAATATTTACTGTACGCAAAGGATTGTGGTTAAATGTACAAGTCGCCATCTTTTTCGGTACGGTCAATTGTAGTTGATCTCGCCTGTGCTTCGAGGCATTTTCGTCGGGTTCTCCGGTTTTCCTCCCACCATAAAATCAACACCTACATCTTAGCTGTGATCGTGGTCTGAACTGTGTCGTGTGGCGGCTGCCTAAAGCGCCTTTGATATGCCTTCGACACGTCCACGTCCATCTGCATCCTCTGCAATTCAGCCACTGGCTGCAAGTAAGGCTGATTAGCCTCGAGACTTTTATCCTTTAAACTCAGAACACCCACCCCCGTAAAGACCTACCTAATATGAACGAGTTTTCTGATTGGCTATAAGTAACCAATCATATTGTCAATTATCAATTCGTTCCCATGCTCCTTACTGATTAGGGTCAGGGGCAATCTCGTTCCCAGAGCCCACTTTCCCCACCCGGGAAACGAGAGACTCTGGGATAATCCGTTTCAAATCGTTACGTTATTGGCTGAATAGTGAGCATGAGTTAGTTTGAAGTGACCGGAAGTAGAATTAATAAAACCAAAATAACAAAGATGTCGGACGACAAGACTCCAGTGAAGACGTTGCCGCGATCGATATCTTCGCCGTATGTGTGTAGATGCTGTAATTCGAGCTTCGCCAGCAACCCCATTGACTTGTTTGGGGAAAAGTCAAACAGGGAGAACATACTATCCAGATTCCGCTCGGATATTTACGAATGCGTACCCCAACCGGAATAACAAGAATCCTGTTATTTGAAACGGATTATCCCAGTTTTGAAACCCGATAAAGGTCGCGCAAACTGAATTCGTTTAAATTCAAATAATTGTTTTTAGCAGACCCAAATTAAGAACGTGTGATCTCAAAATGATTGGAAAAACTGCGTTTTGGTACTAACTAGCACCCCGCATACGCAAATAAATACATTGTTCTTATGGATATGCTTGACCCCAACACAAACCCTAACCTAGAAATTGGGGCATATTGGGCACGAACATATTATCCAGGGTCAGACAGACAACTTAGCATCCAGGGTTTTTTCCCCACCGCTTGCCGTCCACCGCCGGGCGGTATTTTCTGTACCTGTCGTTTGCAGGATTGCTAGAGAGAATAAACAAAACCATTTCAGCGTTGTCTTTTGGGCAATTCATCGCTCTGACAAGGACTTGGCCGTCCTGGTAGAAGTCTGCGCCTGCTTTAGCTAAGGTCCGAAGACGATCAAGGTCTGCTGCATCCACTTCAACCAAAACCTAAAGTAACAATAGTCATGTTTAACAACTAGCTCTAGTACTAGTTATACTAGAGAAACGTTTGTGATGAGCAGAGTAGGGTGAACCGAACCGAAGCGGAGCGGAGTCGAGTCGAGTGTCGAGTCAAGTGTCGAGTCAAGTGTCGAGTCAAGTGTCGAGTCAAGTGTCGAGTCAAGTGTCGAGTCAAGTGTCGAGTCGAGTGTCGAGTCGAGCCAAGTGTCGAATCAAGTGTCGAATCAAGTGGCGAGTCAAGTGGCGAATCAAGTGTTGAGGCAAGTGTCGAGTCGAGTGTCGAGTCGAGTGTCGAGTCGAGTGTCGAGTCAAGTATCGAATCAAGTGTCGAGTCAAGTGGCGAGTCAAGTGGCGAGTCGAGTGTCGAGTCAAGTGTCGAGTCAAGTGTCGAGTCAAGTGTCGAGTCGAGTCAAGTGTTGAGTCGAGTCAAGTCAAGTGTCGAGTTGAGTCAAGTCAAGTGTCGAGTCAAGTGTCGAGTCGGGTGTCGGATCGAGTGAGTGTAGAGTCGGGTCGAGTGTCAAGTCGAGTAGAGTGGAGTAGTGTAGCGGAGTGAAGTGGAGTAGAGTGGAGTGAAGTAGAGTAGAGTAGAGTGAAGTAGAGTAGAGTAGAGTAGAGTGAAGTAGAGTAGAGTAGAGTAGAGTAGAGTAGAGTAGAGTAGAGTAGAGTAGAGTAGAGTAGAGTAGAGTAGAGTAGAGTAGAGTAGAGTAGAGTAGAGTGGAGTGGAGTGGAGTGGAGTGGAGTGGAGTGGAGTGGAGTGGAGTGGAGTGGAGTGGAGTGGAGTGGAGTGGAGTGGAGTGGAGTGGAGTGGAGTGGAGTGGAGTGGAGTGGAGTGGAGTGGAGTGGAGTGGAGTGGAGTGGAGTAGAGTAGAGTGAAGTAGAGTGGAGTGGAGTGGAGTCGAGTGGAACGAAGTCGACAGGAGTAGAGTCTAATGTAATAAAATGCAGTAGAGGTAAAACAACTACTTACAGATAATTTTAACTGGGACTCGATGAGGCCTTTAATGTGTCTGTAATACTGGATCTTTACGGGATCTCCACTGTTCTGGTGGGACAATTCTAGTTCACGTACCATTGTAACAATTGATTTGTTTTCTTTTATGTACGTAATGTCGGCTCCCTTTTTGAGTAGGCTTTCCACCTTTCTTGGGTCGCCTTTTAGAACAGCGTTCCATAAGTCGTTTCCTTTGAAACCAGTTGTAAATCGAATTACTGCGGAGAATCAAATTAGCAATGGATTGGTATAGGTTATTGATATAACTAGAGGGCATTCAGAGACTGCATACCTCCGCTAGCGGTTATTAGAGGATGTTTATAGTGGTACGCATAACCAGCATATCGTCTCATTCAGAATTCAGGATAATCCTGAATTGTCGAATACACGGTAAAGCCCCACATATAAGTTTTTCCAAGTTGGCCAAAAAAAGTTCTTCAATATTTCGTGTCTACTGAGAATTTAGGCTATTTAGGTTCTTATTTAAAAAAGTAAGTAAAACACTTGTCAGTCAACACTGGAATAACAGTTAGTAGCTCTTTAGGCAGGCAGGAGAGTATTTGGAAGCAAGGACAAGCGACAATACAACCTCGTACCATGGGCCATTTGTAGGGAACTGGGCCAAGATGGCGGGAACAAATGGCCCTGGGAGGCTAGGCTATCTCAGCCTCTGATTGGTCAATAGCTTATGGCGTAAATCAGACGGTTGTTCCTGCACATGGCACGGGAAACTACATTTTAAACCATGCAATAGTTAGGTGTAATTAGGTATAATTACTGTGTAAAGAACTGAGTTCTAGTAAAATAAAATGCGCAATATACTGCGCATTTTGAGCTAGCCTCCACCAGGGCCATTTGTTCCCGCCATTTTGTTTTATTCACCATCTTGGCCCAGTTACCTACAAATGGCCCTGGGTACGAGGTTGGCGACAATATATACTTCAGAAAAGAAATATTTAGAAGGAAGATTTAGTGAGATAAAAAGCAAGACTCGTGCCAACAAAAAGTAAGTTTTACGAAAATTTTAGTATGCCGAAGAGCGAAGACAGAGAGAAGAAGGGCGATCTCTAACTTCAGGCATTTCAAATTTTTAACTATCTTATGAATGATAAAACAATTTTTGAACTCGTCTATCGCAAAATATCATGATTTGTCAGTGGCGAGCTACATATTTGCCATGCAGTCTGCCTTCGCTTCGACATCGGCAAATAACTGGTAGCTCGCCACTGACAAATCATGATATTTTTCGATAGACTCGTCCAATAATTGATAAATATTAATTTTTGCTACTATCAAACCAATCTTAATGTGCGCGTGTTCAACCATGGATAGTAAAAAGACTGGATTGGAAACTTGATGGCGTGAGCATAACAACCTGGTTGCAATTGACAAGCTTAAAAAACCCGAGTATATTCAAAGTTTGGGATTAATACAGCCTAAAATGATAATCGAATTGTCTGTAAATACGACAAAGCCACAATACGACAAAATGTCCGTCTATTCTTACTCATTTTAAAAGAAGATATCAAGGTTTACTAGTTAAAATATGCATCCCAAATTCCGAGCAAAACAAAGCACAATTTGGGGACGCCAGTTTCTTCAAAACAACACAGGAATCATCAAAACAAAGATCAACAACGCTTACCCCGAACGCTCGGTTGTGGCTTAGGCAGGTTTGTAAGGCGATAAAATCATTTGTAACGTCAACATAGTCATCTGAATGCGAGGATATGAATAATTTGAAGAAAAGTTCATTAAAAACCTCAGTAAAACAAGCGTACTCACGCCATTCGTGACATCACAATTGCAAAAACGAAGCAAGGAAACGAAAAAGTGCAGAAACCGTTGCTATAATTTTAAAGGCCTGGCCAAACGCTTTCAACATCATTCAACATTGATGAACGATGTTGAATAATGTTGAAAGCACGAGTGGCCAAATGAATTCAACATCGTTCAACATTGGCATGAATGACAATTAATTGAACGCGGGCTACCACAAAAGCTGGAATCCGCATGGCGCATGTCTCTGTTCAACAAAGTTGAATGAAATGTGGCCAAATGCGTTCAACACCTTTCAACATTTTGAGAACAATAGAAATGTTGAACGCGTGTTGAACGAAAATTTGAACATGTTCAAATTTCGTCCAACATCATTCAACACCATTCAACAACGTTCAACATCATTCAACAGGGGTGGCCAAACGCTTTCAACATGTTGAATTCAACAATGTTGAACAATGTTGAATGAAATGTTGAAAGCGTTTGGCCAGGCCTCAAGTTTTCTTTCCATAAGACGGACTTAATTTTCGTTTCATAGGCACTTTAACGCCTGTATTTTAAAAGCTCCCTCACACTCACACTTAATGAGTGACTCCTCGCACTCAATAAGTGCAACTCAACACTCAACGAGTCTCCACTCACCCTCACTGAGTATGAGACTACACTCACTCTCTAAACACTATTCAATTGAATGGTTGGAGAGTGAGTGTATAGTCTCATACTCAGTGAAGGTGAGTGGAGACTCATTGAGTGTTGAGTTGCACTTATGGAGTGTGAGGGGCCACTCATTGAGTGTGAGTGAGCTTTTCGGAATACAGGCGCTTATAAGATCGTGTTGTTCTTGACAATTGGCAAAATATTTCCATGATTGGTACGAGACAAATGGAAAAACTATCTTTTCTCATTGTGCCGAGTTTAAGAACCATGCGATACGATTTTTGAAGCGAATATCGCACCGGAAAAGTCACTTTCATTTTGTAAGTTTCCACCCTTGTCTTCTCTCCTGTCGAGGTTAAGGGGGCGATTACATGGACCGGGCTAGCCCAGTTAACCGGGATGAAAATGTCCATGTAATCGTTTTCGTCCAGCAAAGCGGACAAAAAACCCCGTTGAACTCGCTTCGATACGCGTTCGTTTACTGGATGACTGCCTGTGTGAATAAATAGTGCTGAAAGGAACTGAAATAATTAATAAATTAATTAGTCTTCGTGAAAACGCTTTTGTGGACTATAACAATCTTTTTATTAACGATGAGCTTACAAAATAAACAAGACTATATAATTACATGTATATAGTGTAAAACGGAAGTAAAACTAACGTAACTTTGCCCTTATTTACTTAATCTGAAATTTACTTGCCTGAAATCATCCACGTCAATTCAAAACTCACACCAATCTCGTTCCCAGAGCCCACGTTCCCCACCCGGGAAACGAGAGACTCTGGGATAATCCGTTTCAAATCACAGGATTCTTGTTATTCCGATTGAGGTACGCATGCGTAAATATCCGAGCGGAATCTGGATAGTATGTTCTCTTTGTTTGACTTTCCCCCAAACAAGTCAATGGGGTTGCTGACGAAGCTCGAATTACAGCATCTACACACATACGGCGAAGATATCGATCGCGGCAACGTCTTCACTGGAGTCTTGTCGTCCGACATCTTTCTTATTTTGGTTCTTTTAAGGTCACTTCAGATCAACTCATGCTCACTATTCAGCCAATAACGTAACGATTTGAAACGGATTATCCCAGAGTCTCTCGTTTTCCGGGTGGGGAACGTGGGCTGTGGGAACGAGATTGAACTAACACCAGCTTACCGGGCTAGCCCGGTCCATGTAATCGCCCCCTAAAAGGGATGACTCAAAAGAACCTGTCCAGTCCTTTCAAAGGTTCCCCAAAATATGTCGCGAAGTCTTTTTTTCCCAAATTTGTCAAGCTTCAGTGACTCTCAAGATTTTAGTAAACTTCTGCATAACCTGAAGCCCGGCATACAGTAGAGAACATTTCCAAAAAAAAAAGTTACCGAACTCACGGTTTCCGAAACAAACTTTCCAGTGTACGTTGAAGTTTTGTTTCAGAAACCAAGTTTCCCTGATTAGAGCACTGTTCTATTTTTTGAAACAAGTTTCGGAAACTTTTCCGAAAATGTGTTTCGGAAACTTGTTTCAGTGTATACCGGGCTTAACTAAAACAAAAAACCCATCCCTCGTCAGAAATCTGGTCTACCCGACCACTTTTACAAAAGCGGCGAAAGGACTTAACCGCGCGCGACCTTTGTGCGCAAGCCTCCCCCCTGTGATGAGATCAGGTCTTCCAGGAAACCGTTTTCCGGCTAGAGACAACACGGAAGCCAACTATACTTTCAATTTCTCGGGTCAAATTTCCCAACTGCGCCTAATCCTCAAAAGACAGCAGCGTACACACACACACACACACACACATATATATATATATATATATACATATACATATACATATACATATACATATACATATACATATACATATACATATACATATACTTCTAAAATTCATTAATAATTCATGAGGAAAACACAAAGAAAAATCATGAGCGTATCGGATCTATATATATGTGATATAGACTCGCTCTAAGTTTCTCGCTGGTTTTTAACGGCTGAGATAAGCTTAATTTTCAAAATTACTACGCCAATGAACGTATGAAGTGATTCTTTTTAGAAGTCATTTAAAAACCTTGCAGTACGGGCTTTATCGGCTCTATAACACTCGGCTATCGCCTCGTGTTTTATATCCGATAAAGCCCTCCTGCGCGGTTTATAAATAGTACATATACATATACATATATATATATATACATATTTATACAATACCCTGGTTGCTATGCGTGTTTTCATTGGTTGTTGGCCATGATCTATAAGAGGACAGACACATGGTCACGTCAGATCACGTCAGCTGACTTGCTTTTTTCCTTCTTCATGCCCCAAAATCCGGCAAGAGTTTCGACAAAGACTTTTTAAATTTTTATTGTATAAAACAAATAGATTCCATTTTTTTGTTGTCTGTTCAGTTATAGATGCACAGAAGACGTCACAACGTGGTAAGAACATCAGTGACCCACTCGACTGCGTCTCGTGGGCCACTTTTTTGTTCTTACCACGTTGTGACGTCATCTGTGCATCTATAACTGAACAGATAACGGCAAAATGGAATCTATTTGTTAAACATATATATACATATATATATATATACATATATACATATATACATATATATATATATATATATACATATATATATATACATATATATATATACATATATATATATACATATATATATATACATATATATATATATATATATATATATACATATATATATATATATACATATATATATATATACATATATATATATATATATATACATATATATATATACATATATATATACATATATATATATATACATATATATACATATATATATATATACATATATATATATACATATATATATATACATATATATATATACATATATATATATATATATATATATATATATATATATATATATATATATATATATATATATATATATACATATATATACATATATATACATATATACATATATACACTTTTTTGTTCTTACCACGTTGTGACGTCATCTGTGCATCTATAACTGAACAGATAACGGCAAAATGGAATCTATTTGTTAAACATATATATACATATATATATATATATATATACACATATATACATATATACATATATATATATATATATATATATATATATATACCTTTCCAAAATTTAATTAAGGAGTTTCTTTATGTCTCGACAAGCTAGCTAGTGAGGAATCGCCGACAGACGAGGAGTTCAAACAATGTTATGGCATCGGCGATTGATGCAACTGTTCAGTTGTGGAAATCGCAGAACTTGATTGTACATGCACTAAACCATACTTTATAGTTAACTATGGAGCAAAGTGGAAAGACCGGTAAACTGAGAGCCTTTATAGACGGCCGGATAGTGTATACTTTGAAGGTGAGGGGTGTTGGCAGCCGTAATTATTTATTTATATACTAAAATTTAGAGCTTTTTGAAAGCAGCCTATTTACGTTTGTGTTTTATTAGCTTAATTCAGAATGCTATCTAATCAGCGTGCCTCTAGTTTTGCTTAACCTAATTCGCATAACTCACAATCATAAACAAACAAGAAATATGGCCTGAATACACCTAAATACAATACTTCGAAGAAAGGCCACAAAAAGGTAAGCTTGCCAAGAATCAGAAATTTATTAGATCTGGTAGCTACAGGAAAGTCTCATATTCGTAAATTACTTCGTTTTATTTTGATCATTTGCCGATACCGCCATCTATGTACTGTTATAAAGCTGAGCTTTTGTACATATCCTTAGATATTTAACTCACCGGTTCAACAGTACTAACTTGTGATACACGGAAGGCAACCGGCCTAGTCATCTTGATCAATGTCTAAGCTACATTTCTATGCTGGTTGCCTACTTGTAACAAAAGGTTTTCAGATTGTTGTGGCTGTTCTTCTAAGTGTTATATTTAGGCGAATTTGCGCCATGTTTCTTGTTTGTTTGTGAGCTAATACGATTTTCTTCATATTAACATATGTTGTACGCTGATTGGATAGCATTCTGAATTTGTAATTCAAATACTATAATACACAAACGTAAATAGGCATCGCTTTACAGATATCCCATCATCACATTGTGCTTTAGAAAAGCTCGAAATTTTAGTATATAAATCAATAATAATCACGACTGCCAACACCCCTCACCTTCAAAGTATACACTATCCGATATGATTTACCAGGTTGCCTGCTTGTAACAAAAATGCCATCAAAAGTAATATTTTGAAGCCTTGGCCGGCCCTCTATTAAAGTCATTAGTTCCGACCGAGAGCTCACAAGACAAAGAAAATTTCTCTGTCCGTTCCTGTCATGAGGAGAATTTTCCTGAGTGGAAACCAGCCTTTCGCCGTGACTTCTTTTGATTGTAAAATTCATGTTGCTTTTTGATCGCCGTCGTCGTAGTATATCGCCCGTATATATACAGTTTATCACTTTTTCCGCTTACTTAACTATACAAGTTACTATACTGACAAGGCACTAATAAACGAAAATAAACGGGAATGTCCTTAGGGGTGTTAACCCATGCATTCCTGCCCGCTGCGTTGGCCAAAACAGGATTTTACTCTGTCTAACGCCAGATGATTTTACTCGTGAAAGGCAGAACCCTCAGACATCCTAGTAGTGGCCTAGGGAGCTGCTTGCCATGCTAACTGCATATTCATCGGTTCTGACCACCCACAAAATTCATTAATTAAATATGAACTACACATAAAGCGTGAACTGAAACTATGCCGAAGGAAGCCAATAAGAGCAATTTTGTCGCGTATACGCAGGTTTCAGTGGCGAGTCAGCAATGTCAACCGTGTTTATATCATTACATGAAAGAAAAAGAGTCCGAGTCCACTTGACAGAGATCTGGATGGTTTCCGAAAACGAGATGTCGGTTAGGCGGACTAGCCCAGTTCTCATATATACACACAAAATGAAAATTAACAACTAGCAACAAACACACGTTCTCGCCAAACACGTGCACCGCCGATGACTCACTCACCCCCATATAAACACCCGTTATTTTTTAATGGAATGTGCACACGACAGCAGACAGCATCATGACAGCAAAAATGCTGATAAACTTGTGGCCCTCCTAAAATTCCTAATTACAATCATAATAGAATGGCAATTTAACTAACTAAAGAAATCATTACTGAAAAAAAGACATGCAAAAGCAGGTACAGAATTTTAAAATATTATACGGTTCGATATATGATGGAGTAAAATCATTTAAATCATTTCAAGCATTACGATGGGGGTGTCATCCGAAAGATTGTCCCCTAGTCAACAAAACTTTCTCTCTCAGTGAAGATCGGCCAAAGAGTAATGTAAAGTCATAAGTGTCATTTGGGGAAAACCGGGATGTATACCCCTTGCACGTTGGTAAAGCGTGGGCTTCTCACTCAAGTCATAGAGCGTTGGTGCGCATCCAGTTCAAACCGAAAGTCAGATAACTTTAATATACATGTATATATATATATATTATACAAACACAAGTGTGCACAAGTAAACAGAATCTGGGAAATTACGGTGAAACGCTATACCGTCCAAATCGACCGAGACCCATTCATAACGAGCAACTCGTTCCTGTAGCCGTATACGTGTTGTTCAGTGTATTTGTAAGCTCGTGCCTAAATTACGAGTTCTAGTAATTAAATACCACACGTCTGTCTCAGAAAAGCCTCGCATCACGCAGCGCGATTCTATATATAATGCGGTACAGTTACTACAGTATACTTACATTCCATAGCTACCACTAGATACTTGTATCTTGTAGCTCTTATAAGTTAGCTGTGGAAGTCTCCTGCACCTAACACAACCTTTGGATATGCAGATTTGTACTTTTACTTTCTCGTAAGGACATCCGTCACCCGCAGCTCGAATTCTATATGACAATACGTAGATTATTTGGGTCGTCCTTATATGGCATAGGCCGGTGTCACAGGAAATATGTCCCCCCCAAAAATGTGTCCCCCCTAGGGACACATTTCCTAGGAAATTTGGCCCCCCTCAGAATGATTCCTTACAGGATAATTGATATACGTGTAATGTGGACAAAACATGTTAAAAGTAAAGAAATATATATTTCTGAATGATAAATTATAACAGCTAAATATCTATTTACAAAAACGACGTATCTTAAAACTGACGTATCTTAATTACCTGTGCCAGTGTTACCCCGCAAATTAGTGTTTAGTTAGCTAAAAGTTAGTATTTGTCGACGGAAATTCACCCTAGGCGGATAGCAGCAGCACCTATCCCCCAGCTACTACACCAGTACGACCAATTTGTTGAGTCATCGCTCATTGAAAAATCGCTCATTGAATGAGGCGTCTACTGCGTTTGCGAATCACGACTACCATGCATAATAAATACTTCCGTATATACCGTTTTTTGAAAAACGGCAAACTATACACTATTACGTCGGAGACTGCTTTGGAGGCGAGCGTTCGCGATAATTATATTAATAACAAAGCAAGAAAATGGTGAGCTGCCGAGAATTTCGACAACCAAATACTGACATTTCACGCGGAGCCCTTCATTAACCTCGAGCCAACACGCTCTTTAGATAGCAAAAAATAGTTTCTTATCTAAATATATATTTAGCTGTTATAATTTATCATTCAGAAATATATATATTTCTTTACTTTTAAAAAGTTTTGTCCACACACGTATATCAATTATCCTGTAAGGAATCATTCTGAGGGGGGGACAAATTTCCGAAGAGGGGGCCATATGGATATGTGTCCGTGGGGGGACATATTTTGGGGAGGACAAATTTACTGGGACAACGGCATGCTTACCAGCTGAAGGTTGTAAAAATAGGCGTCTTGCTGATCAGATTTCGCTCATAGTATAGTACGTACAGAGACTTTTACGCCCTTTACAATACGTTTCTCTCTGACGAAGGGCCTTCGCTCGAAACCTTAGAAACTACGTTCAATAATTGCGGCAGTTCTCAAACCTTACTATATTTCGATTTGTATTCCAACACTGCTACGCAGCACACTACTTTTAATTCACTGTAGAGACGTTTACTTTTTACTTTTTTCAGTCCAAAATATATCGTCAAATATGTCTTTTTCAAAAAGATAGGCGGTAAACCAGACTTCTGACTAGGGTTTTTGCTGTGGTTAGGTTATCGAGAAGATTGCTAAAATCTCGAGATTCTCTGAAGCTTGACGACAAATTTAGAAAACAAATTTGAAAAAACTGAAACAATCCTTTTCATTTCGGTCTAATTAAGTTTCAGTTTCTCAAAAGAAACAGTGACAAACAAACACTGTTGGATACAAAAACACAAAATCTCCATTTGGTCTAGAATATATTTGTCAAAAGGATCAAATTTCAGCAATAATTACTATATACAATAAAACTTTATTTCACGAGGGAAAATACGTATTAACCAAAACGTTATCTAACATACGGCCCTCAAAATATAACAATAATTACAAAATGCAACAAAAGGTGCAACCTCTGCCTGGAAGAAAAATTGATGATTATGAAGGCCGACAAGAAAAATCTTCTGAACAAAAGAACCGAAATTCTTGCGAAGTGTCGGCACACGGACTAACACCGACTAACGAACGCCTGCCGACGACAAATACACAACGATGCCAGAGCTATTTTTAACTCCCGACTATTATTTAAGGACTAGTTGAAGCCGAACTGTCAGTTGCCTGAAGATCGCGTTACGCGTGAAACTCGGAGTAGCGACGAAAACTTTCTAACTGTTTTATATATATATATATATATATATATATACACACATATATATATACACACATATATATATATTATATACACACATATATATATATATATACATATATATATATATATATATATACATATATAAAATTTAATTAAGGAGTTTCTTTATGTCTCGACAAGCTAGCTACTGAAGAATCGCCGACTGTCGCGGAGTTCAAACAATGTTATGGCATCGGCGATTGATGCAACTGTTCAGTGTGGAAATCGCAGAACTTGATTGTACATGCACTAAACCATACTTTATAGTTAACTATGGAGCAAAGTGAAAAGACCGGTAAACTGAGAGCCTTTATAGACGGCCTGATAGTGTATACTTTGAAGGTGAGGGGTGTTGGCAGCTGTAATTATTTATTTATATACTAAAATTTAGAGCTTTTTGAAAGCAGCCTGGTGCCTATTTACGTTTGTGTTTTATTAGCTTAATTCAGAATGCTATCTAATCAGCGTGCCTCTAGTTTTGCTTAACCTAATTCGCATAACTCACAATCATAAACAAACAAGAAATATGGCCTGAATACACCTAAATACAATACTTCGAAGAAAGGCCACAAAAAGGTAAGCTTGCCAAGAATCAGAAATTTATTAGATCTGGTAGCTACAGGAAAGTCTCATATTCGTAAATTACTTCGTTTTATTTTGATCATTTGCCGATACTGCCATCTATGTACTGTTATAAAGCTGAGCTTTTGTACATATCCTTAGATATTTAACTCACCGGTTCAACAGTGCTATCTTGTGATACACGGAAGGCAACCGGCCTAGTCATCTTGATCAATGTCTATAAGCTACATTTCTATGCTGGTTGCCTGCTTGTAACAAAAAGTTTTCAGATTGTTGTGGCTGTTCTTCGAAGTGTTATATTTAGGCGAATTTGCGCCATGTTTCTCGTTTGTTTGTGAGCTAATACGATTTTCTTCATATTAACATATGTTGTACGCTGATTGGATAGCATTCTGAATTTGTAATTTAAATATTATAATACACAAACGTAAATAGGCATCGCTTTACAGATATGAGATATCCCATCCATCACATTGTGCTTTAGAAAAGATCGAAATTTTAGTATATAAATCAAAGTATACACTATCCGATATGATTTAGCAGGTTGCC